>WBMY01010762.1:0-53993 GCA_013397315.1 Donacobius atricapilla | reverse complement strand
ACTCCCCCGCCATTGCCCATCGCTCTTCCCCTCCTTCTTCCACTTGAACAACGTTCCCGCGGCCAAAAAAAAAAAGAGGGAATGTCACAGAGCTGAGTGTTTCGGTGCTGCTCCCACCGCAGCCCTTGAACCACTGGACTGCTGCTCCACACGGCAGCATCCGTCTCCGGGCACCAGGACTCATCTCCACCCCTTCCCACTAACCACCCCCCCGCCCCCTCAGTACCTCGGAGCACCCCGGAGTAGGCAGCGATGATGGTTTTCATGGTGGGAGGTGTGGTTAGGACTCGAGTGGGGCCATGGGATGAAAAAAAGCACCACACTCCACAGCCCCGGCACAGCCAACGAATAAGAAACTACCGTCGCGTATCCGTATATAGCCCGGGGAGTAGGAGGAGACGGAGAGAGGGCGGAGGGGCGGGCGCGGCCCGGCGGGGGTGGGGGAAGCTCTTGGCCCGGGGGATGCAGCTTTCTGCATGGGATAGGGATTTGGGAGCGGGAGACCAAGCAGAAGGCCCGCCCCCTATACCAGCTGTTTCATGCCCTGTTTTATAGAATCACAGAACGGTTTGGATTGGCACAGACGTTAAGACTCATCCATTTCCAGCACCCTGCCGTGGACAGGGTCACCTTCCACTAGACCAGGTTGCTCTGAGCCTCATTCAACCTGGTCTTATACACTTCCAGGCATGGAGCAGCCACAGCTGCTCTGGGCAACCTGTGCCAGGGCCTTGCAACCCTCACAAGGAAGAATTTCTGCCCAATATCCTCTCTAACCCTGCCCTCTGGCAGTGGGAAGCCATTCCCCTTTGTCCTGTCCCTCCAGGGCCCTGTCCAAACTCCCTCTCCAAGCTCTCTTGGAGCCCCTTTAGGCACTGGCAGGCCCTCTGAGGTCTCCCCAGAGCCGCCTTTTCCCCAGGCTGAATACCCCCAGTCTTCCAGCCTATCTCCAGAGCAGAGAGGCTCCAGCCCTCAGAGCATCTCCGTGGCCTCCTCTGGATGCACTCTAGCAGCTCCATGTTGTTCTGATGTTGGACACCAGAGCTGGAGGCAGCATTGCAGGTGGGGTTCCACCTGAGTGGGGCAGAGGGGCAGAATCCCCCCTCCCCACACTGTGGGATCAGCCTAGCACACAGAGGCTTCTGGGTTGGCAGAGTACATGGCTGGGGCATGTTCAGTTTCTTGTCCACCAGTACCCCAAAGTCCTCATTTTCAGGGCTGCTCAATCCATTCTCCCCCCTCATCAGTGGGGAGGAGATCACCCCATTCCTCTACTAGTGATGGGCTCTTTAAGACACCATGGCCCTCGTCTTGCTCAAATGCTCTCCCACCCCACCCTCGGCTGTTTTTATCTTCCCCAGTTGGCTTTGGGAGTTCTGGGTTCCTAAAATGCCAAAATAAGTCAGCTGAGACTCTATTTTCCTCATGCAGAAAAGCCGAATCTTTGGTTATATTTTATAGGCACCATGTTGAACTTAACTGGTTAGCAATACACTCACACTTTGTTCATTGATCAGTACATGGTATTTTGCAGAATTATAGAACTTCTGCATAATTAGTTAGTTTACATACTTTTTCTACTGATTCTCATGGGACAAATCTTATTGTTTATACAGGTGCCTTCTGTTTTTCACCCAGGAATAGTTTTAACTATTTTAACTATATTTAACTTATTATTTGTTTAACTATAATGTTTTTAACTAACTTTCATTACCAAGATTGTTTTGACTAGGAACTTGCAAGCTACTGCTAGCTGCTTAGCTAAAATAGCAGGGCCTAATCCATATTTTATAAGACCTTTCTTTTATAAAATGTTTTACCTGTCTGCAACACTTTAATCATTAAATTAAGAGAAAAGGTAGAAAGGAGAAAAACTTAGTAATTTTGATGATTTTTAAAGGAATTTTAATGAAAATTGGATTAATGAAAACTTTAAAACTTAACAGAAGCTCTAATGGTTTCATTAAGTATTATTTTTCATTAAGATAACCTGCAGGTAATGTCCAAACCACTGACCAAGCCTCATTTTCTTCTAACAGTATGCTTAAGGGTCTATTCAACTAATCTGTAAGAAACAAGGTGTTATTTAGGTTTGCATCAAGGTTTTAATGCAGCTGCACTTGCCATTTGAGATTTCTGGGGACAGATGGGTCTGTCCCAGCTCCCATGACGTGAACCCAGATTCTTTATAACTGTGTCATATCGGAGTAAATTGGTAAAGGAGGGACTTCGCTACACCTCTGGACAAAGGATCAGGCCTCTCTGTCTCTTCCCTATTCTCAGTTTCATCTTCTGTAATTTTGAGAAAATGGAATAATCTGTATTTAAGAAGCACTTCAACCTCCCTCAAAGAAAAGCCTGTGGAAAGCAATGAGCATGTAGAGCTTCATATGTGCAGAGAACAGGTAGCAAGCACAACTGAAACAGCCCTGAAAATGCTTTGACTAGTTTTTTGGGTGGGAGCAGGATCATGCCTAACTGTGTCAGCAGTTTTTTTCCAGTTGCTTCTGGAGATGCTTCTGCAATATCCACTTTTTGGCCCAGAGAGACATGTCAAGCAGTGTGTTTCATTGAAAAAAAAAAAAATTATTTTCTGCTGTGAAGAGCTTTAATCTGCAATTCAGAGGTCAAAGAATGGTTTCTTTTTCTTCTCCCTTGAGGTATTCCCCCACCTGTCCTTATGAGTCAAAAGAGCACTAGGACTTGATTGCTCCCCATTAGGCCATAAGGCTGAGTTCCAACACTTGTAGTGGCCTGTGGAAATCTGCATATGTAAAATTGCAAGAGCCTGTCTGAAGAAAGGGTCTTGATCAACAGGTTTTGGCTAAGACCTCCAAAAGGGAGCCCAGAACCAAAATAAATCACTCTAGCATACTGCTGAGTGAAAAGAGAATGTTCTCCTGCCTGCCTGTGTTCCCTGTTGAATAAAAGTTATCTGCAAGCAAAGAAGGGCTGAGGCATCTCTTCTTATTGTTAACTAAAAGAAAAGCCTGCAGAAAAATCACTCTGCTAGGTCATGACAAGCATGAGACAGGCAGATGGAAAATAGCTGAGTTGCAGGGATTGCTATCGGTCCAGATCCATCATCATACTATTTATATATTCACCTTTTATCTGTTTTGGTGCAAATTCTCTGAATCCTGAATATAGAATCATAAAACAGTTTGGGTTATAAGGAAGCTAAAGCTCATCCATTTCCAACCTCCTGCCACAGCCAGGGTCACCTTCCACTAGACCAGGTTGCTCTGAGCTGCATCCTACCTGCCCTTGAACACTTCCAGGCATGGGACAGCCACTGCTACACTGGGAAACATGCATCAGGGCCTCACCACCATCACAGCCAAGAATTTCTTCCTAATATCCCATCTATCCCTGCCCTCTGGCAGTGGGAATCCATTGTCCCTTATCCTGTCCCTCTATGCCCTTGTCCAAAGTCTCTTTCCAGCTCTCTTGGAGCCCTTTTAGGCACTGGCAGGGGCTCTAAGGTCTCCAGTAGCTCCACATCCCTCTGATGTTGGAAGCAGCACTGCAGATGGAGTCTCACCTGAGTGGGGCAGAGGAGCAGAATCATCCCCTCCCCTGCTGCCCATGCTGTGGGATCAGCCCAGGCCCAGGACATGGGGGTTTTCTGGGCTGTTTTTCCTTGCTCCACATACTGCAATGGTATCCCAGCCTAGATGGATGTATTAAAATGTAAATAAATAAACTAATAATAATCATTTAGTGCTTCATGGATTATTACAAGTGTCAGGAGTAAAGACGCAACCACCATAGATAGCCTCAGCCTCTTTAAAGCAGCTACTTTAATTTGGGAGTTGAAGTTGCCAATTGTGTCACCAAATCTCTTGTAAAGAAGGAAAACTTAAGCCTCTACCTTCCCAAGGGCATGTAGTGACACAGTCAGGGGAATCCCTTTAAACTGACAGAGGACAGGGTTAGATGGGATATTGGGTAGTAATTCTTGTCTGTGAGAGTAGTGAGGCCCAGGCATAGGTTGCCCTGAGAAGTTGTGGCTGCCCCATGCCTGGAAGTGTTTAAGGGCAGGTAGGATGCAGCTTGGAGCAACCTGGTCTAGTGGAAGGTGACCCTGCACTTGGCAGGGGTTTGGAAGAAGATAGGCTTTAAGGACCCTTCCAACCCAAACCATTCTTGGATTCTTTGACTCCCACTACTTGAGCAGTGCAGCATCTCACTTCTTTTACCAGTACTTGTCCTGATTCTTTTTTTCCTCTCCCATCTCACTCACTGAAAATCAGCAAACAGTCCCAAATAATAGATTACAAGTATCTTGGCTGTGTTCCCACAAGGATGTTTTTCCCAACAAGAAGCCACCCACTGGGTGCTGGTTTGATGGATTTTGGAAATACCTAGGGCTTGTTTTCTTGATGTTTTGGTAGATGCAGGAAATACACAACTTTCTCTGTTGTGTATTTCCTGTGTGCCTGGCATGATTATTCTTGAACAGTAACATCTTTTCAAATACCCTACAATTACTTCACATGAGTCTGAAAAACACAGGCTGTGGACAGAGAAACGCAGATAAAGCCAGTCCTCCAGTTCTCTGCAGCCAAGAACAATTCACTATAGTTTTAGACTCCTTTATTTCTGAGTTTAGTGGAAACATATAAGAATCTCACAATGAAGTACCAGTGAATCCTTATGCAGTCACATTTAATATATGTACTGAATTTTTAGGGCAATGCCTACTGAATAAAGCTTTTGCGAACACATTTATTTTTCCCTTCACACTTCTATTCAGAGACTGCAGGAATCGTTTGCAAGGTGTGGGGTGGATTTGCAATACTTATCAGAACTTAGTGTATAGCTCTGTAGCTTTGTTTCTGTATGGCTACTTAGTAGCAGAAAATGCCTTGTTTTCAAAGAATCAGTGTTCAATGTCTTCACCCAGAGGCTTGGATGTATATAAGAAACTTCCTGTATTTGGCTTGCCAAAACACATTACACTTGAGTCTAGGGCTTATGTGTCTTTGTAATTCCCTTCTCTGATTTATAACCATAGAATCATTTACCTGCATGAGTTAAACTTGTACTTACGGATTTTCAAGTTTTCTCTTTTCGGACAGTAGTATTTTAGAAGACTTTTGTTTCAAGTTGGTATGTGTCTTAAAAACAGAGGATTTACAGCTACCAGGGTTGTTCATTAATCCAGTAGTCTCTGCACAGGCTGCAACGACATCTCAAAAGAACCTTTTTTCCACAGTTTTGACTCCTGAGCGTACTAAGATATTCCACTATAAAAGGGGGAGTGGGGAAGGATTCTTTTGATCGGTTTCACAGACGAAAACAACGCGCAAACGCGGAAATATTATATCTGAGAACCGTTTATTGGTAAAAAAGGGAAGTGTTCCTACTAAGGGGGAGGAGGGAAGATAGGAAAAGGAGCAGAGAGGGGGAAAAGGCAGAAAGAAACAGAAGACGGGGACAGCGTTACCACAAGAACCCCGTCTCTTTGTCGGCGTCGGTTTGGCAGTCGGAGGGTGCGTGCTGTGGACCGCGGCGCGTCTGCGTAGCTCCCGTGGTGGGCTGTGCGCAATTTCCAAGTGGCGACGGCAGCGTGCCTCCGGCGACGGCTGCGGACAGCGGCTACGGGCAGCAGCTGCGGTAATCACGATGGCGGCAACGAGCATGGCTGGATGGTGGATGCTGGATGCAGGCGGCAGCGGCTAAGGTCGCGGCGGGGGAGCACGATGGCGACGGCGGTCGCAATTCGATGCCGGATGCAGGCGGCGATGGCTGCGGTGCACAAGGACTGCACGGTGACGAGTTGGTTCGCGAAAACGGCGCGGCAGGGCGAAGCAGGTACAGGCAGGGAAACGGGGCCACAGGGAAGAAGACACGAGGGCGGGGAGCAGAAGTGCCAAGCTGATCCTCCAAGCAAGCCCCAAGCAACTTAAAGTGAAATGGCTCCAGTTGGGTAGCAGCTAGCTGCTTTTATGTGCTAAGGCCCCTCCCACAACCGGGCTTCGCTGGCATGTTTGGCGGGCATTCTTCGCGGGTATCCGGGCGTTTGACCCGCCGGCAAGTGGCTTGGAGGGAGGGGCATGCTCGTTGTTTAATCATGGAAGTTTTCTCTGCCCTGATTGGCTGCCAGGTGAGGCCTCTCTGGGGACAGGGATGCCTGCACAATCTTTATAGGAATCTTTCACCTCATTTGTAACATATGTTGAGACGTAAATAAAAATCAGATTGGTCCCACTCAGAAGATGATAGCTCTGTTCCTGTGCTAGAGACCATAGCTCAGATACCACAATCAAGTCCAACTCTGTGTTTATTTTGTAGAATCACAGAATCGTTTGGGCTGGAAGAACTCTCTAAAATCGAGACCAATCAGTCCCCCAGCACTTCCAAACCCACTCTAACCCATGTCCCCAAATGCCAATTCTACATGCCCGTAAAATCCCTTCAGGGATAGGGACTCCAGCACTGCCCTGGGCAGACTGTGCCAGGGCTTGATGACCTTTCCATGAAGAATTTTTCCCTAATGTCCAATTTAAACCTTCCCTGGGGCTACTTTAAGCTGTTTTCTCTTATCCTGTCCCTTGTTCCCTGGGAGCAGAGCCTGACTCCCCCCTGGCTCCTCCTTCTTGTCAGGCAGTTGCACAGAATGAGAAGGTCCCTTCCAAGCCTCCTTTTCTCCAGTCTAAGCCTCTGCAGCTCCCTCAGCTGTTGCCCATATGACTTGAGCTCCAGATTCTTCCGCAACTTTGCTGCCATTCTCTGGACATGCTCCACCACCTCTTCTGATGTCTTTAGTGCGATGAATTCAGATTGGAAATCTCTTTCTGCTCTCTCTGCAGACTACTTGTTATGCATGAGGAGCATCCTCATGGAAAGTGAAAACCTTGCATTAAGCAGGAGGACTTTGCAACGCCAAGTTTGTTCTGCCGAATTAAGCCCCACCAAAGAGCTCCTCCCAGACCACAGGGAGCTCCAGATCATGCCTGCTTTTCATCCCTATGTCTTCCTCTGAACCATAATCATCTCCTCACAGGAAGCGATGTAAGTCTTATCATCAGTGAACAACAAGCCAGACAGTAAGAGCTGGGATTTAACAAGGAGTTTGAACCTGAGTCAGCCAATCAGCAAGATTTGCTTTGTCAAGTTGCCCAACAGGCAAAACTGTGACAAGACCCCTTCTTACAGTAGGTATTTTTCTTCCTGCCATAAATGTGGCATCTGTGCTTACTTTGTTTGCACCCTGTCTCACTGAGGATGTTCCCCATTTTTCCTCCAAAACATTGTGTCTTTTTCCTTTGCCAGTTAATTTAGGCACAGGAGGCTAGGAAGAATCAGCCCAAAATGCAACCTGAGTCTCCACGTGCCACTTGGGAGGCTCTCACAAACATCAATACTGACAAAATGATGCACCTGGACATCTGCCCCTGCCGTTTTGAAAGTCCATCAGTCACCTCCCTGAGGGTATTTTTAGCATTTTGTACTGAGGTAGCAGAAAGTCAATGGAGGATTCATCCATCTTTTGATCATTTTTCCTGACTCGATGGGAACGCTTCACATTCTAGTTAATATTTATGAAAGTATGCTGTTGGCTCATATATGACCTGAGTGATGAACTAAATCTTGAGCTAAGGGAGAAGAGGTGTGTTCCCACATCCCCGACATCACTTGCTCTACAGAACTTCAAATAAACCCAAAAGCTGTGTAATCTGAGGGTATGGAGAGGGAAACCGAGGCACAAGCTTACTGGGGAACTAAGCTGCTCTATCCTTCTGAAGAAACAATGCAGATTTAGGTGGTTGTAGGAATTTCATGTTTGGTCCTTCACCCCTTTCCTTAGTCTTGAATTCATGAGCTTCAAAGCTCTCCTTGGGTCTCTCCTGCTTCTGGCTGTGGCTTCTGGTAGAATCCTTCAAGTCCTGTTTGTTCTTGTGGGTGAGTGGAAGTGTTCTGTCACCCCAGGTTCAAATCAGTGCCTGGACTCTCTTCTCTGTCCATACTTCTGAGATAGGTGTTACGATTTTAGGATCCCAGACTGGTACTTTCCAATGCTGTATCACCACAGAAGTGCCTGCCTTATGAGCAGGAGCCGGCCACATCAAAATAAGTGTCAACCAGGGTATCTCTGAACCCATTAACAAATTGTGCATGGCCCATTCTTTGTTGTACAAATGACAACCACTGATCACAGAATTACAGGATCATAAAAACACAGAATGATTTGAGTTAGAAGGAACATTAAAGATCTTCTAGTCCCAACCCCCCTGCTATGAAGAGGGGCAACTTCCTATGTTGTTCCAAGCCCCATCCAACCTGGCTTTAAACACCTCCAAGGATGGGACAGCCACAGCTTCTCTGGACAACCTGTGCCAGGGCCTCATGGGAATTTCTTAATCTCTACTCTAAACCTGCTCTTTTTCAGTTTAAAGCCATCACAGACTTTCTAATGGGAGCATAACAGGGCAACATGTTACAGATGCATGAAGTCATTCTGGGCCAAGTCATCAGCATGATCCAGTGACATTGGCTTATGTTTTGCCAGGGTGCAAAGACATCCACTACCATATCCAGAGCCAGAAGGAGCTGAATGAGCAGGGAGCAATGCCTCTCTCCCCAGGAGACCTCAGCAGAGCCCATGCTGAGATACCTGCAGACATCTGAGCACCACCATGATCATTAAACTGGCTGACCTTTGCATATGGAGGATCCACCTCATGTGGCCAAAAAATTGTACAAGCCCCCAGCCCGTGGCTTGATTTTCAGCCAAGCTGTGCTTTACACCCTTCCCCTTGGTGTCACACTCAGCTGTTATCTCACAGGTATTTATCAGGCTTTTTGTTCAAAGAATTTCCCTGGGAAGGGGATGTTTGCATGACAGAGCTTTGCAAACCCTATTCTCTAGAGAGATTTCTGCAGCTATGGGCACCTTAGGAGTACATTGACACAGAAATCACTGAATGGTTTGGGTTTGAAGTGACCTTAAAGATCATCCAGTTCCAACCCACTGCCATGGGCAGGGACACCTTCCACTAGACCAGGTTTTTCAAAACCTCTACCAACACATCCCTGGGACTTTTGCATCCTGGAACATCCCCAGGAGAGAAATTAAAGAAGAACAAGCATTTATTTAGCTGGTGGGTCAAAGCCTGAATTTATCCAGGCTGTGTTAAAAGCAAATTTGACTGATGAGCAGACCACTGATGCAAGAAAGGGACAAGCAGAGGGTAAAACCCCAATGGGCATGGAATCACAGAATCATTTGGGGTGAAAATGCCCTCTAAGGTCATCATGTCCAACTGTCAAACCAACACTGCCAAGGCCTTCACTAAACCATGGACATGCCACATCCACGTGCCTTTCAAACACTTCCAGAGATGGTGATTCCACCACTTCCCTGGGCAGCCTATTATAATGCCTGACAACTCTCTCAGGGAAGAAATTTTCTCTTACATCCAATCTAAACCACATCTTGGGCAAATTGAAGCTGCTGCCTATCATTATGTCACTTGTTCCCTGGGAGCAGAGCCTGACCCCCACCTGGTTCTACTCCCCTGTCAGGGAGTTATGGAGAGTGAAAATGTCTCCCCTGAGCTTCCTTTTCTCCAGTCTGAGCCTCCCCAGCTCCCTCAGATGCTCCTGGTGCTCCAGACCCTTTCCCAGCTCCATTCCCTTCTCTGGGTGCACTCCAGCCCCTCAATGTCTTTGCTGGAGGAAGGGACCCAGAACTGCCCTCAGGACTGGAGGTGCCTCAGCAGTGTCCAGCACAGGAGGAAATGCCACATTTCTGCTTTCCACCTATTGGACACTGGTCCTGTATCCTTTCTGATGCCTTACCACCTACTAGGTGTTGTCTGGGGTAGGAGCACCTCCACTGCAAATTTCCATGTTCAGTGTACACAGTCACTATTTTTGTAGTATTGGAGCAGTGTATTTCCTCTGTGACTCCCTGGTTAATGATACAACCACTTCGAAGCCCAAAGCTGGCATCAGCTGTTTTCATAGCACTTGCCTTATTTGTTCATGTAGTTGTTAAATTATTTAACATTTAGAGAGGTTTTGAAATGTAACCATTTCTTCCCCTTCTAAGCTGCATTTACACCTCATTTTTTTCACAAGTGGAAGCAAAGTTCAGGCCAAAACTGCAAGAGAGACACTTCACAGTGAGCTTTGTGCTAGAGGATATTAGTACTTTTTTTTAAGTCCCACCCTCACTTTTCCCCAGCAGACAGATAGGAAGATTTATGCAAGTCAGAGAGCAAAGATTTTGGCTGTTGGCAGCAAATGATGGTAGAGCTGCCTAGCTGCAGTCTAAAATTAGAGCACCTAAAAATTAACTGTATGTCCAAAGAACTTTGGTCCCTGTGATGAATGAGCACTACTTCAGACAGGAGGGAGAACAGGGTTAGAATTACTAATAGACAGTTGGCCAACTCCACTTTTAATCCAATTGCAGGGTATTTTATAAAAAGAGAATAGGCACACACAGACCAAAAAAGATGACTGTAGTGTTTTTCTTAAATAGGTTTGTTTTCTTTGCTCAGAGGAGCGTGGCAGAATAAGACATGGGAAAGTGGTTAAACATAATAGGAAAATAAAGTTATTATTGAAGGATGGGAGACTTTCATGATCTTTTAGGAAGCTTCTTGCTATACTTCTTTAAAAAGGAACATTTTCAGCTCTTGCCTATGATGAAGATTGTATTTTCCTAAAGGCTTCCCCAAGAAATCCTCAAACCTATGTGTTTATTTCTGTGTTTGCAGCCAGACAGCTATGGGACGGCACCAGTCTCCAAACACAGGTGGGGAAACTGAGGCACAAATCTTGGAAAGGTGACCAGCAACACACAGACCATGTATTTCTGATGAAGCCAAGGCAAGTGCTCCTCTGCACCTCCCTGCCTCCATCCTGGCTCTCATGCCAGACAAATTCCTAGCAAAAGCATCATATACCCTCCATCCCCTGGGCACAGCAAGGGCCAATAATCAAGGCTTTAAAGCTATTAGCCAAGGTTGTCCTTCCCCCCCACCCCCAACCTTTCAGCCAGTCAGACCTCTCAAGGGCTCTCCAACACTCTGGGCATGACAGATATGGCCCCAAATCCTGTGCAGGATCCAGCAGTCCCAAGATCATAAGGAAAAAATTCATTCAAAAAAAGTAGAAATTTACCCAACAGATGACCTGCAGCTTGCAAGGACATATCCAAGAATTGCCCCATGGAATCAGCTCATCCTGTGCTTTCCAGCTTCCAAGGATTTTACCAATTTCAGCAAACCTCCCTGAGCCCTTTGGGGCCCCTCCAGCACCAGCAGCCATTGCAGAGAAAAACTGAGACTGGGAAATCCTCCCTTTGTCCCAGATTCCTGCAATCCTCCCTGCAGGTTTCAGCATGCACAGAGCACAGAATGACTTCAAGCAGGGAAGAAGGAAAGATGCACCCCAGCCTTGCAAAGTAGCCTGGTGAGAAGAGACCACCTTGCTACATGGCAGAGAGACAAGTTCCCCACTGCTGCACAGGCACTTGGTTTCTCAAGGTTGTAGCATGACATGTTTTGGGTACATCTGCTCCATGAGAAGCAGTTGTGGGTTGTTTCTTAGGAGGCTGTCTGCCTTAATCTGGTGTTTCTCTGCTCCATGTTGTTGGCTGCTTGTCTCTTCCCTTCACTGGAGAAAAGCTGTAGGTTTTTATAAAGGCAGGATGGATCCCTCTTATGGGAGGATGCTTGTGGCCATTTTAAGATGTTAGGAAGGATTCCTTAGGACTGCAAATTGGGGGGTGTAGTTTGGAAGCAACAGTCATTTGTTTGTTATTAAGTTCATGTCTACATCTAGGGTTTTGTCTCAGTGGGAGGAGAGGAAGTGAAGACTGCACATGGCTGATCCCCAGCATGTGGATCTCAAAGGAGAAGAGGAAGGGGGTATGCATGAGAGCACAGGGAGATCTTCCAGCAGCCTTCCAATACTAAAGGGGACCTACAAGAGAGCTGGAGAGGGACTTTGGCCAAAGGCCTGGAGGGACACAACAAGGGGGAAGGGTTTCCTGCTGCCAGAGGATAGGGTTAGATGGGATATTGGGAGGAAATTCTTGGTGATGAAAGTGGTGAAGTTGTGGCACAGATTGCCCGCAGAAGCTGTGGCTGCCCCATGCCTGGAAGTGTTCAAGGCCAGGTTGAATGGGGCTTGGAGCAACCTGGTCTAGTGGAAGGTGACCCTGCCCATGTCAGGGGGGTGGAATGAGATGAGATTTAAGGTCTCTTCCAACCCAAACTATTCTGTGATCCTATCATTCTTTGATCCCAGCCCTTGAAATGTTGAGGCTGAAACTTCCTCCAGTCTGAGCTGCCCTGGCCCATCCTTGGTCTGCAGGACCAGAACTTCTGTGAGCTTTGTACTGGGGAAGGGTGCAAGAGAAGAGATACATGGCCATCTGCTGCACCATTTTCCCTGTTGTGTGAGATGTTGGTCTGCCTACAGGCATGGGAACACACTGTCACTCACCTACCTGTGCTTTATGGGTAGTGCAGTGGCCCACATTAGTCTGTCCAAGCTACCCTTTGAGGTTTTGAACCAAATAGTTTCACTGATGAGGGGCTGAAGCCAAACGAGGAGACTCAGGAGGGTCTCAGACTGAATGAGTCTCCTTCCCAAGAATGCTCTTCCTCCCCAGGCATGTTGGACGTCTGATTTCACCATTTCTACCAGAGATTTAACCTTTTTTTCCCTGTATTTTCACAGATTTTCCTCCTTGGCTAAGTCTGTCTGCAACTTCCAACAACAAGACAGGATTGTGATACCAAATCAAAACGTACTGTGATACTCCTTGGACCATGCATAAGAAGCTCTTACAACAAAAATCAGTGATAATGATCTGGAATTTAGCAGGACATTCAAAAGAGGCCCCAGATCTGCTGCAGATGCTCATTTAGAAGCCTTCACCTTTGAGAATGGCTGCAATCAACCCCCTGCTTGCTAGTTATGCCTCGCAAAGATCATTTTGCCTCCTTTCACCCTGTGCCAGAGCTCTGTTTTCTGAATACAGGACAGCATCACTGTCAGTAGTCTGGGAGACACAAATGGCACAAATGCTCTTGCCCTGAAGGTACCTTTGTTTATAAAAGCTCCATCTCTATGCTACAGAAATAGATGGATAAAAGTTTTAGGGCTTGTTTGCAATGCATTAGTTTGCAGTTTTAGAGCAAGTGTGCTCACCAGCCACCACACCAATTAAAATTGAGGGTTATTTTAGCACAGAAAAAAAGTTACATGCTCAATTACAAAATTGGAAATGCAGATGCAAAGAGGAAAAGCATAGAACTCTTAGAGCAAAGTGTCAGGACCTACCTGATTTTCTCCTAATGTTCTTTCTGCAGCCTGGTTTCTTCTTAGGCACTTAGAGTCCTAGAGTCATAGACTCCTTTAGGTTGGAAAAGCCCTCTAAGATTGTTGAGTCCAGCTGCTCCCCTAGCACTGCCAAGGGCAACACTAAACCATGTCCCCAAATGCCACATCCACACACCTTTCAGTTATGGTGATTCCACCACCTGTTCCAATGTCTGACCACCATTTTGGTGAAGACATTTTCCCTGATACCCAACCTAAATCCCCCCAACTTGAGACTGTTTTCTCTTGTCCCGTGGGAGAAGAGCCCAACCTCCACCTGTCTCCACCCTCCTTTGAGGGAGTTGTAGAGAGGGAGATGGTCCCTCCTGAGCCTCATTTTCTCTAGGCTGAGCCGCCCCACTAGGTCCTTCATATGCTCCTCACAGGACTTGTGCTCCAGTCCCTTCCCCAGCTCCATTGTCCTTCTCTGTACACTCTCCAGCAGCCTTTGCTACTAAAAAACCTCAAAAGACACTGCTTGGCTGGGCTCTGGTGCCAAAACACCTTTTTCTCTGGGTCTTTGACTCATGCATGGTTGGATATTCTATGCTGCCTCTTGAATTTCAAAGCACATCTCTAGAAGCCATGCATGGTTGAAAATGCCTCCCCATTGTGGATGAAGAAGGATCTTGCAATAGAAATTCCTCTCCTTCCCTCAGGAAGGCAGCTAACACACCATCCCCACTGCACTTTGCATGATGCAGGGCAGAAAGGGTTTATGGACATACTGTGGGAGGCTGAATCTTAATTTTTCCTGGGTCAGCCAATCTGAGCAATAACCTGAGCCTCCCTGCTGTGTTAGAATAGCTTGAAATGTGGAAAGCATATAATTTCTAAAATATTTTTTACAGCCCTGCTACTGCAGGAACTGATGTGAAGATTACATATGATGTAATTACATGTGATGGACTGGAGCTGCCTGAGTCTACCTTGCTGTTAAATTTAGGGGGCTGCATCACAATCAAATATAAAACTATAAAAAACTAAGAATTAACAAAGTATGCAGGAAGAGGGTGCCAGCTTTATTTCACAACTCCTGCAGGTCCCAATACGGTTGTTCCATCCATGTATGTGGGCTGTAGGCACCAGACAAACTCAATCTTGCAACCCTTTATTCACTAGGGAGTCACGCTGACTGCAACAAGCCTGTTTCTGCAAATGCTCCCTGTGTACTCCATGGCTGCAGGAAAAGGCCAGGAAATGCAGAATAAGAGTGGTACTTCTTGGTGCCATCTACAGGCTGAAGGACAAAAAACTAATCTAGTCACCTGAGATTGTCTTTACAGAGCCTTTCAGTGATTCTTCATCTCATCCCACATTTCTGGAGTGTTCTAAGAAGAGTTTATCATAGAATCAGAGAATGGTTTGGGTTGTAAGCGACCTTGAAATATCATCTATTCCAACTCCGCTTCTTCCATGGGCAGGGACTTTTTCAACTAGACCATGTTGCAGGTCTTTTCAGCAATCTGCCACATGAGAAATTTCTTGGCCAAATATGGACCAGAGTTTTGAGGACGCCCAATAACAGACCAACAGCTTTGGGGTATAAATGGGCAGAAGGGAAATCCTCCTTTCACAGGTCATTTTCTATCAGCTCATTTGTGCTGGAGTATTTTCAGACTCATGGAAGTCCTCATAGCCCTGTGTTGTCCAACTCCATTAGTTGAGATGATCATCAAAATATACATGTCTGTGTACACTCAAACACCCATTCTGACAGAGATTAGTATGGAGATTTTACTGGATCCAACTCATCACATAAACATGGTTTAGCCTGAAAAACTGTGGATTAAGATGTGATATGTGATGACATGAAGGCAGACAGAGAAGGGAATATTCTTAATTCCCATACTGAATGGGGGAAAAAAGCCATGAGCCAAAGTACATCCTTGAGAATTTGAGTTAAAGTTTAGGTTAGGTATGAATTCTCTGAGAAGATTGTGGTATCTTTATCATAGAAAGTCTTCAAGAGCATATTAACACTGGTGTCTGCCTGGTGACATATGACATGGATGGACTTGATCCTTCCTTGAGATGAAGGGCATGGCCCCACTGACCTCTTAATACCTCTTCCCAGACCTGTTTCTCTAAGACTGCAGTCCTGGGAACAGTAATATCAGCTACGTTGTCACTTCCACTGCTCTAAGAAGATTTCTCACAGGATGTGCCTTAGCTAATAGGCTTTGGAAGATCTTTCATGAGGCCAGTTTTAGAGTGACCTGCTAGGAAGTGATGAATATGTCTTCCTTCTTACAGATAGCAGTATCCAATGGCTTTGCTTGTTACTGAGTTTCACTGCTTCTAATGACTCCAACACTCCCAATGCTCTGCACTGGTCAATACAAATGAAAGTGAAGGGGTAGAAGGCCTTCTTATCCAAATAAAGCTTTCAACAAAGATTAACCTTTCCTACTGCTCCAGCCATGGCCAGCTCTAAAGTTTGGCAAGGGAGAGCCAGCAGCGCATCGTCATCAGTGTGGTGTGCCAGGGCTGCACACATGCTCTCAGTGAGATGTGAAATCCATTCCATCTCAGTCTTTGGCCAAAGGATGTGGACATCCCAGACACAAGGAGGTCTGATACAACACAATTGCAAGAGTTTCTTCAAGAGAACTGGGGCCAAATAGAGTAGCAAGCTAAGAAGGAAGGAGAGGGGAAATAAAGACTAACAGAGATGGCCACTGAAAGAGGAGGTGGGGCTGTAGGGACTCTTGAACCATGAGACTAATGTGAAGAGGACTTTTTCTGTGTCATTTCCACTTTCCAAGGAAGGGAATAGTTTTTGTACCTAAATACCTGTCAAATCTGGTCATCACTTCTTTATTTCTAATTCTTTAATAAGAATTTAGCCATTCTGCTTGCTTGCTTTAAAATAGTAATTTCAACTTGTTTGACCTATTTCTTCCCACATTGATACTTTTTTCTCCCCCTCTTTGTTTAAGTATCCATAGAAAGGAGAATTGATTCAGATTAGATATAAAGAAGAAGTTTTTTACAATGAGGGTGGTGAGCTATTCTATGATTCAGGACGATTTGGGTCTCAACTTTGCTACAGTCTTCCTCTAATCAGCCACAAATCACACGGATCTAGATGATCTGGGAATCTGGCCCACAGGTCACGCTTATTCTTGCTGTCTGGCCTTGTGACATTCCTGATCTTGGGTTGACAGTAGTCCAGCATCAACAGAGGGGTTAAAGGAGCTCCTGCCCTACCTCTCCAGGGATTATGGATCCTATTTACTTGTAAAGTGCTTGGCAGTTCCTGGAAGCAAGGCACAGTGTGGGATTTGTAGGTAAGGTCAAAAACACAGCATGGAAAAATCTGGCATCCAGCTCATTCCCTCCTCTGGGGGACACACTGATTCTGGCAAGCAAGCATCTCTAGATTCGGGGTTGCTGAAGAGGACAATGAGGTGCTTAGCCTTCTTAGGAGATCCTGCACATGGCAGCTTAGAGGATCTCCCTCTCAGAAGGAGGAAGCTAAACAGTTTGTAAATAGTTCGGAAAATCCTGACCTCACAGTCCTGTTTACTTGCTCTGACAATGCAACACTGCTTTCCCAGTTCAAAGTACTCTGCGATGTGGAGGTGAGTTTCTCAGCATCCACATGCATCCTTGTCCATGAATCTTTTGTTTCGGATGAGCAACCAAGTTCTGTCCTTGCTGGCAGTGGTGAAGATAAAAGCACTGCTTACTAGCGCTTGTTCCTTTTCAATTCTAGAGGATCAGAAAACTTTCTTTACAAAGAATTAAGCATGATTTTTTTTTCTTTGCATTATTTTTCCTCTGTGCATGCACAGTTTTCTGTGAATGCATGATATTCTGTGCATTCATAGTTTTCTGCAAGCATTTCATAAACCCAAATGATTACAAATCCTTCCTGTAGTGCTTTCTGTATGTAATTTTCTGTGTGTCTTGAATTCCTCATTAAAATCATGTTTGGGCTGTATTTTGTTGGCTTCTTATAATCTAATAAAATATGAATCCCTTTACCTCACAGGAATTTTTTTGTATCCTGACACTCAAGATGTTGGCTCACAACTACCTGATTTACAGGTGCTTTCCCTCTTGATGAGTGCATTCTCTGTTTTGAAGGTCACATGTTGCCTGAAACACAAACCCCCTGTGCCCCAGAGACGTGGTGGCTCAGCAGGTTGCCAGCCCAAAGTTAATGGCTTAGCATGTCCAAGGGGGCTGGGATCAGGACATGGGTAGGAGTAAAACCAAGCACAAGCTTGAAAAATGGATGAATCATATCAAATAATTCCTTAAATCCAGTATATACCCTCCTGCATTGTTGGTCATTGTAGATTATTTCTTCACTGATGGGTTTTTATAACCTGAACAAGGTGGTGTGCCAAAATCCTGTATCAGATGTTTCCCCCAAGAAATGTTGTGTCAGGAGGTGAGCTTACATGATGGGAGATGCAGAAAAGAGTTCACTGAGTACAAGTCAGACAGAACTAACAGATTATCCCAAAAAAAAGGTGTCAATATTCTTGAGGAGACCCATGCTTTCTAAATGTTTTAAAAGTTATTGTTCCAAATGTTTAAATTGAAAAGGACACAAAAAAATGTAATTTCTTCTTTTGGATTTGGTTTTGTGTTTCTTTGTTTGTTTATTTTAATGCAAAGTGATGGGGTTTAGATGCATTTACAATTTTATTTCCTTTCTTGAAAGGTATGCCATAAAGGGGAGATGTTTAGCATACCACATTTTTGGACATTATTGAACATCTTTTTAGGCAAGAAATCTTTCCCTGAGCAGAAAACCACACATTTTTCTGGAACAGCAGAAAACCCTTTAATTTTGTTTGCAACAGCAGGCAATCTCTTAATCCCATTCTCAAGGCAGTGTAACAACTTTGCACCACTAGAGCTGCAGAAGGGCAAAAAAGCATTTTTTTGCTTGGCTTTCCTCCTCTTGGAGAATCAGTCCATATTTTTTATTCATCAGTCATCAGAGATTTTCTTCTGAGCCTCATGATCTGAACCTGCTAAGTAAGGCAAATCCAGATTAGAGCCTCTCTCAACAGAAATACAGGAGAGATCAGGAGGGAAGAGGTGGGAGGAAGAGACAGGCAAGAGGGGAATACTGAATCATCACACTTTTATTTCTTACTGTATTTTTCAATTTAGAATTTTCATAGAGGTTTCAAAAAGGGTGAAATTTCAGATTTCTGCAAGAAAGGGAATTGGATATCTCTCTTCTCCTTAGGCTTGTTTCTCAGATCAAATCCAGCTGAATAAGTAGGGAGCGGACATGCTGGAAGGAAACATACAGTGTCCTTTTAGCTTTAAGTGGTCCTTATTTGGACCTGACAGCTTGGAGGTAGCTCAGTTGAGGGCTCCTTGGAGGTGCCTCCAATTGAGCCAGTTTCAAGCTGAAGAGTCAAATTGAAACATTTGGTTTGGTTGGTCTGACCACTTTTCTTTTTAGGCTTCTCCTGCCTTGTGTAGCATCACAGAGGAGTTTTAATTCTCCAAAAATATCTGTGTGACGCTGAAATAGCACAAAAGCTTCCTGACTTCCAGTGTTTTGCTCAGAGACAGCTCTGACCTCTTGAGATGGGACCTCTCATTGTGCTGAGCTCATTAAATAGATCCCTGGCTGCAAGGATGCCTATGAATTATTGTTCTTATTGCTATATTTAACACAAGTCCAGGCACTGACCTCTCCCTCCTGGGTTATATAGGTCCCTGAGGGCTCAAGGGTGTTTTCCAGTCTGTGAGATAAAACGGACCTTGAAGGAAGCCGAGTGTGTACAGCCAACACTCTGACTCCTCCTCTCCAGCTTTGGATCTCTCTAACCACCCCGACAACTTTCAGACAGCTCCAGCATCCTCCTTCCCATGCCTCCCTGAGATTTTTTTCTGACCACCAATTTTCTGCCTTTTCTGTCTTTCAAAATAGTATCACAAGCCAGGAAGGTGATGGGCCGGCCCATCTCTCTAGTATGCGTGTCTCTGCCACCAGGGGCATCACTGCAACAGCCCCAAAAGGATAAGACTGAGGCATCTGAGGACAATTGGGAACACACTTTCTAATACTGCTTCTCAGTGTGTAGAAGTCTTTCCTACTGACCAAACCCCTCTTGTCAGTACCAGTATCTGCCATCCTTGTCTGTGACCTTTCATCCTGCCCCTCTCCATTTCCTACATCTCCAAAATATCACCACATCTCTGCAAATCCTCTCCCTCCCCTCACTGCTGCTTTCTACCCCAACAGCAGCACCTTTGCTCTTTTTCCCCTTCCATCAAGATCTCATCCTCATCTCTGGATGAGTCACCGTGCTGTGACTCTGGGGAGATCCTCATTGCTTCTCTCTGGCACTGATCCCCACTGGGATGTTTCCAGAAGGTCATAGCAACATTCCTGAGATCTGTGGGTGGATGGCCATGTAAAAGGAAAGGCAGAAGAAAGGATAGAGAAAAAAACCTGGAGCTAGGGTAAAGCCTGGATGGTGTGAAGTCCAAGAGAAAAGGGTGGGAGATACATTTTTTTTTGTTTCTGGTGCAGAAAATCTTCCTCCTGCTTGGGCACCTCTGCCTTAACTAAGAACAATAAAAAAAAAGAAAACTAGAAAGCAAGCAAGAAATCATTAGCATGTGACCTGTTTTATTGGACTGGATTAACTATGGGATTACAGGAGTGTTAAGAATGTTGAGCACGTCTTCATTAAATTCTTACTTGCTGCTGTTTATTTTCTAGGAATGGGAGGGGTTATTCAGCTTAAGAATCTGGTGGAAACCTTGCAGCCTTGTGTCACAGTAGGACACAAAAATAGATTTACTCCATATAGTTGTCAGAAGAGAAAGAAGGCTTTATTTACAATTCCAACAGTTTCTTTTATAACATGCTGTGCTAAAAAGGTATATGATTGGTCCATTGGTCTGACACTTCTCCTCATTGGTTAAGTAATAGGAAACAACACCTGGGGACAGTTGTTATGGGAAAGGGAACACTGTTTACTTAACCTGTTTTGAGAAACCGAGAGAGATGTTTTGAAAAAAAAAGGAAACTGTAGACAGCTTTCCCTTGGGAAAAGAGCTAGCAATGATTAACAAGCTAAAATTCTCCCAGGCTCAGAAATATTGAGCCCACAGCCTTGGTCAGCACAGGAGTCAGGAAAAGGAAACAAACCCCAGTGATGGTCTGGTATGGTCAGTTGAGACAGTTTTCATTTTTTTAACAAGTTTTTCTTGTTAAATGAACTTCTTGCAGATTCAAGAACAAAAATGAAGTGCATGTGATCTGCAGGATTTTTGGTGGCTCCTTACAAGTGGGGAGTAGGATGAGAGGAATAGAAAGAAATGAAGGGAGGGGGGAAGAAGACAATGAAAGTATCAGGGCTCTGTAAGGGCGAACTGAGCAGATGGCTTCCTGCCACCTGAAACTCGCTGCAAAATCCCATTAAGTGGAAAGTTAAATGAAGTTCTGGATATCAAAAAAAGGCAGCTATTTAAAGCCTTGATCACCCACCAAATGTGGCTCCCCCATACCCCAATAAATATTTCCAGCCTAAATCACTTTTCCCTTCCCCCATGTCCTGGTCATGCTCCTCTCTCCTAAGAAAGTGGTCTTATTTGTAAAATAAAATGTACAGTGGCCCTGTTGCCATAGGTGGTGACTGGTCATGTTCCTATGCAGGGGTGTCTGGGATTGAATTAACCAAATTGGAAGGAGGACTCCTAGAGCCCAGGTATGGTGAACCCTTTGGATTAGTCCCTAGACATTATAAATTTATTTCTAATCTTTATTTCTAAAGTAATTATTAAAAAATATATTCAGAGCAGGCAGCAGGAAGCTGAGGGGAAGCTGCAGTGCTAGCTGCTGATGGAGCTCTGGTGGCAAGAGCTGGAGGCAAGAGGGAGTTCCCAAAGGTTTTTACTGCAATCCTTTGCAAAACAAAAGGGCACCCTACCTGTTGCACAGCCAGGTGAATGGCCATGCCAAGACACAGCAAGAGCTGAGGACTCAGGGAGGTGAGCCCAGACTTCCCACATACTCAGATAACAAGGGCACATAAGCTGAGGGTTTCTATTTTTTGGAGATTCCTTATCACTTCTAGAGGTTACCATGCCAAGCTGTTATTTTGTTTTTGCATTATTAAATTATTTGAAGGATTCAGATGTCCGAGACTGTGCTATGGGAAACCAGGGGTTGAGCCAGTAAGGAAACCCAGTCTGACTGTGTGAGTGTGGAGTGTGGAGCTGCCAAGGGGCCTCAGTCCCAGCTCAGGCAGTGTGAGTGTGACTGCTGGAGTGGGTCCTGGTTTCTTTATAATAATTAGAAATATTTTATAGTTCCAATACATATTTCTAATGGAATTTATTTAATTTCTTTTGTGTCAGTGGGCTATGGCATCGTGCTGCTGAGGGTGCTTGGCATCATGCTGGGCCCATGATGTTTCTGATAAACTGTGCTTCAGGTGATGAGGAAAGAGCCCAGAGCAATTAAAAACATGAAGAGCACCAAACAAACCATGTTCATTTGTTGATCTAGATTAATTATACTTTAAAAATCATATGCCTTCATCACAAATTATGCCTTATTGTCCAATTTCAAAATGAAAATAATGCAAACAAAATTATTTTAGTAATGCAGATCTGCCTGGAAATATCTGTAAAAACTGACATCCATGCCAGACTGCAAGTGTTAGTTTTGTGCTGGGGAGTTTCAATTGTGCTGACCACAGATGGGATATTTTTTCTTCTCTTTCATATCTTTTATGTGTCCTACATGGAGAAAAAATTAAAACCTAGCTCTATGCCTATGAAATACTGGGAAAATCAAGCTCTTTTCCCTACGCTATATAGACTATGTATTAACTGTGACTATGTTGAGGTTGTAAAGTAGTTCCAGAGAAGGGGGGAACTTGGAGCTCGATCTCCATGGTTTCACCTTGCTTAAGGCACTCTATATAAATTCCAGGTGGCTGTCTTCTGGAACATTATATTTAGCTTTGTGCTTCTCAAAGAGCTTGGACAACTCATTTAGATATTTTTGATGGATTTGATCAACTTCTTCCTCAGAGGGTCTGTGCTTCTTCTGCACTGGAATTGGCTTCCCAACTGGAAAAGAAGCACAGGTGTTAGGAGGAGCCAGTGTCAGGTACTTCTGAACATTTTGCTCACCCTAGCACAGAGCTGAGATCAGCCTCTCCAGGATGGACAGGTCAGCATGGCCAGTTATTTCCTACAGCCTGGGAGATAGCACATCCAAGGAGGGATGATGGCTCAGATCCTGAGCTTTTGGTCTCCAGGATCACACTGGTCCTTGCCTCAGTTTACGCGTCTGCAAAGTTGGTTAATGTCTAAGACCCTCTGTGTAGGAAGTAAGAAGTGCAGTCCAATGCAGTCCCAAGAGCTGCTTCTCGCGTTTCAGATGTGCTGCAGATAAATACAATATAAAGACAGGATAATGTTTGGGTTGGGCTTTCCAAGTTGTTTCCACGTGGCCCTGGGAATCTGCATTGCAAATGGGGAAAGTGAGGAACATGGGAGCCCCACACTATTTAAATAGATTTGCAGTGGAGGTGCTTCCACTTTGCTCAGATTGGAGATTCTGCAAAATATCTGATTTTTATTAGGAACCAAGTACTTACTTATCTTTTAAAAATCTTGTTCTATTCAACAGAAAATCTAGTTATTTATATTCCTATTTCTAGATGAGCCTTTCCGTCTCCCAGAGCTACCAGGAGCAGGAACAGGTACTTGGCAGGGGATAGAAGATCCATGAGGTACCTCTCTTGCTCTGGTCTCTTATTCAAATTGTTTTTGTCAAGTGACAGAGGGTTTCAACATCTTATACGGCTATTCTTCATCCAATTAATGAAGAGCCTTTGTGTCACTACACAGGTCATAAAACCATTGAGACAATCCAAACAGGTTGTAATACAATTAGAAGTAATTGCTGATTGTCAAACTTAATCAATGGTGTAAGTTCTAACCATTCCAAACAGCATTTTTAATTAAATTAATTCACAGAGCACCAGCCACACTGGTGGGCCAAGCATGGAGAAGTTGAAAAACTTATTAAACCCCAAAGATTTTCTTGAAATTTGTCTCCCACGGACATGGTCTCTGTTAAAAATGGTTCATCTTCCTTACATGCAAACAGGTTTGGATTTGCAGATGTGTCTGCGCAGGACAGTGAGCCAAGCTGCAAACTGCTTGAGTGTTCAGAGAATCTCAGAATAGTTTGGCTTGGGAGTGATCTTAAAGATCATCTAATTCCAGCCCCCTGCCATGGGCAGGGACACTCTCCACTAGACCAGGTTGCTCTAAGCCCTGTCCCAGCTGCCCTTGAACACTTCCAGAGAAGCGGGGCAGCCACAGCTTCTCCAGGCAACCTGTGCCAGTGCCTCACAGCCAATCATTTTTTCCCAATATCCATCTTACCCTGCCATCCTGTTACTCCATGCCCTTGTCCAAAATTCCCCTTCAAATTCCCTTCAAATTTGCCCTTCAAATTCCCCCTTTCTCGGAAGCTTTTAGGCACTGGCAGGGACTTTAAGGTCTCCCCAAAGTCTTCTCCAGGCTGAACATCCCCAGCTCTCCCAGCCTGTCTCCCAGATGCTCCAAGGTCTTGGAGCATCTCTGTGGTTTTCTCTGGACTTGCTCCAGCAGCTCCCCATCCTTCTGATGTTCTTGCCCTAGAGCTGGAGGCAGCACTGCAGGAAGGGGTCACACCTGAGTGGGGCAGCGGGGCAGAATCCTCTCCCTTGACCTGCTGGTCCTACTTATGTTTGTAAAAATGCCTTGTGAGATGTTAAATGCAACCCTATTTCAGTGTCTTTTGTCACCGTGTTGTGGTGTTGGGGTTGTCTGCATCTCACAAGAGTGATGAGGTTGGCCACGTTTGCTCTGGGGGTTTTCCCAGCACAGCCCAGATGGCCTAGGATCTGTCATGAGATCAAACCAGATTGCCAAACTAGTGAGACAAATGAACAGTTTGGAATGCTGCTTTGCAGCCCACTTCTAGCCCACCACTGCTTGGGCTCTCTGGCATGATGATTCAGCCTGGCAGGAGGATGACACAATGCAGGGACTGTCCCTGTTTCCCCGACTTAACCAGCTTGAGTGTGCCTAGCATCATGTCAGAGTTCTGTGGATTGACTCACCCACAGTGCAGATGGGCCGTCGGTAGGGTATCAGCCCAAAGCTGTACTGGAAGATGCCTCGTGCATGGAAAAGGGGAAGGGAGATGCCCATGATCTGCTGGAGCCAATGCTGAATCCTCCGCAGCCAGGAGCCCTTGGGATTCTTCACCTGATCAAAGAGATCGTTCTCCCCAAAGGAAAAGGCAGGGACCAGGGGAGTGCTGTAGGGAGTTAAAACCAACAGTGTGTCATGAATAGAAAAGCCCATTCCAAAACCCCTTCATTCTTCTCCAAAATAGAAACACACCATTAACCAGCCACAAGAGCCACCCCTCTCTCAGCACCCCTAGACCCTACTCCCTTCATCACCCATGCTGGATGGCCAGGCGCACAAATCCCTTCCTATTCTTCAGCAGCAAGGTGTAGGATCCCGGACGAGCATCCAGTGCCTCCTGTGCCCCACCAACAATGATGGCCAGCAAGTTTCCACCCTCTGGCTTCTGCAACACGTAAGATGCACTGTCCTTGTCAGATGGGATGAGGCCTGGGGAGCAGAGAGGAATTAAAAGTAAAACCCACCTGTAATACTCACCTGTCTGTGGTTTGCTCTGGACTTTTTTCCCCATAATCCATCTCTGGAGAGGTGCTAAACAGTTAATTTACAGAGTTGAAAACCCCAACCCAGCTCCTCTAAAAGCTGCTAGATTTGTACACAGCTCTGCTGGGTAAGTACACAATTATCCATTTGCCGTCTGGATCAGAAGTGAGAAGTGAGAAAAAAAAATAGGAAAAAAAATAAATGGGGAACTAGCTGCACTTGAGCCCTAGGAAAAATCTGTTTCAATTTGTTGTCAAGTGAGACCATGTTCAATTCAGAATAATTCTGAAGTCAGAGAAACACTTACTTTAAGTCAGAATACACATACATTTCAGTGGATGATGCTAATTGAAAGTGGAATTTGATTAAAGATTTGGTCCTTTGGTGTTGTTTATTTGAACAACATAGCAATCTCTAATTCAGAAATGACAAAGTAGCATTGATTTGGCTATTAAAAAAAAAAAGTCCTTGTTTCAGGGGCTGAAATAACTTGCGCATTGAAACCTCATGTGAAATGGATTCAATTGATCTGAAAATTAGTTATGTACCCAACTCCAACATTACAGTGATTAAACCTTCCTTCACCTGGGTTATAAGTGTCTCATATATCTCATTATTTGGATTTCTCACTCTCCGTGTAAATACTCTGGCAGCAGCAGCCAGAGTTTATGTGGAAAACAAGGTAATGAATGTCCTGAGGTATATCAGATGGAATTGGATGCCTATGTTGAGCCTATTGAATTCTGCCCACATTAAGTTGGAGAAGTGACCATTGCCAAGCCCATTGCTGAGAGATGGAGGTCATCCTGCTGGTGTCCAAAAATCTCACAAAACTCCCTTTTGCCTCTCTCAGTTTAATTTTTACCCATCGTTTTTCCTATTCCTTCTCACTATATCTTCCCCCCCTGCCACATTCCATTGCAGCAGCATGAGCTGCTATTTTCATCCTCTGTCCCTGGATGTTGCTTCCCTGGAAGCAGCAGATGCTTCAGAAAAAGAGTTTTTTTCCTCACAATTTCAAGCCTGAATTTGATTTTTATGGAAAGAAATACAGGAACATCCTGGCCTGCAGCTCTCAGCATTTCTGTCCACAATTTGCTCTGCATTTTGCTGTTTACACAGCCTCTGGCACAGTGATGCCCTGAGCACAGAGACCGTTTATGGAGTTGAACAGCAGAGATAACAGCAAGGAGGGCAATTTTTAACTTCAGAGGTTTTGGGTTGCCATCTCAAATAGCTGTGTCCATGGATGGGATCCAACTGGCCCCAGATGAGGGAAAACAGACCCTTGACTCCTCTTCCCCATGCATCATCACTCCATGTTCTTCAAAAAAGCACCCACATATACCCATTGCTTGCCAGAGGCCCATGCTCCTTACCGCCACTCATCACATAGTCCCTGAAGAATGGGATGCGAAACCACAGGGAAAGCATCATCAGGTGCGGGGTGATGCCTGGGAAGAGTGTGGAAAAGCCAGATGCCTCTGTGCAGAAATTGAGAAAGGCTCCAGCTGCCAGGACTCCATGGGGATGAAATCCCACCAGGTAATTCTGCCGAGGGTCTAGCTCTGCTGTCTTCATCAACTAGACACAGGGATGAACCCAAAAAGGGGCCAGAGTTAGTGATGTAACTTCAGCAGGGTGGAGCACTGGCTATGAAGAGCAGATAAGGCATTCCTGGAGGGGAGTATCTTGCACCCACCATGCCTTTGTATTGGAAAAGGTCAACTGGAACAAATCCCTCATTTTTCACTGAGATGTATTTCATTGCCCATATTTCCATCTCCTCCTACTCATTGGCCGAAAATGACTTTTCTAATGGCACAGTTCCTTATGTTGCCTTGAACTGGTCTAGGTGTTGTTGGGAACCAACTTCGTTTAAAATGTTCTCCAATACATTTTCTAGTATGGGGAAAAAAGCAATAAAAGGATGATTTCTTCCACATAGTACCTCTTGATCCCACAACCAAAACAGCAGGAGTACATAATCACTCTGATAGACCTACTACACGGCACAAGCACGTGTCCCACCCAACAACTTGGTGTGGATCAAAGGTTTATCCTGTCCTGAAGCATGTGCCAGGTGATTCCTGGATGTTTTCACACATGGTAAGTTGAAATCTAATTCCCAGACATCTAACAGAGAAACTGATGGTTTTCTTCCCACTGGGGAAAGGGTGCAGGATGCTAAATGTTTGTGCCTATATTGGGTGCCCAGGTCCATCAAAGATCAGTGGATATTTTCCCAAGGCTGCTGCAACTTTCACAGGAGGGAACAGAGAGTCCAGCATTTTAGGGGATGGGCATCATGGACTGCAGACACAGTGCAGCTCATGGCCAGCCCTTGAGGGCTGAATAAGCAACTTGTTAAAATCTGCTGCTGATCTGAAAGTGATATTGAAGCCTGGGATATACTACATGAGAGAATGGGTACCACAGAACAAGAAGGGATGGTTAAAGAGAGATAAGGGATAACTGGGATTTGAACTCCATTATGTTTGTTATGGACTGCCCAGGGGAGAAGAGCTGGTGTGAGAAACCTACCCTCCAGCTCTGGCATCAAGAAGACCTTGTCATGCCAACATCAGCCATCATGTACACAGCCCAGGCAGAAGCAGGCAAAACTGAATGCTGACATCTCTGCACCATTTCTGTAGATGCTGAGGACGTTCACAGCAGCAGGGAAGGATGAACCTTTCCAAGGTTAGTCATCACGTCATTTCCTCACTGAAAGAGTGATCAGACATTGAAACAAGATGACTAGGGAAGTGGTGGGACCACGATCCCTGAAATTGTCCAAAAATATGTAGATGTGGCACTTGGGGGCATGATTAAATGGTGTTTGTGATAACGCTGGGGAACAGTTTGATTCGATGGTCTTAGAGGGCTTTTCCAACCTGAACAATTCTGTGATTCTCTTATCACAAAGCCACCATGCCCCTCCAGACAACTCAAAGGCATTTGTCCTCAAGAACAACCAAAGCTCTATGCATTTCAGTGTCACCCCTCCAAGCACCCTGATTCCATCTGCACGCAGGGTGCAATTAATGGTGCATGTGTTTTCCTAGAAGCAGCTGGAACTGTGGGTTAAGAGTGTATTTTACTTTCTTCCATCATGGCTCATTTTCCACCTGTCCAAAATCACTGTTGATTGTACATGTGCCCATTCAAGCGCCTGCTCCTAATGAGGGGAATGGACAAACAAAAGTGTCACTGCTGCCCAGGTGCAGAGGTCTCTAGGCAGGAAGAGAGGCAGATGGCTGAATCACTACGTGCCCAAGGCCCCTGCCACATTTGCTCTTTTTTGAGTAATCTCAGCTTGCATCAATGTTTCCTGCATTCATCTTCAGCTCCCAAACAACCTTTCATCTCCAAGTGATTTATAAGCAGGGAAGCAAGATACTCCGGCATGTTGGAAACTGCTGCATTTCTGGCTCTGTATGTGCAGTGAGACAAAAAAGGGGAAGGGTGGCACAAGAGGGCAGCCACTGGGTGGTCAAATTGCCCTGATGAGAGAGTTTGCATGTGCTAAGACACCACACATCTGTAAAAACACTCCCTAAGAAACATCCAGCTGCTGTCTTGGTGCTCATCCTAATGAAAGAGGAGGGAGGGCAGGAAAGGAAAGAACAAAGGATAGTGCTTGGAGTAATAAGACAAGGGAGAATGGTTTTAAACTAAGAGAGGGACGATCAAGACTAGCTATGAGGAAGAAATTTGTTATGATGAGAATAGTGAGGCCCTGGCACAGGTTGCACAGAGAAGCTGTGGCTCCCCCATTCCTAGAAGTGTTCATGGCCAGGTTGGATGGGGCTTAGAGCAACCCAGTATAGTGGAAGGTGTCCCTGTTCCAACAAGGATGAGTGTTAAGGTCCCTTTCAACCCAAACCATTTTGTGATTCTGTGGTAAGACATGGTCCTAGGCAACTGGCCCTGGGTGGCCCTGCTTGACCAGTGGGTTGGGCACGTTGACCTCTAGAGTTCTCTTCCAATGTCACCCAGTCTTTGAACCTATGATTTTTGACTCCCTGCTCTAAGCCATTGGCAGCTGGAGGGTAGCAGTTGAGTCCCTCAAGATTTGGTGGATCTGGGTAATGTTTCTGCAAGAGCTGTCCCTTGCAGTAGCCCTGGGGAAAGAAGGTCCTCTTTTTGTCACAGAGTCTGCTCACATCTGGATTATTTGGCCAAACCTCACAGAGAAACCAGAGAGCTTGTACGAAGACTGAGAAGGAAATCTGTCTCAGAGGAGAGACTTGGGCAAAGTCTCTTATACTATAGGTCTAGACTCTACACTGCCCTTTTCCCTCTGGAAACTCTTCAACACAGAAACTCCATCTTCCCTTCTGGATTGTTCCCACTGTCTCACTCCTTACCTCTCCACCTGGCAGAGGTCAGTGTCCATTCCCAAACTTCCAGGAAGGTTAATAATGTGACTCTGCACAGCCTCCCCCTCCTGCTGTCCAGCTGAACTGCCTAATGGAACTGGGTTTGAGGTGCCCAGGAGTGGGACTATCCTCCATCCTGCCTCAAATGAGTTGTCTTTTCCACACCATCTGGATGGTGTTTGCAATTGCAGTCTTTATGAATGAACTGAACATTTAATAATTGTCAAAGTTTTTAAGGGCCCAACCAAGCTTGTGTGTGCATGAGCATGGGAAAATGCAAGGTTTTTCTGGTGAAATAAGAGCAGTTTCTCATCTCAGAGGTGTCTGAGGAATGCCAAGTTAATGTGTATGACCTGTGGTCTGAAAGTAGCTGTTAGCAGCTCAGGTTTGTGCTCTCCAAGCTGAGCCATGGGTTTGTTGACTTCCTTGAGATTCCCCTTGGCATGGACAGGATGCTGGCTGATGCCTTGGCTCCTGACAGCAGTAATGATCCGTTCTCAAAAGTGTTATGAAGCCTTCTGGATCCTAGATGTGGGGTGATCTAGGCCTTCCTAACAAATCAAATTGTTTAGGTTGGAAAAGCCCTCTAAGATCATGGAGACCAAATGCTCCCCCAGCACTGCCAAGGCCACCACTAATCCATGTCCCCAGCTGCCATATACACATGGCTTTTAAATGTTTCCAGGAATGGGGACTCTACCACTGCCCTGGACAGCCTGTGCCAAGTCTGGACAACCCCCTTCAGGGAAGAACTTACTGAACTTAAATTTTGAATGATGAGGTCTACTTTATCATTCATCATGAAGAAATATAACTTGATAACTACAGTTTTTCAGGGCTTGCAGTGATTAGTCAGTAAAAGAAAACTCCCTTTATTCTGACTACTCAAATGTCAGTTCAAGACATGGGTGAAACTCTGCCCCAGTTCCTCCAGCTCCCCAGGAGACATTGTGGGACCTGCTCCATGCACTGCCAGCTCTGTTAGGGAAATGCGCATGCAGACTTCCAGGAGCTCTGATAGGAGCCCATGTACTAGAGTAAGATCTCAAGTAAATTAATCCATATTAATTTTAAACTGGATTAGTTAAATGGCTTCAATATCCCAAATAGATTACTTATTTGATTATAATGATGAGGGATTAAGGTGCTCTTCTTTTCACAATTGGTTTGGTTTGGTTTTAATTTATTTTGGAGTGGAATTAAGATAATTGGAGTTAGGGCTTCTGAGTGACTTGATCAGCCCAGAAGCTCAGCGCTGGTTTAACCAGGCTGATTTAATTTATCCCTTGAGACTGGGTTCTCATAGTTGTTCCCCACAGACGGAACTGTCCTGTCCCAAACCATGGGAAGACAGAGGACAGGCAATTCCCTGTTTAAGGCTGGTGCACTAATAGTTGAGGAAAGGGTTGTGAGGCACTGGTGCAAGTTGCCCAAAGAAGCTGTACATGCTCCATCCCTGGAAATATTCAAGACCAGGTTGGATGAATCTTGGAGCAACCTGACATAGTGAATGGCATCCCTGCCCATGGCAGGAAGTTAAAACTAGATGATCTTAAAGGTCCCTTCCAATCCAAATCATTCTGTGATTCTGTGATTCTGTGATTCTGTGATTCTGTGTTTCTGCGCTTCTGCGCTTCTGTGATTCTATGATTCAAAGATTCAAATAAAATTCTCCCAGAGTCCAAAGTTTTGAGGATGTTGCTCCAGAAGCCCCTGGAGATGCATTGTCTGAAGGGGTTAAAAAGTCGTTAAGTGAGGAATTAATCAAATCAAGTTGAGATGAGTAGGGGCACTGCATGGTGCATACCATGTTGAGGGGCATGTAGTCAGGGAGGACACTGATGTGCCATATCATTGCATCCTTAAGGACTGATGAACATGAGTGGGAGAGAAGGAGCAGGATGGTATTACCCCAACAGTCACTCAGAGTGGGTGAGGATGTGATGGAGGAGGAGAGGTTAGGACCTGATCAGCAAGCTCCTGGCTTCTTCATTTAAAGTCTCCCAAACTGAATTGCTACTGTTTTTCTATCATTCTCTGGTCCCAAACTCTGTTTCCATGGATGTTATGGTCAGTAATCTGCTCTTAAGTAGGATAAACCTCCTTTCAACTTTGTATGAAACAAATCCTCATGTCTCTAGCTGTCCATGGACCCCTCTCCAAAACATCTCTTGCAGGATGGAACATGCAGCCAGTTTCTCTGTGAGAAGAAGTCCAACAAAGTTATCCAAGAAACCCAAACAGATCTGAAGAAGGACAAATTGTGCCAAGCTGAAAAGAAGCAGGTCACCCACCCAAGGGTGTCTGGATGGGAGACCAAAGGAAGGGCAAGTATCTGAGTACTGCCAGAAGCTGCTGAGGATGGGTTTCAGGTCCCAACAATGGTGAAAGTCTGAGAGGGGCAGTTGGAAACAGTGAGATCTTTGAGCCCTGGGATTTTCTCCTGGTGCCATGTTGCCAGGTCAGAGCTGCATTTGCAGAAAATATTGGAGAATCTGACCATCCAGGTGGATTTAAATTGAGTTTTGATGGGACTTCACCACCCTCACTCCCAAAGCTGGGTAAGGATGGAAGCTCCAAAATGCTCAAGTCCTCCCTTCCTCTTGTAGGACTTCCTTTATCCAGTGGATTAACAGTGCAAATGCTGGGACACAGTCTTTCAATGGATCTCAGCCATGGTCCTCCCTTTTACTTAAGGACACTCCAGAACAGAAAAGAGAGGGCCAACACATGGGACAGAGAAGTTCCTCAGAAAAGGATAGTGTGGTGGCTTTGGGCCATTTGGCCATGCCTTTCTTTTTCCCTGTCAATCCCTCTTCCAGCCAACAGAAGGAAGCAAAGGGAACAGTCAAGACCTCTGGAAATCAGAAATTGTATTTAATGTCATGGGCCATGGCACAAGTCCCCAGTTACAAATAATACCATTCTTCGGTGAAAAGAACGGAAACATTCCTGGCAGGGATTGGTTCACATGAACTGGAACTGTTCCCTCCACAGTGCCTTGCAATTCCCCAGAACTGCAACACACTCAAATAACCTCCATCACAGTTTGTGCCATGATGAGAATGAATGAGCCATGGGATGAAGTCTTCCCAAATTTCAGCTTCAAAAGTTCAACTAATTCTCCAATAACTCATTTTAGTTATGCTAACAAAAACCAGTAACACCAGCAAGACCACAAGCACAATGACAGAGGTTTCCGCAGACAACAAGGTCCAGCTGGCACTTGCATAACCCCAAGGCTTGTAAGAAATGTCCTGTGGCTCTTCACAAGAAGACAATGTGGCGACGACCACAGGGATCTTCACTGTCCAGCAGATTTTTTTTCCAGGCTGCCCTGAATAAAGCTGGCATGATTATCCCTACAGGGTTTTCTCTGAGTGATGACAGCAGTTGAAAATAAAATATGCCGCTGCCTTGATTTAAAAGACAAATGTCTGCCAAGGAAAGTGGGAACTTTCATGCAACAGGAAGAAAATACCTTTCTCTCAAAGTTATCGTAACTTCAAAATTACAGGGCTTTCAGGAAAAAAAAATAGAAAAAGGAATAACAGATCTTTACTAGAATATATATCTATATATATCAGGCCAGAACACAGCACAATGCAGTATCAGAACCTTCCAACCCGCCGACTACGATTTTTCCTTATGGTGTAGTTATGATCACGGCCGACAGGCGGTACTGGCCTCTCTAGCGAAGCAGAGAGAGCGCCACGATTCCCTCAGCCGGCGTCGGGAGGTAAGAAAGGAAACTGCTCGTTCTGCAAACTCAGGGGCAGCGTCCGATCTCAGCACTACCAAAGAGCAGCTGGCAGAAGCAGGGGAAGCAGGCAGATTCAATCGTAATGCCGAATTGCAGCGTAGCAAAGTCGAGCCGAGTACACAAACTCCCGCAGCACCGCGCGACTGCTTTCCTCAATCCCTTCATAGGAGGGAGGACAGAAAGGAAAGACCTACCTCCACTGAGTCTCGGGTCCGAGTTCACAACTCGTGGTGGCATCATGCCGCAACTCCCGACAAACGCTGAACAGAAAAGCCCACTTTCCCAGCCCAAAACCCCCCAACCCCACAACAGCTCCCCTGGAAAGCCAGGAGACTTCATTTTGTGTCTTGATCGCTGACTATTTACCCAAAAAGCTGCCTCCTTCCCCTTTCCAGCGTGTCCCTGATATCAATAGGAAGAAATTCACTGAGAAACCTAAAACCCCACAACAGTCCCCAAAATTATCTGAGACCTTAATTTGCTACAGCAGACTCATAACCCAAGTTGTGTGACCCAAAGGTGAGATGGCCTAAAGCCAAACAAGTGGCCTAAAACCAACCATACAGCCCCAATTTTCAGTCAGCAAGAAAGATGGTGACTTCTGTTTGAGAACTGTGGTAAAGATAGATATTGTCAAGCTTATGCTTATGCTTTCCCCATTTCACCTTCTTGATCTGAGGTTACCAAAGCACCGTGGCTGCATGAGGGAGGATGGTGACAGGATGAGATGGGACTGGGGAGAAAAAGCAGTGATGTCTGTTCACTTGGCATGGGGACAGAATTTGTTTATACTGTATGGCTGGCTGTATACTTCATCGTAAAGATGCACTGATAAATAATGAGGAAGGGATTATGAAAATGGAAATAGGGTCTGGGCAACAGCAGACAGATTACTGACTGCTTTTTGAATATAGCATATATAGAGCAGTCCACAGCATCCAAAGTCATTCTGCAGGCAACATCAACACAGCAGGCATCACAGGTTATCTGATCAGACATACCCTAGCTCAAACAGATTAATTTTAACCCTTTTGGCATATTTTCCACAACATAATTCAGCTGAGCTCAGCCATGTATTGGAATTGAAGAATCATACATTCATTTAGGTCACAAAAGCCCTCTGAGACCATCAAGTCCAACCATTACCCCAGCACTGCCAAGGCCACCACTAATCCGTGTTCCCAAGTGCCATATCTACATGATTTTGAAACAATTCCAGGTCAACTGAAGGACTATAATAAAGGCATATTTAAAAACAACAAATAACCAAACAAAAACAACAACAAAAACCAACCAAACAAAAAAACCAACCAAAACAACAACAACAACAACAGATTAGAATAGGTTTAAAATGCAGGGAAATTAAGCAGAAATAACTTCTCTGGGCAATGCATTGGACCCTGACTAGGTTTCTCACTGCAGTTTTTCTCATCCCCTTTTAAAAACACTCAAGCTCATTTGGGTCCTGCCTGACCTTAATTCTCAAATCATTAATTAAAATGCAGTCAGTTCCAAGGGGGATAAATACAACAACAAAGTGGTACTTGTGTAAGGGTGATATCAGCAGAAGGTGCACCTTGCACACACTGTGGTGGCCTGGCTCAGCACTGGCATGCTCCATGTTGCAAATTCACAGTGCCCAGAAAACAGATGCTCATCCCTACCTCTCTTTGCTTCCAAGACAGCAAACATGCACAGGGATCCCTTAAAAGCAGTGTTTAAATCTGTTTCCTAAAATAAGGAAGGCAGCACTTGCTGCTTCCAAACACTTGACTATGATAAGTTTGCTGCTGGCATCTGGTAGGATTAGGAGCCATACTTAATCTTCCCAGAATGTCTAATTCTCCAGGGCTTAACAAACTCTATCTACACACAAATACAGCCAGAGTCCTGGACACCAACCCAGTCTGTGTCCCCAGATCTCAATTCCTTGTGTCCCTTGTGCTAGGACTTTGGGCAAGTGGAGTTGTTCAGCCTGAGGAGGAAAAGGTGAAACCTTAGAGCCCCTGCCAGTGGCTTTAGCCCCCTGCTAAATGGACTCAAAGAGAGCTGGAGAGGGATGCTGGACAAGGACCTGGAGGGACAGGACATGGGGGAATGGCTTCCCATTTCCAGAGAGCAGAGTTAGATGGGATATTGGGCAGAAATTCTTGACTTGTGAGGATGCTGAATCCCTGGCACAGGTTGCCCAGAGAAGGTCTGGCTGTCTCATCCCTGGAAGTTTTTAAGATCAAGATGGTCAGGGTTTGGAGCAACCTGGTCTAGTTGAAGGTGTCCCTGCCCATGGTAGGGGGGTTAAAACTGCATGATCATTGAGGTCTCTTCCAACCCAAAACATTTTATGATTCAATAATTCCATGGCTGGGAAAATATTTTGGAGAATTATATTATGTGATTGCTTGGTTATAATGCTCTCTGTATTATATCTCTTTTAAATCTTCTGCTATTCTTTTGTGGAACTTCCTCTGTTTTCTCCCAGAGAAGCAGGGAGAAAGGTTCTGTGGAGCCCTCTGAGCCCTCACCCGGGAAGCTGCAGCCAAACCCCATACCATGCTCCCTCTACTGGTGTTAGTGGTCCTCCTACAAGAAAGGACAGACACGGAATGCAGTGAGGCATTCAGGAGTGGGGTTCCATGTTCTTTAAAAAAGGACAAGAGAAGGGTAATTGCTGGGCTGAGCTGGCAGCTAAATTTCAGCAGAGAGGTTGGTCCAACACTTCACAAGTGGTGGCTTATGGCCACAAATAATTTACAGAATATATACTGCATATAATTATCACAGTCACATAAATCATTGATTACTGTATGGTTTGGGTTGGAATGTGATAAATAACATAGAGAATAGAAATTTTCAGTTCCCCTGAAATTGCTGAATAGAGCTTAAAGACTAACTAGCAAAAAAAGATAAAAGCATGTAAAGGTATGCACACTGGATGATAAATGTAGTTTACCAGTGGAGGAACAGATAAAGAGGGCTACAGTGGTTTTCTTGCAAGTTAGGTAACAAGAAGCAACAGCACATGCCCAAAGAAAAAGTTCAAGGAAAGGTCACCTAAAATTAAAATATTCACTGACTAGGACAATCAGAGATCCCTTTAGAGGACCCTCCGGGATCATAAAATTATTTCCAGTAGGAGGCAGATGTATGCAAATTAGTTCTAGGAAAAGTGATGTTTATGTATTAGCTAGGAGACACACTTTAATGAATACATATGATTATAGTGTTGTAAAGCCTCACCACTCACATTAGATTAAAGGAGACATTCTTGCAATGTGTCCTGCACAGATGAAGAATGCCTGCTTTCTAACACTTCAAATTGTGTTAGGAAGTTTATTTTCTGGCTGATTTCAGTATCAAAGGGAGCTTAAAATTCCACTCCCTGCTATGGGAATGGACACCTTCCACTATACCAGGTTGCTCCAAGCTCCATCCAACCTGGCCTTGGATACTTCCAGGGATGGGCCAGCCAGAGCTTCCATGGGCAACCTGTGCCATGGCCTCACCACCCTCACAGACAAGAATTTCTTCTCAACATCCCATCTAAATCTACTCTCTTAACAGTTTGAACCCATTCCCACTTGTTCCATGACTATAGTTCCTGATGAACAGTCTCTCTCCATCTTCCCTGTAAGGCCCCTTCAGATACTGGAAGGTCCTGTGTGGTGTCCACACAACCGTCTCCAGGATGAACAGTCCCAACTTTCTCAGCCATCTCCATATGGCAGGTGCTCCAGTCCCCTTATCAACTTTGTGGCCTCCTCTGGTCCTGCCCTGGAAGTGCCATTTAACCTTTTTACACTGGGGGCACCAGAACTGTGCACAGTATTCCAGGTGTGATCTTATGAGAGCAGAGAAGAGGGTTATTTCTGTTTGAGCAGCAAAGCTGATGGGCATGTCATCTCTGATTCTCACTTTTCTCTGGCTTCCCCTAATCCTAATTCCAGGCCCTACTCCATGCAGGATGGACTCTCAGGCTGGGTTCTTATTTTTTCCTTTGGGCTGGTGAGTTCTTTGGCTTTTAGGGCTCCCAAGTTTATTATACTAGACAGCAGCACCCAGCTTCTGACTTCTGATCTCTGACCAGCTGGGTGCATCCCATCTGAGTTCTATCAACAGGCAATGTGTTCCTAAAGGAATCTTAGAAATTCCCAATTGCCTGGTCTATCCTTGAAGCTCTCTTCCTTGAACAACCCGTGAGCTCTTCTGCTGCATTGCTCAGATTTGCACCAACTTGTGATGGCTCTGAGGCAGGACTTGCTGCTGCTGCATGCATCCACACCATGCCAAGGGGATACCAGATAAAAAAGTAAGGGCAAAGGCCATTCACATACATAAAGTAAATCAGGGAATGCCACAGAAGTCTCTCTCAAGAGAACAGCAGCTCTGTGAGACTGCCCAGTGCACCCCCAGCCTTACTCATCCATCCCCCTCCTGAGCAGAATGGGATAGTAACATTGCAGGGCACCCAGGATCTCTTGGATTTTGGTTAAACTTGGCCCTATGCCCACTGGGTAAATCTTGAGCAACCTGAAGGGCAAGAATATTGCAATATAGCCGTGGAAAACAAAGGTGAGATTTCCCTGACAGCTGGAATGCAGCAAGGTTAAATAGGCGCTGAATAGCCAGATGATTGAAGGATGCGGTTTGTAAGAATGGTAATCCCCTTTTTTTACTGTGTCTTTGAGTAATCTGGGAGCTGGGAAGATTATCTCCAACACTAAATTCCAGCACTCCATGCCATGACTGCTGGCCCCAGACTGTATCCAGACTCCCAGGACAAAGCTGGTCCCTGAAACACTGAAGAGCCAATGGACTGGTGGCACTTACCGTGATGGGGAAATAGTCCCTCATGTACCTCCAAATGATGCAGTTCCGGAGGACGTGGATCCGCCGCCCACCCTTGCTGGGTTTCTCCCTGTCTATTAACCACCATGCAGCATAGAGGGCACTGACCAGCCAAAAACGAGTGAAGAAGAGTGTGATGAAGGCAGCTGTACAGCACTGTGCTGAAAGAAAAGCCAGCATAGTTGGATTAGGTGGACTCCAGGAGAGGAATGGTTCATTTGCAGAGGCATTTTGGTCCTGGGATGGAGCCTCCACTGGACTTGTTGCTGAATTTATCATTATGAGGGCACCTCTGATGCAGAGGTGGTTTCTTTTCTATCTGCCCCAGGAACTTGAAAAGACACCAAGCACCTCCATTGTAGCAACCACCAATTTCTCCAAAGGCCATCATATCTCCGTCCTCCCAAAAGACTGGTGAATCTCACTCTATTCACAGAGTCATCATGGACCAGCTCTCTCGCTTTGCTGTCTTGCTTTTCTCTGGGGTCAGACTGACCTCTGCAATGATAATAGCCTTGTTTTACCCCAAAATTCCTGTTAATACCCCCTGATGACACCTGATATTTTGCAATGGCAGCAAAAAGTGTCCTATGTCCCGTCTGTACAGTCCCCAATAGCTTTATCTTGAGCTAATGATTCCCCATTTTAATTGTGTCCATGATTTATACCCATAGATTGAGATTTTACTCTTTACTGAGTTTTTTATTATTGATTTTGGACCCTTTCCTCCACTTCTCAGGTTCAATCCCAACTCTAATCTTGGACTCTAGAGGATTTTCAGTTCTTTCAACTCGATGTCATCATGAATTTTATAAGAATGCTCTATTTCATTCTCTAGGACTTCTATGACTTGGGACTCTCTCCAGTTAGTGCCCAGCTTTGACTTCTACCTCCCACCTCCCTAATACCCTATGTTTTGGCATGAAGACAAAAGAGCAAAAGTCTTTGTGCAAACAAACATCACTTGGTACATAAAATCCCACCCAAGCCCAACACTGTCTGTATGCAGATACTGGAAAGTGATGGTGGCCACCGAGCCGCCACCTGGTAAAGCAGATGTGTACCTGGGAAGAGCTGTGTTCTCTCCATCTGTCCCTCTGGAACCCTTGGTATTGCTTGTGAAGGGGAAGACTGAGCTGAAGAAAACCCAAAGATTCATTGAAGTCCCTTGCCTTCCCCAGCTCATGGATTACATAATGTTTTTATATTTTGTTCTACTTTGGGTCTTCATTTCAGATCCACCACCCAGGGCTGGAAGATATGAGGATGGAGATGTGCTGCTCAGCTTCAGCTTCAGCTGTGATATAGATGCATCCACGTCCTCATACTCTGAGACATCTTTTCCATCTTTGGGAGTCACCTGATACCTGCTCTCTCCACCTCCTCTCAGCTAAGGCCTGTCAGAGAAGTGGAATAGGATGCTCTCATCTAAGACCTTCATGTACCTCCTGTTTGCTTTCACTTAAGGATAAATAAGCAGATCATGTTTGTAGCATTTTTTTGGTGATAAGTCACCCTGATTACAAAGCTTTGCATGGAAAAGCAAATCCTTGCCCTTTTTTAAAACACTGTCATGGTGGTACCAATAATTCCTGTGGGGAAAAAAGTGCAATATTCTAACAGGTTCCTAAATCCCCTTAAAGCTGAAATGGGATTGCATATCTTCCTAAAAGTAGAGACACTGCAGCAGGCACCTGGGTAGGCACTACGAATTTTGCAGTGGGAAAAAAACTGCAGCTCTCAGCAAAGCAACCAATCTAACCTGTAATGCATCTCACAGGTCAGAAACAAACACTGCTCACACCTGGTGCCACACTTTTAATGGAATCATAGAAATGCCCTCAAATCTGGCCTTGGACACTTCCAAGGATGTGGCAATCACAGTTTCTCTGGGCAATCTGTGCCAGGCTTCACCACCATCACAGCCAGGAATTTCTTCCTAATATCCCATCTAACCCTGCCCTCTTGGCAGTGGGAAGCCATTTCCCCTTGTCCTGTCCTCCAGCCCCTTGTCCAAAATCCCTCTCCAGCTTCCTTGGAGCCCCTATAGCACTGGAAGAGGCTCTAAGGTCTCCCTGGAGCCTTCTCTAGGCTGAACTCCCCCAGCTCTCCCAGCCTGTCTGCAGAAGAGAGGGGCTCCAGCCCTTGAAGCATCTCCGTGGCCTCCTCTGGACCCACTCCAACTGGAGTCTCACAAAAGTGGAACAGAACAAGAGAATCCCCTCCTTCAACCCGCTGCTCACACTGCTTTTTCAAATGCCACAGACACAGACTTTATAACTCTCAAGAACTGCATGGAACATGAACTGCAGCTCCAGGGTCCACATGATAAACACAATCTTACTGCACATGGGGAGCTAGGTCATCAGGTCTGCTGCAAAACTGCAGTGCCTGATTCTCTTTTTATCATACTGTGCAAAGTTCAAAGTACATTCTGCAAAGTAGAAGAAGTAGTTCTGGTCTAAATCCATGCTTTATCTCACAATTATATAATTATTAATTTCTTCCTTGGTTCATTTGCAATTCAACTTCTTTTTTCCCAGACTAGAATTTGTGCTCAGTGACCTTCACTCAATTTTAAGGCTTGGGGTTTTTTTGTCCTTTTGAAACCTTTCAGTGCTCTGTGGGAAAGGAGCCCATTCCTGTTCCAGAATGGACTGTCAGTCTCAAAGTTACTGTGGATGGGACCAAAGAGACAGGAAGGTTCCAGAAAATGTACAGTTAAATCTGCATCCAAACCAATTCCAGCCTTATGCAGGCACCTGATTACTTACGGTCTGTAATTTGGTGAGAAGGAGGAACTTTGTACCACTGTCTGGACACCAACACTTTCTGGGCCACCAGTGGCAGGATTTTTGACACAGAGCTCTATTAGTGCTTCCCAAAAGTCATGTCAGGTCCCCAGACTGAATCCACCACCACCAGTCCCACTGCTCAGAAGAAATGGGCAGGTTTGGGTGTGAGGTTGCAAAAAACATGATCCTCATCTGCTTCTGCATGTCTAGACTCCTGTGCTATAGCCCAATGGCACATATGTAATTGCTATAAAATGACTTCAGCCCTTACACAGGGCTCTTTCAAGGCAGACAAGGGCTGTAAGAGCAGGGTTAAGGGCATCATGCAAGTCATTGCAGATGCATCGGTTCTGTTATCTGAAAACAGCCAGATAATTCTGGGCTGGGCTGAGATTAGCTGCTGCATTGTCTACATTGTCATGGAAAGTGAAGATTTCTTCAAACCAAAGCTAAAACCAAAGGGTCCCTGACAAGAAGGAATGTCATATGCAGACCCTAAATCTTGCACTTTCTTATAAGTCCAGATTCAGGAAGGTTTCTCTGTGGTTGTCTATGGTGAAGTTTGGCTCTGGATGAAACATTCATAGGATGGTCCTGGACTCTGCAGTGCACCTGTTGAGCAGGGGTGCAGCAACTTTTCAATGTCCAGGACCCAACATCTCACATCTCCATGGCTGTATGGGAATCAGCAAAGAAAAGATACAAATCAATGTGTATTTGATGACTTTTCTTTTTATTTTTTCAAAGGTCAAGTGGTTTCCTGGGCTGGATTCCTTCAAAGAAGCACATAACAAAAATGAAGTGGTGGGTTTCCTATGCTGAGTAGTTTTGCTGTAAATCCCTCTCTGGACAAGAAAATGGCCATATCACAGAGAGCACAAATATTCCACGGCCTCCAAGTGAGCTATGGGTTCCAAAGGAGCTACAGGTTTCAAAGCACATGAAGGAGTTTTCTGGCCAAGTCTAAGCAGGAACTATGTCCCATCAAAGTGCTCCTAACCAAAAATTTGTTAATTCAGCCTGAAACAGTGAAAACTGCAGCCCACAGAAGGAGGTTTTTGTTATTGCAACAGCCCCAAAGTGAGTCAGATTCATACTGCACTTTCAGGAAGGTTTGCAAGATTATCACAGAATGCACTGGGTTAGAGGGATCTTAAAGATCATCTCGTTCCAACTAGGTGTTTCAGAAGCCCTTTTCTGGCAGCAGAAGCACAAGTCTGTTTCCCAAACAAAGGAACAGCCAGCAGCTAAATCCTGCCCACTAAAAGTCTGAGCTCCGTGCCTGAGGACTATAACAGTGTAACAAGGGGTGTTTGGCAGCTCATGGGATGAAAATAAGGGTATCTCTTAGCATCTATCTTATGCAGTTGTTAAACTGGAAGATTTTGGGTGAAAAGCGCCGGGCTTAAAGAAACTTTGTAAAATGAACCAAACCAGCTGGAATTGCTTCATAAGGTTTTGTTATCACTTTTCTAATGCCCTTCTTACAGCATTTCTTAACTGCTTTTGGTTTCAGATTGTATCACCAAAAGAAACCCTAACCAAAACAAAAGCAAACCAAACCAAACCAAACTGACAAAACAACAACAAAAAAGGCAAAAAACCCAAAACAAAACAAAACAACAAAAAAAAACCCCAAGCAATGCAAAAGCACACAAAACCCCCCAAACAACAAATCAAATTCTTCCAGGGAAAGATGGTAAGCTCTTGAAGGTCAGCCATGGGAGGAGGAGTGGGTTTGGGTCTCATCCTCATTCAGAGCAAGCTGCATTTCCCTGCAGGAGGCAGAGCCTGTGTTTGCAAGTAACTCCTAAAACTGCAGAAGATTCCTCCCTCCTGGCCATTTGCTATCATTCTGCCGGATCTAGAAGTCATTTCCATCTCTGGAAAGTCAAGTGCCAGCTTGCTCCCGATACCAAGAAGGGACAAACCTCAAGTACAAATTGTTTTATTGGAAAACACTGTTGAAGCTCCATAAGCCCCAACTGCATACATTCTGGGAATGGGGATGTGCTGTTGGATCCCCTGTTAACTCTGTGACCACATCTCTAATGCATCCCAACTGAATCATGGACTATGGAAGGAAATGCAGATAGAGGGACAGAAAGGGAATCATGGAGCACTCCAAAATGTCCCATTCTGGCCAACTGTGTCCAAGGCTGCATGGCTCTTGCCAGATCTCCATCTCTCTTGCCGGGCTACATTCGAATCTCCTCCTGCCAGGTGTTCTCCGGTGGCAGAAGGTTGATCACAGGTGGGATCTGTTCTTCACTAGAATGTTGATCACAGGTGGGATCTCTTCTGCTCAGGGAGACACCCAGGATTTATAACACAAGTACACAGTGGCACCGAGGGTGGCCTTTTGGTACTTCTCTTCCAAAAAAAAAGGTAGCTTCACCCATCCTGGTGACCAGCAATGGCCCCTGGCCTCCTGAATTGCCCAAACTGGGCTAATGGGTAGTTCAGAAGAGTGGTACTTATGAAAGGAATGAGGGATTTGTCTTTATGAACAAACTGTGAGTCTGCTAGTAGATAAAACTAGCACTGAGAGATAAAAGAAACAACAGGGAAGATTCCACTGATTGATAAATGGAATGAGAGAGATTTGTCTTTACAAATGGTAGGTCTGCTGATAAATAAAACTGGATGCTGAGACGTGAAAGAAACAATGGGAAGAACCATAAATTCCATAGGAATTCCACTGATTGACACAAGGAAAAGAAAAAGGGCAGCAGGGTATACATTAGAAGGAGGTCTTAGGCGTTTAAGAAGTCTGTACCTCTCAAGTACTTCAGCCAATAGGGAAAGAGAGAGGGAAATGCAGCCAGGAAATTAGGATAAAAAGGAGGCTACGTTCTCTAAAAAATTTGAGAGACCCCAGGGGAAATGCCCCATGGCCTCTCCCTTTATTTAAGTTACAGGACTCCTCTGTCTCCTTTTTGTACATAAAACTCTGGTGTTTGTGGATTAATTTTCCTGACCCTTAGTATGAGCCAATCCTATACCAAGAAACATTTAAAGAATGACACTGTCTGGACCAGTATGGCACAGTCCTCTGGTCCATCAGATACTGGTGCAAAGGTGGCCATTCAGGCTCAGGTCTGTGGCAGATTTTGGAAGGGCCCATCTCAGAAACTGAGTGGGAGTCTGAAGCACAGCCTGTGCCTTCTGTGCAGGTATAGTTCTGGAGATGTTTGTGTACCAGTATGTGAATACACACAAAGATCTGCTGTGTTTTGGGCTATTCAACAACTGTCTTACCGCAGCAAATAAGGAGCTTTACACACATCCCATCTGAGATTCACAACTGGCATTACAATGGAAAACTCTGTGATGTTACCTTTTAGCTTGGCTCCTGATGTGCTGTAAATAGCCCCAGACATTTTACACTAGTAATCTACCTCTGATACTCCCATCTCTTTATTTCCCCAAATCTAGGAAACATTGGGATGTCACCTTCCAGCCTGATGGGCTGTAAATGTCTCCAGGCAGTTTGCACTCTCTGATGATGTGCCTCTGTGTCTCCTATCATAATTTCCCTGTGCATCCTATCCAAAACTGCATGTGTGTCATTTCCATCAGAACCTGATACCTTCCACCAAGCAGTGACTTTGTCTGCATCTCATCAGTTTGCTGATGTGTCTTTTCCTCAAACTGTTTGGATTTTCTTGGAAAAATGACCTTTCAGAATGTGCAGGGGTATCTGTAAAAAGTGAAGTGTCTGTTCCCAGGGCTGCAAAAGCAGAGTCCCCAACACTCTTCCTATGGTACCATTCCTCAAGCATGGTAATTCTGTTTCCCTTCCCTAACACAAAGCAGAGCAACAGCTTAAACCAGGAAAACTCTAAACCTAAAGAGAAAGAGAAGCTGAAAACACTACCCAGGTTTAGACGCTGCATAAAACCTAAATATTCCCAGGCACAGGCAGTCAGCCATACACTTCCTTAGTGCCACTGTGCTCTGATCAGGTGGTGAGAATCAAAAAATATTGTCAGAGCATGCTCAAAGAAGTTGTGACTGCCCCATCCCTGGAGCCCTGTTCAAGGACATGTTGGACGTTGGACTGGCTTGGAGCAACTTGGTCTAGTGGAAGGTGTCCCTGTCCATGGCGGGGGATTGTAACTGGATGATCTTTAAGGTCCCTTCCAACCCAAACCATACTGCAATTCTATGGAAAGCTTCTCTGGCTTCTCAGAAAAAGGAAACAGAAATGTCTCTTACCTAGACCCAGGAAGCTGAAGATCCACTGGGCCACTGATGCTGTCTGAAGCCTTCTCTGCAGTGGCACAGACAGCGGAGCAAACTCAACCATCATCTTGGGCTCTGCATGCACGTCTCACAAGGAGAAGGAAGCAAGTGGTGAATGCAAAGTGCAAAGTCGCCTGTCAACATCTACCCAGTGTTACCGTAGAAGGGATTGTGCAACATATAGTCTTAGTGGTGGCTGCGCACAGCACCTTCCTGTACAGGGAGGAGAGGGAGGTGTCACGGACTTTACACCCTCACAACTCACAACATTGTTAGATGGTGACAATTTCATGCTTCTACCACCAAAATCTGGAAAGTAAACTCCATTCAGGACCCAATCCTGCCTTCAAGATTCTGTCTCTTTCAAATTTTGCAATATTTGGGTGTTGGCAGAGACAATGAGGTATTCATGCCTGTAAGCCAGTTTTATTTTCCCCCTTTCCCTACAATTCACCTTGTGCACAACAGGAAGGGACAAGCAGAAGGGATGAGCACAGGCAGGTCACTTTTATTCTCAAGTGATGTGATGTGGATGGGTTTCAGTCTCAGCCAAGGAGGTGGGGAGACAACACAGGGGTGTTTCACTGCTGAGCACAGGGTACCTGAGAACCCTTATTCCAAGATATGGATGGATAGTGGATGGATGGGGCAGATGAGTTTCCATGTGCATCCTTGCACACATTTATATAGGTATAGAGAAAGGAAATACTACTCCTGTTTTCATTTGTATCTCCAAGCAGGTGCACAGTCTGAGCCTCTGCCTTGTCATGTACAAAGAGATGCAATTTACTGTGTGGGAAAAAAAAACTAAACATTTGAGGGGAGAAAAATCCTCAAGGAACTGACAAGCCACTCAGGTAAGCAATCATCTCATGGGAGGGCTGGGAAAACCAAAGGTCTCATTGTCACCAGGATACAGAATAATACTGTGAACAGACTGCACTGAACTATGAGCACTGTGAAAGGACTGGCCACGTACAAAGGCTTCATTCACATATCTAAGGGGCATTTCAAATCCCAAGGTCACTGCAGCCATGAATTACAGAACAGAACTAAACCTTTGGCAGAAGCAAATCAGAGATGTTAGCTGAAAAATAATCCCTCCCCTTTTTCAGGCCTAGGAAGATGCTGGGCTACGAAGGATCTGTTAGACTCAGTTTTCACAAGTCATTAGGATAACAGGGCTCTGGTGAAACCCCAAGGGATCTTTTCCTAAAGGCATTGCTTGCTTTAATTGAGCTAAAACTGATTTAGATCTCAAATCTCTCCTCATCCTTTGTCTTCTTTTGCAAATGTCAGGACCCTGCCTGCTTCAAGAAAGCAAAGGAGGTTTTTAGTTCTTTCAGCACTGTTACCTGGTGACAGGATGTTTCCTGGTGAGAAATCATCAGTGATTTCCAAAAATCTGTGAGGAGATCTTTGGGTCCAGGGATCCTGGTCCTCCTGGACTGTGCAACACCAGCATTGTTGGAGAGGTGGATGGTGCGACCAAGGAGGGGTTAGATTGGTTGTTGGGGAAAATTCCTCCCCCAAAACAGTTTTCAAGCCCTGGAACATGCTGCCCAGGGCAGTGGTAGAATCCCCATTCCAGGAGGGATTTAACACACATGTAGATGCGGCACTTGGGTTAGTGGGGGGCTTGGCAGTGCTGAGGGAATGGTCGGACTTAATGGTCTTGGAGGACTTTTCCAACCTTAATAATTCTATGACTCTACGGAAAGTTGTTGCATGGACATCTCTGGTTCAGTGATGATGTTTCAAGGTATTTTCCATGCAGCACTCTTTTTCTTGCTGGAGACTAGCCATGCCAAGGAACTCTTGATTTTCACTAGTTAAAAGAGTCACACCTGTGCCCTGGTGACACCCAGACATATGGGAAGAATTTTCTGCCCTCAGAAATCTCAGGCTAAGCCCTAGAGCAGTTGTATTGCTTCATTCCAAAGCAGTTATATTGCAGAGAGTCATAGGTCTTTGCTTCTGGCTTATTATGACAAGGAAGCCTCATCATCTGAATTTATGAGCAAGTCAGGTCCTTGGAAGAGCTGACCAAGGAGCTAAGCAATGCTTAGCTGGGTAACAAATATTTATGTCCTGCTTTGCTGTGATTATGTCATTTGCTTTTTGTCTTTTTACTTTCTTAATTAAGGAGATAAAAATAAATATTTGTGGAGGGCTTTGAAAACTTCTGCCTAAATAAGAGAGGAATCATAAATTTCTGCTCAGGAGTAGCTGCAAGAGATGGATCTCCTTGCTGAGTGTAGATAAAATAGAACCTGTGACTTAAAATCTCTGAACCACATAATAATTTAGGTTGGAAAATATTTATAAGGCCATGGAGTCCTACCATTCCACCAGCACTGCCAAGGCCACCACTAACCCATGTCCCCAAGAGCCACATCCACACGTCTGTTAAATCCCCCCAGGAATGACTACTCCACCACTGCCCTGGCCAGCCTGTTCCAGGGCTTGACAAGCCTTTTGGGGAAGAATTTTTTTCCTAATTTCCAAATTAAGCCTGCCCTGGCACAATTTGAGGCCTTTTCTTAATGATCCTGTCTCTTGTTCCCTGTGAGAAGAAACTGACCCTCTCCTGGCTCCACCCTCCTGTTAGGAAGTTGTATGGAGCAAGAAGGTGCCCGTCCCCCCCAGCCTTCTCTTTCCTGTTTTAGGGAAGAGCATAGCTGTGTCTCTGAACTCACTAACCATTCAGACATGCCCCAAAACTGAGCCCTGATCTCTGTATCTTATATCCTGATACCTTAATCAGTCTTACTTCCTAACACATTCAGGCATTTGCACATGAATGGGCCACAATAAAGCTCCAACTACATTCGCTTTGGCTTTTCCCTTTTCAGTTATATGCAGTCATTTGTTCAATCTCCTATGGCTTGCATTTAGTCTCGGAACATTAAGTTCCTTTAATCTCTCAATAAGTCATCTTCGGTAATACCTCTATCAGTGGCCATTGTGACTCAGTGAAGCAAATTCCCTCTCAGAGTATGAGGAGAAACCTGTAAGCCCAGAGTCGTGGAACTGTGGGTTTTTCAAGTCACCAGGTTTTGAAAGTCAGCATGATAAGACATGCCCATGAGACTTTACAGGTTGCCCATGGACACTGGCCAGGATCCAGGATTAGGGCTGGGAAAGCCTGACAGAGAAGATCTGCAGGAAGAAACGCAAGGAACAATGGAGTGGCTCATACAGGATGCCAGGATACTGCATAGTTGGCAGGAGGAGCTGGCTATGAAGTGGACCTGTGGAGTTCATTGTTGAAGTCCTGCCACATATAGACCCTATGTAACTTGCCACTCCAGCAGAAGAGCTATAAGCACTCTTCAGATCACGACTCCTCTCTTCCAATCATAGATAATCCCCCTTTATTTACCCTAGAGCCTCTCAGTCATTTATATCTACGCCTAGAGCTAATTTACCCTCCAGTGGCCAAAATTATCAGAAGGAAATTGAATGTACCATCTTGGTAGTTGCACAGTGGATTCTCTGAGTTCCATTCTTTTCTGACCCATCACTCCTTCAGCAGTAAGTGTTCCTCCCTTGGGAGGTTCTCCTTTCTACCGCCCCAAACCTATGTGATACCATGTTACCAAGCTTGGTCTTTGTCCCTCTCCAGGTCTGAGTAAGGGCATGGGCATGAGAGAAGCTCACTTCTGCCTGGTAGGTTTTTTGGTTTGGGGGCTTTTTTAATGCAAATTCTTTCAAATTTTGCTCCCCCTTCTACCTGTTACAAAATCACTTCTGAAATCTGGCTGTGTTACACCAGCGATTTTCATAAAAGAATTTCATGTCCTTTAGAGCACTTGATTTATTGGTCAGATTTTCTTTTTATGAATTTCAGTTATTCTCTTTATGCAGCACTCCAATATGGGTTTGCTTTGGCTCCTGTCCCATTTGGCCTTGAAACACTCTCACAACATACATGAACCGTAAGTACAGTTGGCAAGGAAAACAAGAACACCCCAGGCTGAATCTTGTGAACCCACCAGGCAGAAACTGTGCATGATTATAGAATTGTTTAAGATGTTAGAGGCCACTAAAATTCCCCTTTAAATTGTCACCTGCAGTGTTGTCATGTTCTCTTGTCCCTGGTGATAGATGTCAGGGATGGGAGCAATTGGTGCCAGGACATCTGCAAAGCAGAGGGAGTGCCTGGAACAGCCACAGTAAATAGAGCTTTTCTGCATTTCACTGGGGTAGCGTGGAGCTAAACACTCTACACAGAGGGAGCTGCAAGTGTGGTCCAGCTCTGGCTTTGGAGGTGACGTATCACCTACCTTTAGCCCGGGGCATCTCTATTCCTTTAATGGAGGAAAAAGGCTCCTAAGGAGATGTGGGACTTCTACCTGATTTTTTTTCTTCATTTTCAGTTGATTCCAGCTTTTGTCAGTCATCTCCTGGGCGCAATGAGATGACCTGCCATCCCCTTCCTTTGACTTTCATTAGTGATTAACGAGGAGTTAGGTGCCTATCTTTGAGATGCCTACCACTGTATAGTGTGTTTTCCCTAAATAAACCCACGGTCCACTCCTGTAAGGTCTAGCCCTGAGCTTTGTCACGCTATTCTTACAATGCCATAGCATTATTTCCTGAAAGAATTGATGGATATGTGTGTACAGGTTGTGGGGGAGAATGTGTACAGACAGGTGTGATGAGATGTCAGCTGGTGGTCTGAGAAAAGAAGCCAATCCACCTTTGTCATCAGATCCCACAGAGATACAAACATCTGCCCACATCGTCATTGCCAGTCATCTTGCTCTTTGTGCCGTCACAAAACGCAGGAGGAAACTATCAAAAATGTCCCTGGACAGTCTCCAATAGCTTAAGTTTGACTGAAAGGTGCCCTGGCTTCATGTGAGGATGACAGGAGAATGTTCATCAGGTACCTTACTAATCAGCTTCCAAAACATCCTGGTTTATCATTGCACAGGGTATGCTTGGAGCTATTCCTGGCCTCCACACCAGTGGATCCCATCATGGGTAGGACAAGGAAGCACTGGCTGGGGCTCTGCTAAAAGTCAGTGATGATTCTGGGGGCTGCAAAATATTGATCTTGCTCTGGTTTGTACCACATCATTGTGCCTTTAGCATTATCATACAATCACAGACTGGTTTGGGTTGACAGAGACCTTAAAGATCATCCTGTTCAACCCCTGCCATGGGCAGGGACACCCTCCACTAGACCAGATTGCTCCAAGCCCTGCCCAATACTTCCAGGGATGGAGAGCCACTGCTTCTCTGGGGAATCTGTACCAGCACCTCACCACCCTCAGAGGGAGGAATTTCTTCCTAATAATAAACTTCTTGGCAGCACTGTGCCCCAGACTGATACAGTTTGATGCTGTATGACGCCCATGTCCTTGGCCACACCCCCCATGTTCCACACTTGGCCATGCCCTTTTCCCAGAGGAGGCGGCTGGAGAAGGAATTCTTCCTTTCTACCATGGTGGCTGTAAATTAAAAACAGGTGGCTTTTGTTTTTTTTTTTTTTTACTCCCATCCTCGCTCAGAGGTGTTTGCAGCCAACACATCAATTCCACTGATTAGAGCTAATGGATTTTACTTGATGCTTTTCCATAGTTGATTCCTGAACAAGAATGAGCAGCCATGCTTCAAGATACAGATATAGAACCATATATTTCACTGATACACGAAGCAATTTTTTTAGTTCTGCAGCTTCTAACACCAGCTAGGTCTGCATGGTATCTGCTGCATAACCTCACAAGGAAGTTTTGTCCATGACTTTTGTTATAAATAAAGATGATTAATGCATGACTGAGTGTTTCCATGTGGCATGAGCCCAGGCCTGCTGCAGATGAGGGACTCTCAAAAAGAAGCTCAAAAGCCCTTAGTGTACATGCCAATCCCCAGTCCCCAAACAGGTGCAAGATGCTGTGCCAATGTGTGACAGCACTGCTGAACTCAGATTTAGGACATAGATTAGCTCCAGAGTGGGAGCTGTTGCAATCGATTCGTACAGGCTTGCACCCTCCAGAGCACACTAATATCCCAGTCACAAAACCACAGAATTATCTGGGTTGAAAGTGACATCAAAGGTCATCTTACATCACTTGCCTGCCATGGGTGGGGATATTTTCCACTAGACCAGATTGCTCCAAGCCTCATCCAACGTGGCCTTGAACACTTCCTGGCATGAGGCAGTCACAGATTGTCTGGGCAACCTGTGCCAGGGCCTCACCATCCTCACAGCCAAGAATTTCTCCCTGATACCCCTCCTAACCCTGCCCTCTGACAGTGGGAGGCCATTCCTCCTTGTCCTGTCATTCCAGGCCCTTGTGCAAAGTCCCTCTCCAGCTCTTGGAGCTTCTTTAGGGACTGGCAGGGCCTCTAATGTCTCCCCAGAGTCTTCTCCAGTCTGAATACACCCAGCTCTCCCAGTCTGTCTCCAGAACAGATGGGCTTCAGCCCTGTGATCATCTTAGTGGCCTCCTCTGGACTCATTCCAACAGGTCCACATCCTTCTTCCCACAAAACTTCCCTGTTATATTAAGAACAACTCATTTCACTAACAGCTCTCAGTTCAACAAGTCCTGAAACAGCAACCCAGATGCATTTTGAAAGGTTTTCTGCAGGAAAGTCCACAAACGTGTGAGTCTTCTGTGGGCATCAGTTCTCAGATCAAGATGGGGTTTATACTCTCAAAAATCACCATGATAGCTTTAGGATAAATTAAATCATTGATAAATTATTATTCCAATTTTCCTTGTTCCTGTTTCCATGCATATATATATATATTTTTTTTTTTGTAATACTATAGTTCATTGAGTACAAAAGCTGTTTGCCATTAACGTGTAGTGTGCACGGAAGCACAGAGCTAGGGTCTGACAACAGCAGTTTTGGGATGACTCTGTCATCTTTGTTGCTTGAAAACAACCAAGGGAAGCTGGTTGAGAGTGGTGTGCCCAGATGGGCAAGAGGCCAAGGGCATTTCGTCTGTGTCAGCAATGGTGTGTCCATAAGGACCAGGGCAATGACCATTGCCTTGTGCTGGGCCCTGCTGAGGTATATCCAGTCCTGGGGGCAGTTCTGGACCACTCACTCTGACAGGGACATTGAGGACTTGGACCATGTCCAGAGAAGGGAACAGAGCTGGGGAAGGGTCTGGAACATGAGGAGCAGCTGAGGGATATGGGCAATTCAACCTGAAGAAAAGGAAGTTCCTTTTCTCCTTTCAGCCTGGAGAAAAGGGGGAACGTTGTCACTGGCTTCAGCTCCTGTGGCAGGACGTCCCCCCGCCGCAGTAGAGCTTATCTGCTCTGTCCATCAGGTCGTTCAATAGCTCGATAGCCCCAGACATTCTCCCCCACAACATGAATTGATGAGATAACCCAGGCCAGCTTGCCTAGCTAGTGAGTTATTGCTCTCTGTTTACAGGAATTCCCAATAAACAACTGACCTTGAGAACAAGACATGGGGAGATAAGCCGAAATTCCTACTGAGGGACATTTCACTTAACAAACTAAAAAAGGTACACAAACTTTCACAGAGGCAGAAGCCTCCTACACACACCTTGGAAATGTGTAGGACTTCTCCCTAGAGTTTGGACACAAATTCCACGGATACTTTCCTGAAAACTGAGTGAAGGTTGGAGCCGTGTGGAGGTTGGGCTCTGCTCCCAGCTAACAAGAAACAGAACAAGAGGAAGTGGCCTCAAGTTGCACCAGGGGAGGTTTAGATTGGATATTCTTCATGGACAGGGTTGTCAGGCCATGGCAAAGACTGTACAAGACAGTGGTGAAGTCCCTATCCCTGGAGGGATTTAAAAGCCATGTAGATGTGGCATTTCAGACATGTTTAGTGGTGGCCTTGGCAGTGCTGATGGAATGGTTGGACTCAGTGATCTTAAGGGACTTTTCCAACCTCCATGATTCTGTGATTCTGTTTCAAAACCCAGTCTGCGCAGAGATGGGCACATCTATCAAGGATGCACAGGAGTACACTGCACACTTACAAAGGTGCTAGTGCATTGATGCCCCAGAACAATATGGCTTGGTTCCCAAGTTGGGAAATACTGAGGAGCTTCCTAAATCTTTAATTGTAATCCTCACTTTTAATTGCACTGGATGTAATAGCAGGAATGATATAAATCTGGAAGCTATGTCTGCATATAGACACCTCTAGATGATATTTATTTATTCTCTTTCCCAAGACGGCTCTTTGAACCATTGTATTGGTTTGGCATGAATGGTAAAAACCAATTAGTGATGTGCTTTAAAACTGACAGCCAGGTTGGCCAATTGGATACACGTGTACACCTCTGGAACACACAGCCTAAATACAGGTGGGATTTTGGGAAAGCCCTCTCTCGCTGTGGGCCTGCCATGAAGTAACATCGAGAGGGGGTGGGCAGCTGGGCCCGGCTTAGGCCCTGCTGCCCCTGGGGCTGGGCTGTGGCGGCCGGGACGGGCCTGGCCCTGGCTGGAGCCGAGCTGGGTCCCTGAGCCCAGCAGATGTCGGCAGAGAAAGTGGAGCCACGGATGCTAACTTCCAGCCGATCCTACGGCCTGCACCACACTGCCGGCCGGGCTGAGGGAGATGACGGCCCCCCCAGTCCCCGGGTCCCTGGAGAGCAGCACTGAGCCCAGGATGGGTCAAAACCACCCCATAAGACCAAGGCGGGGGAGGGGAAAGAGAAGATCCGAGCTGCCGTTTCTGAATTTTTCTACATCTCGTGGATTTGAGGCTTGCACGGATACCTCGGCAGAGACCACGTGGCCATCTGCAGACCCAGGCAGGAAAATATTAACTNTCTCTCAAAGACTGAATGAAAGACTATTTTATAAGTGGTACTGACCTAGAGTTCTGATTTTCTGTCTCTACATTGTTTTGTGGAAAGGTGGGGTGCTGGTAGTGGGGAGGGGAGCGCTT
>WBMY01010761.1:2218-20010 GCA_013397315.1 Donacobius atricapilla | reverse complement strand
AAAAAAACACCACAAAAAACCAAAATCAAAACAACCAAAACTTCAAGACTCATGACACTTGATGAAAGTGTCACTCTGGATTATGTTTGAAAAGTCTCACTTTCTCAACAAATGTAGCTGTTGAAATGTAAGATTGCACGCTGCACTTTCCTGGTGTATCATTTGCCTCTGACAGGTTTTGTGTGGACAAAGTCAAGCTGCATTGGCCTGCCAGTATCAGTGCTCAAGAAAAGTGAATGCAGGAAGGTTTCTAAATACCAAGGAGCTACCTTTCAAAATTTTGACCTAAAACATCTTTTATAATTACTCATCAGATCAGAGACATATGCAGGGACTAGATATTTAATTTATTTCCAGTCTGAAGCATCCTAAACAACGGCATGAGTAAAACTTTGCCAGCTTACTAGTCCTATGGCTTCTTCTTTGGCCTGTTCATAAACAAGAAGCCAGACCAGGCGCTTAAACCAGCCTCCTTTCAACTGTATTGCTATCAGCATGCACTTTCAAGAACATCAATAACATTTTGGATGAGCAGAAAAATAGAACGTCTGCTTCACCAGTTTTCCTTATATGACTTCACACTTCAACTGCTTTACAGCACATGGGTTGAATGCCAAAGCTATGACAGCAATTTTCAAATGACAATAAAGGAAAAAAATAACCCCATCCCCAGTGCTGGAGGTATGTCAAGTGGCTCAGACAACATATGAAACCATTGTGGTTGTAACACATCAGCTGCAATCAATGCAGGATGTTCACCAAAACTGTCAAAATCGTGTCTTTTCCCTTCAGAAGGAAAGAAGATCCCATGTGCCTCTGAATGTATACAGCTACCTGCCTGTCAAATGCCTCGGAGTTCACTGTTTCTGTGAAGATTATAGTTATTTGTAGTCCTTACATGTAGAATGTTGGCTTCTGCTCAGCATTCAAATGAGTCTCAGAAACCTTGGCTTGTTTCTACTGACGCATGTTACTGTACATGTTTTCAAACCGCATGACTCTGTCTGTGAATCTGCTGAAACTGATAACACTGCTCTTATCAGTTGTATCCCCAGCTTGCAGACACGATGAAGAAATTCTTTGATGATTTATTTCTCATTGTTTGCCATCAGTACTTCTGTAGGGCAAACACTGCCACTGAGAGCAGACTTCAGCTGCCCTCACTCCTAATACACACAGCCTTATCTTCCAAATCCTTCCAGTTTGCTGGATCGGCATAGAGAACAAATATCAAGGTAAAGAGTTAAGAAACTGTTCTTAAATTTGCTGAGAGAGAGAAAGAGAAAGGATAGGAAGTGATTTCTAAGCAGAGATCCATTACATTAGATTTCACCCAGAAGTCAACTTTTCCGTTTGATCTGTCCACTACCTGAAATGAGAGTAATTGGCTTCCTTTTTTGATAGGACACTGCAAAAGCTTTAGTTGCTCACTATTGTGGCACTCACACATTCACTGACAGTTTAAAGCAGTACAAGGGGCTGCCAAGTACAGTACATAACTGATGCATGAAGCAGCTCTTCTTCTCATTCAGAACTATAACCAAAGATAGCAAAGTAATCCTTATTAGCAGTGACACCCTGATATTGTAAACCCTCCGAGCACAGAAGTTGTCATAGATGGGGCTAATTCCAGTGGGCAAATTTCAGCACACATCAGGTGAAAAGCATCAGGAAAATGATACAGCTCATCTCAAAGCTCTAGTAAGTAGAAATGGTAGTCAGTACCTACTTGGTAGAAATCTCTAGTCAGTACTGAAACAGAAAGTTCTCACATCCTAGTTTGTAGTTGCAAAAAATTATTTTTTCAGCTGCATATTTTTTATACACTCACCACCTTCTTGCAGAAGGTGGCCACCTTCTTTATCTTTTTCTTGTCAGAGAAAATTAAGGATTAGGCTAGATAGAACTAATTTGATCTTTGTCCAAAGAACATTAAGACACCACCTCTTTCAAGACTGCAGACTGTCCTCATCTTACATACCCTGTGACATGCATGTCCAATGTTATGTTTCTCAGAAAACTTTTATGTGTTAGCAGGGTGACAAGTGAAAACACAAAAAAGGAGACTTTTTTATACTATTACAAAAGAAATTTCTTTATACCTGTTATGTGCATTTGGTATCTATTAAGATTGAAAGATACTACATCATGAAGAAGTGCCTCTAAAACAACAAAAAAGAAATTATTATAAATGAACAACGAATAATGTGAAACCATCAACAACTAGACTTAGACAAAACAGGTGTGTCCAAAATAACAAAATAAATATCACAACTTAATATCACATAAGGCAAAAAAAATTAAAACAATCTTTCTCACAGCTTAGAAATTTACTAGGATCACATGACTGAAGGAAAGAAGTACTCATATAAAATAAAGTCATCATTACATTTCAAGATGATGACTTTCCATAACTTGCAAAGCTTTACTGTTGCAAGGAGCACATACCTTTTAGTCCCATTACATTTATCAGGCTGTTTATAGGAATATTTCCAGGAGCAGGCCCTATATTAATTTCAAAATAAGATTTTTTCACTCACAGGAAGCTCTATGGAAAATTGCCTTTAAAATGTGTCAAATCCCCAAACAGTTTATTTGTAGGGAATTTCCAATTCCCCATGGTCATCACAGTAGCCCAAAGATTTCTGCTTAATTAGTGAGTGTTCATCAATCAGAGAACACTGATGATATTTGACATTTAATAAATGTATCATTGTGCTTAAAGTACATGCTTCTGTGATGTTTAAGTATTTAACATTAACAGGCTTGCCAATGATTGATTTCTTTCAAACTGTTAATAATCAAGCCCATCATCAAACAAATCACCAGTAGCAAAATAAAAGAATTGGCCAACTTCCTAGCACATCTTCACCCCATTACATGACCCCAGGAAGATCATGTGCATCTGTCAGGCAACTGTGCGGTTGAAAGAAATCCATTTACCCATTCTGCTGTAATTTTCAGAAACAAATACACTAGAGACAGTTTAACCACAGGAGTCTCTCACTTTTAATGGTGACAGCTCTGTGGCCTTCACTAAAGCAGTCTTTGTGGAGGTACAGAAGAAACTTCTAAAGGTTCAACTACTGTGCTCTACCATCAAACCTCTGCGGTACTAAGGAAAATACAAAAGGATTGTCAGTGACAGGTCTGAGACAGAAAAAAAGAGCTTGAAATACAAGAGGCAATAAAAAGAAAATCCTGCACAGATATGTCACCCTTGGTCACATAAAAATACCAGCAGAATGTATGATAAAGCAACATCTGAAAAGCTGCTGTTTCTGTGAGAAACCAAATTCATTTATTTTTACTGCACTTCAGTTTGTTACAACTTACAGTATTAGAAGCCCACTATGGCTACAAGCTCAGCAATAAGAGTGAGAAAAAAATGCAGGGAAGTAGTAGGCTTAACAAACTCTCTGGCTCCTGGTTTTGCACACATTTCACCTACTGTATATCAAAGAGATGACATGTTTCATTCAAGTGGCTGTTCAAAAGATAGCAAAATTTAATTTGTCCTAAAGGTGCTGTAAAGAATGTATAGACATAGATAACATCAGCAATTAAATAGGTTTATATTTATTAGATGCTAATTACAGCCTTTTAATGAAAGATGTGAAAATTTAAAATATTATGTCTGTGACCTTTTGATATATCTGAGATAATACTGTATAAATATCCAGAGTTCCTCATCCTCAATAGGCATATTTCCCAGTTTATGGACTGACATATTTCAGATTGTCAGTCTCTGTACAGATAAGATTAATGTTTTAAGAACTAAATGACAGTAATGTAAAACATAAATTATGATGATGAAAGGCTTTTCCTTACTTAGCAACAGTTCCAATTCCAACCAAAATAATTTTAGAACATAGTTCTTAGAAGAGATACCAAACTTTACATACTTGAAAAGCAAGACAAACCAAATCAAAAGGTATAGATGGAGCATTGCTCTGCTTGCAGCATGTTTCGTGGTAATTTAAGTTTGACTTAAGGGTTCTCTCTACTCCAAAGGGTTTTCTCTACTCTGAAGTAGGACAAAGAGCAGAAGAGAGGGTTTTTAGCCTACACTGCATTATAATTCTTAATCTACCTAAAGACCATTGCAGCAAATGTCATTAAAAGTCACACTGAAGTTCCTGTAAGAGCATGGGATGTGAATTTCCACCACGGTCAATACACAGGGAAGGAAGGGAATGACAGAATAAGGAAAACTCTTGGGCAGTTAATGTCCTTTGATATTGAACACTAATGGCTCTTGGCTCACTGGTGAGTCACAGACACAAAGGGGGGGCCATAGACTAACCCTCTCCGTCTTCCTATCCCGCCTCCTAGCTCAAAGGTTCAGTAAGCCTGACAATGTTGCTTAAATAACGGGGAGGAGATGTTGACTCCCTCTTAGGCAGGGAGACTGTGTGCTGAGAATTTTGGACTCTGTGCTGACAGGCACAGAACTTCAGGGAAGCGCTGCATTTGACCTGAGGCCTGAAAACAGGCTCCCAAAAAGTGAGTGATAGCACAGAAGTAGTGTGTGTGTGTGGTTTGCATAGTTTGGATAGTATTATGTGATCTCACAGGGTGAAAAACTTAGATTTTGTATTTAGTGTATGGTGATATATGAAGATGGAGAACTTTGGGGGTGGGTTAGTTGTCTTTTTTGCACTTTCTTCTTCCTTCTTCACGAATCTGGGTGGTTTTCTGTTACTGGGTGAAAGAAGTCTGCATTGTGGATTTAGGGTGATCACAACTGGATTAGAGGCATAAATAACACAGACGTCAACTGTTTATTGGACAATTGGGACTTAAATAGCCTTGGATAGACACCATTTTGTCTCACTTTCCCAGCTTGTTAAGGAGAGCTCATGTCTCGTGAGTCTGTAATAGATAAGAATAATACATTTCAGAGTGAGATTGCACAAACAGTGTCTCTTGAGTTTTATTCGCCCTGACCTTGGAGCAGGAAAGAGCTAGGAATTCCAACAGGGCACCTCAGCAAATCGGAGAGCTGGGCAATCACCAACAATATAGAGTTACACAAGGGAAAGTGCTGGGTTCTACACCAGGGATGGGGCAACCCTGGATGTATGGAAAGACCAGAGAATGAGATGCTGGAAAGCAGTGCCACAGAAAGGGACCTGGAGGTCCTGGNGTTGTTGTTTGTTTACCTTGTTATACATACTAGTAAAGAGCTGTTATTCCTATCCCCATATCCTTGCCTGAGAGCCGACTTAATATCAAAGTTATAATAATTCGGAGGGAGGGGGTTTGAATTCTCCATTCCAAAGGGAGGTCTTGCCCTCCCCTAGCAGACACCTGTCTTTCAAACCAAGACACAAGTTAAACATGAGTTCTGGCAGCCAGGAAGGCCAACCATGGTGCCTGGGGGTCATTATGACCAGCATCACCAGCCAGGCAAGGGAGGGCATTGTGCTGCTCTGTTTTGCACTGGAGCAGCCTCACTTGAGTCGGGGAAGCAGGTTTGGGTGCCTCAGTGTAGGAAAAATCTACAGCTATTAGAGAGAGTCCAAAAAGAGGGCTACAACCCCTGATTAGCTAACTAGTGTCGATTGTTTCTGTGTCCAGTGAGCCAGGGTTGTAACTATCCACGGGCAGAGCTAGGAGCTGCTGCCAGGGTGTGGATTCTAAACAGTTTTGTTTCAAATGAATTTCGCCTCCTCTGAATTCATATTCTGAATGAACTTGGATTTGATTCTGGTGAAAAATATGTAAAGAATTTTTTGCCTGTAATATTAAATAGAGAACAATCTCTCACTTAATGTAATTCTCGAGCACTCAGGTACTATAGAGTCCAAATTAGACAAACCAAGTTTTTCTTGCACATGTGTTAATTTAGTCTTATCTGAAATTAACTACTTTTCATCGGTGTATTTATATTTGTACACTACTAATATAACAACTTTGAGAGGATTTAATAAAACACCTGTGTAAGTGTGTTGGCATTTACAGGATTATGACAAAAGCAACACACATGATCCATGGACACAGTAGATTTCCATCCAAAATATAAAATATTATCCACAGCCAGAGGCTCTTAGCTAAAAGAAAAGTAAAGTTAGTGGTTTAAAATGTGGAGACACTCTGAAGTCTGCAGGTAAAGCATGCACAATAAATACGCTAGTGAGAATTGCAGTACGTGTGAAGATCACTGTTGGTACACTATTTAAAAAATGAAAAATACCAATAATTCTTTATTATGTTAGGTGTCTGTAACTGGGCAAAAATCATATTTTCAATGGGAAAAAAGCCCCTATTTTTGAATATAGGTAGAACAGAATGGAAAGAAATAGACTAGATTAGAGTAGACCAGAATTTAGGGTGACCTACAACAATCTTCTATTATCATCTGAAGGATTCAGGACTCATCAAAAGTTCAGGTATGTTATTAAGGACATTGTCCAAATGCCTCTTAGACACTGACAGACACTGGACATTGACCACCTTTCTAGGAAGCCTGTTCCAGTGTTTTAGCCGCTTATGGGTAAAAGAAATGCTTCCCAATATCAATCCTGGACCTTCCTTAGTTCAGCTTTGAACTGTTCCTTCATGTCTTGTGGCTGGATCCCTGGGAGAAGAGATCTTCACCTCTACAGTAGCATTGGTTCATCTTGTTTAACTCAGGTCTCAACATGCCAGTGCAAACAAGCAGCCTGGAAACGTGGGGAGGCCTAGTGGGAGGGTGTTACGCCTTCAAAACTCATCCCAGTTTGGCTTCCTTTGCAGCAAAATCTCAAGTATCTCAGAAGCAGGTTTCTCTCCTGTCCTGTGCAGGTTTTTCTGGTCTGTATTAATTGTTTTAAATGTAGTAATGTAATTTTACAAGGTGTCTGAACACAGTGATCCTTCCCTGCGTTTATTTAGCTTTGTAATTTTTATTTGCAGCCTCAGTACAGTGTCACATGGATCGTATCCTACTGGAAAATCCTCAATCACACATTGTTTGATGGAGGTAAAGCCATCATGGAAAAAACCCTGTAACAGGATTCTTTGCTGAAATATAAACCTCTAGGCAGCTATGATTTTGTATTCAGTTGTGGTAACTTCCAAAATTATGCTAAAGATGAAAAAGCAAATTTCCCTTTACTAGTCATGCTGATGACAAAACACATGTCATGTGAGCAGTCGCGTGAGACAGATGTGCCTCCACACAATGTCCTCTGCATGTGTGCATTAAATAGGTGATCTAAGGAAGTGAAGTGCCTCAGTCCAAGCTGCCTCAGTCCAAGCTGCTAAGGAGATGATACGGAGCAGTCTTGAGCCTTCAGCCAGAGTGGTTGCAATCCTCACTTGACAAGCCTCACTGAAGCTCCTGCACACCCTAATTGCATTTGCACAGAACTGAAGCATGGGAAGGGAAATCGTAAGGCAGGTTCAAAGCACATGCATGTATGAGCTAGGAGCTGAAGTAACCGTGCCTTCCTGTTAGAAATTTGGCCTTAGAAGCCATTTATTTTTCTGTTCTCAAACAAATTCATAGAGATCTCCTTACTTTCTACACTTTCCATCACACAGATTAGAAATAAATCTGTCAAGATTTCTCTGAGCAATAATGGGTCTTAGCATAAATTATTTGATTCGTTGATTGATGTTATTCTTTATTTGTGAAAGTCCAGACAAACATGGAAGTACTTGGATCTTTCAAAAGAAGTATTCATCTGAGTACCTAAAACAGCTCTCTGTTGTGGTCTTGTTTGCAAAAGTTTCAATCTACCAAGGAAAACTAGTGTGAATTTGATGACTTGTAATGCAAAGTGAACAATGAAGTGTACTTACTCTTCTGCATGGCTAAAGAGTACAGAGACTACATCTGAAAACTATTAACTGATGATGTCTATTGGCCAGTAGCTGTTACACAGCTACTGTGACTGATATGTGAAGAATTTTATCTCTAAGACTGGTGCAACAGTAAATGACTATTATTCTAAACTAAGAATTCAAGAAGTTTCTTTTTACTATTCAATCAACCAATTACCAGTTCATGACAATGATTTCATGGTGACATCATTATTTTGATAAGTTTAATCCAAATCAGAAGCTAATTTCAGAAATAGGAATTTTTAATGTTTCTACTTAGTTAAGAACCTATTCTTCAGGTAGATTGTACAATACATGTCTTTGTTAGCCAAAGACATCTTTCAGCAGAATAGGGAAATAAAATCACATTGACAAGATACAAATCTGGATTTCCTTTATCAGGTTTTCTTTTATCATTTATAGACAACTTTAAGGAAATATGAAAACATTTAGTATACAAGTCTTCTTGCTAATGCCCACTTGCAAGGCATACTGAAAACATGGTTTATAGAGGAGGAAAAAAATGAAGCCAGGTGGCATTTATGAGAACAACATGGTAACGCTGCTGTCATAAGTTACATATTTATAAGTATTTTTTTATTCAGGTTGTCTCTGCAAACCCTTTTGAAAACTTTCAGGCTTTTATAGTCCTTTTTTCAGACTTTTTCTGCCCAGAAAAAACCAGTCAAAAATATTTTTCAGTCCTTGATGTTGCCCCATTATTGCAGAATTACTTGAAACTGCTTGAAAGGGCTTGAAGCTTCCAGTTCAAATTCTGTACTTCCAGAGGTTAGGGATCCCTGATGCAAACTTATGTCTGGGAACACATCTGTGACTTTTGCTGCACACTGCTGTAATGCACGTGCTATTTTTGGTTACTATGAATTAAGACTGTTAGTTATGTTTAGCATCATGCATTGCAGCTGAAGTAAACACAATGTCAGTGCTGAGCTGTCATGGCAATTTCTTTTTCATCGTAAGTATATGAAATAAAGAAGGTCAAAATAAAAGAGTATCTGGAGACAGTATCTTGAAAACTGTAGAAAAATAATTCAGAGTTCTACCTTCTTTGGCCATTTGAAAAGCACTCTCCTTCTGGTTTAAGGGTTTGGCTCAACTGAGGAAGACTGCTCAGTTTCTCTGTCCTGCTCCCAACTCAGACAATACTTTTGGTAATTTTTGTCACTGAGGGAAGAGCTGTGGTCTGTAAAATGTACCTGAGTGCCTTTTCCTAACACACACAGGACTGTCTCAAGTTAACTTATTATATTAAACAAGCATTTAGTTTGGCTTCTCCAGCATTCTTTGTGAATTGAAGTGTGTGTTTGACCAGCAAGCTTTCAGACTTCAAGTACCTTAGCCCCTTTTTCTACTTATGCCACAATTATTATTAGCAATTTGCTAATAATTAGACTAGCAAGAGAAGAACTGAGATTTTAAACAGAAGTGGGGGATAAATAGGTGCTCAAGCTTCACAACTTCCGGTTTAATACAGATCAAAAAGGGTTTGGTATCATAGTATCATGGAATGATTTGAGTTGTAAGATACTTTAAAGATTATCCAGTTCCAACACCCCTGCCATGGGCAGGAACACTTTCCTCGATCCCAGGTTGTTTAAAGCCCCATCTGGCCTGGCCTTGAACGGACCCTCCAGGGATGGGTCATCCACAGCTTCTTTGTGCAACCTGTGCCAGGGCCTCACCACTCTAGGAAGAATTTCTTCCTAATATCTAAAGTAAACCTGCTCTCTTTCAGAGTGAAGCCATTCCTCCTTGTCTTGTCACTACATTCCCTTGTAAATAGTCTCTCCATCGTTTGTGTAGAATCCCTTTAGGTGCTGGAAGGCCACAATTAGGTCACAACAAAGATTTCTCTGTATCAGGCTGAACAATCCCAATTCTCTCAGCCTATATCCCTCCTTACAGCAAAATACACACAACTATGCTAGTCACTGTATGAATTATCACACAAAGCCAGTATTCAAGTATATATAGATTCATACAGATATTCACAAAAGAGATTATAGACTGCGGTATTCTTTGAGTCAACAATGTGCCTTGTTCCACCACATGGAAGCCAGGAGGACCAACCATGTCCTGGGAGCATCAAGTACGGCATTGCCAGCGGGGCAAGGCAGGGGATTGTCCTGCTCTGCTCTGCTCTGGGCTGGGGCAGCCTCACCTCTAGTGCTGGGGGCAGTTTTGGGTGCCACAAAGTTTAAAACTTTAAGCTGTTAGAGAATATCCAAAGAAGGGACACAGAGATGGCGAAGGGCCTTGAGGTGAAGCCATATGAGGGGTGGCTGAGGTCTCTTGGTCTGTTCAGCCTGGAGGGTCTGTTCTCCTGAGAGGAGACCCCAGTGGGGTCTGCAACTTCCTCATTGGAAGGGGAAGATGAGGGGCAGACACTGATCTCTTCTCCATGGTGCCCATGACAGGACCCAAGGGAATGGCCTGAAGTTGTGTCAGGGGAGGTTTAGGTTGGGTATCAGGTAAAGCTTCTTGCTCTGGAGGGTGTTTGGGCACTGGAACAGGCTCCTCCAGGAAAGTGGTCACAGCACTAGCCTGACAGAGTGCAAGAAGTGCTTGGACAATGCTCTTAGGCACCTAGTGCATTTCTTGTGGTGCCTTAGCAGGGCCAGAAACTGGATTCAATGATCTTGATGGATCAGCACATTTTATGATTCTGTGATTGAGATAGCCATAAAATATTTTCAACTCAAACTGATATAAAGTTAGATTTTAAGTTTTCTCCATCACCTGCAAGTGAGCTTATTGCATTTATTTTAGTGGACTTTAAAAATTCCAAGCTTGTAGCTTGGACTACGCTAGATATTATGGTTTCCATTACATAAAGCAGATAGCAACTTAAAAATGCAAGACTCAAAATAATAATTAACTCTGAAAGATTTCACACAGATGTTTGTGCATTCCATCTTCTTTTTAAAAGAAATAAAAAATGAGTGTGAAATACTGTAGATTTTTATCAATAGTTAAGAAAACAATTGCTCCCCTCTTCATCCTAGATGTGAATGCTTATCAATCAATTAAAAAAATCAAAGGTATTTATTTTCTCATAAAATATGCACTTTTTACTTTTAAAGAAAGAGAAAAGTCAATTTTAGTTTGAAAGAGATATTAAATATGTAAGCCCAAGAGTATGGTATACAAGATTTTAACTCCTAACATTCTTTTTCCTTATCCATCAGAAGAAATCAAACCAGTTTAACCAGTTTGCATCTAGGGTTTAAAACATCATTACAATTCATATTAATAATGAAGATAAAATTAACAGAAAGAAGACAAAATTTTAAAAAAGAAAAACAACTAACAACCCTCAACCAAAAGCCTTTTCCCCTGCCACCACATGGGCCAATTCAAGAAAAATGGATAAACGTGTATCTGCTGGATATATTTAAAATGAACTTTGAGGTCTCAAGAGCATAGATGTCACTGGATTAATGTAGCATAAGACTGTGAATACATTCTGCAGGTACATTTTCAAAAGCAATAAATATGTGTTTTCCAAGCAAGACACAAAGAATTCAAAATATAAGAGATAAGATATGAAGCTTTGTAGTAATTGTGTTAATAACCATACTTGCTCTGAAAATATCTGGCTCCAATGAAGCCTTTTTATTTATTTATCTATTGCAGTCTGCCTCACTGCAAACCCAAGTCTGGTCCAGCTGGGGGAGCGTGGCAAAAATGGAGTAGTGGGAATGATGAAGATGCCAAAAAATAAAGAACTTTAGTAGTGAAAATAACAAACCATGAAAACTGCACAATCTAAGGGGCAAGATCCAAAGATGAAGGGGCATGGCAAATGTAACAATATATAGGGATATCTGAGGGCAGGGGTCCAACCATGAACACGGACTAGCAGCATGACCTTGTATGTGACAGGTCCTGAACCAGCTGAGAACAAGAACCAGAACCACAGCCTTTATGAGATAACTCCATTAACATACCAACTCCCATGGCTACACTCTTCTCACCATAACCTAACTAGATATCTCCCTTTCAGTATCCCACTTCCCATGGTTTCAGGTTGAAACCTGCATAAACCACCTAGGCTAAACCACTACTCATCCCATTCAGTTTGGTTCTCACGTTTATCTGCAGAGAAATCAAAGTATAGTGCAGCAGTCAATAAGGGCATCTAGTGTATCCAGGCACCCAGAAATGCTTTAGTGAGTTTACTTGCATTCACTGACCTTGATCATAAACCATGCTGAGAGCTTTCGATTCCTCCAGTGTATGAGAAGCACCATACAGTGTTAAGCCTGTTGTCTCCCATTCCCTTGGAACATGCATTAAGCTTATTAGGAATGTTTTAGATCACAAATTAAGTCTTCTATGAGAAAAAGGTTGTCATGTCCCAGCTATGACAATGATACAGACAATATTGGATAGTGCTGCAAAGCAGAACGGAGAGAGAGAGTTGTTTTTTCTCCAGCTGTCAGGGAAGGTCCCCATCTTCCTAGCTTTTTACCTTGACTGATTTCAATTTTTGGAGCATTGAATCATTGTGTACCCGTTTTAAACATTCTGCATGCTTTAAACAGACCAGTGATAAAAAACACCTGTGTACACTCTGCCTTGGTAAAGAGTGTAAACAGAAAGGATTCTGACTCTAGGAGGTATTTCCACTTGCCCATCTGCCCTTGCAGCCTAGAAGAATTTTTGTCAGCTACAGCAAAACTAGCAGAGATGACAGAAGTAGAAGTTCATATTTGTGGGAGGGAAATTGCCCTCTCGCAGGTTTCTCCACAGATTCTTTCCGCCTGAGAGTTGCAGGGTTCCAAAGTGACTGAGTCAGGCCAGCTAAATCTGAAATTACAGATTATGCCCCCCCCCCGAGAGGGGCATATTATAAACACCAGGGGCAATCACTGGAACTGCAGTACACTGTGCTTCCTCTTCATTTTTCAGCAATGCCACATACAGAAGCAACACAAAAGCTTGAGTTTAACCCTACTCGAAAAACATAGAGATCTACAAAGCTTTGTAGTCATCAGTGCAAGTGTTTGTTTTGTTATCACCTCCTCACTGTCTGATTATCCTAGAAGGTGTTATGCCACTAAAGACTATGGCCAGTCTTGCCACTTATTTGCCTGCTTCACACCTCTTTCCAACACATGATCTTACTCACTTTTCAAATCTCCTTGTAACAACAATTCCTTTCACTATGCAGGACAGGCGCCACCTCTATGGAATTTCTTGCTTCAGAATTGCTTGGATGTACAAAATACATTACGTGTGTCAAAAAAAACCCCTAACAATTTTATGAAAGAATAATCTACACAGTCTATGAACGCCCTGGGACCACATTAGGAGATTGCTGAGTTGAATTGCTGAAGCCCAGAAAAATAATCTGGGTAAGCATTTTTACACTTATTCCTTCTACTCTTCCCCATTAATAGGTGACTGACTACTCTCTGAAACAGGATAAATTGCTGGATGGGCCCTCAATTTGACTGGGGCTAGTTGCTTTTCTTTTTGCCTGTGACTTTTTGAGTTGTTGCTTACTGTTGCTAATGAAAGCAGAATTAAGATAAGTGAAAACTTTAACTGCAAACTGTGTCCATAAATGATCACTGTTTGATTTGTCTTCCCTTGCTAGCAGTTTAGGTATAATACTATCATTCTTTTTCTGAGACACTAAGTGCTTCACAGCTGTAAAGTTTGCTTTAGTGATGCATATGTCCAACAACTACAAGGGATCCCAATCTGATACTCACACCTAGGTGTCATTATACTACAAACAAAAATTGACTGTAAATTTGTTGTTGTTGTTGTTCACTAAGGTGAATGTCTAATTTTTTTCTTCTGAATCCCCCTAAAATTGAAAATAAAACTTCAAGAAACACAGTTCACTGGTTTAGCCAGTTTCCTCTTGAGAAGGTCGGCAGGCTCTAATAGCCCTCTTTGAAATGTCTTTCATCCTTTTAGATTCTCTACTTGTTCACTGCACTTCTAACACCTTTGTGGTTTGTTTCAAAAAGTGAATGTTCGGAAGAGATCTGCAAATCAATGAAACATCTAAGAGTATAAAAAACTGTTGCATTTTAAAAGCTCTAATCTGCCTTTTATCTTTTTTAAATTAATATGCAACTTTTCTTGCATTTTCAACTTTACAAGAATAAACTGCAAACTTTTTTCTCTGATTAGCTCTTTTCAAAGATTTTTTTTCTTATGCAGGTTGCTTACAGCAAAATACTACTTGAAAGATCTGAAGAGACATAGGAGAGACCAAGCTTTTAGCCAGAAGAGTAGATCTCAGCGGACTAAGAGGCTGGGTTTTGATGGCACAAGCATAATTCATGGAGATGTCCCTACAGATCAGGTGCTCACGTACAGTAAATATCCAATGTATTGGTCTTTGCAACTGTTTGCCAACATTGCAAGTGCAAACTCTTTGTAAATAGAGAAAAATACTGCACATTTTGAACACTGTGTCAGTAGGGCTCATGCTAATGGCAAAAGGAAAGAACTCTGCATCATATTCACCAAACTTTGCTAAGTGGATCAGCATGATTCTGTCACAATTTTCCTCTAACTTCATACTCATGTCTGAAGTAGTCTAAAAGGAGGAAGAGAGGCTACACCCCATGACTGCAGGGAATTGTAATTTTCAACAGAAGGAGCACTTATTAATTTCATTCATCTTTTCCCAGGCAATTACACATGACAAATAAAGCAACAGCAGTGTGTGGATCTCTTTTATGGCAACTAGTTTATTTCTGTTAACTACTTTGAAATGTTGGAATGGTACTTCTAAATTTATTATCAGAATAATTAAGGACATATATAAAACTAATGAAAAGTGATGCTGTTGTGGACCCTTCAGAACATAAACCTATAATTTCTTATTAGAATCACAGAATCTATTAGGTTGGAAATGACCCCTGAGGTCATCAAGTACAATCTATGATTGAGTACCACCATGTCAACTAGACCAGGGCACTGAGTGCCACATCCAGTCTTTTCTTAACTACCTCTGGGGACAGTGACTTCACCTACTTCCTGGGCAGCCCATTCCAATGTCTAATTGCCCTTTCCCAGAAGAAATTTCTCCTAAATGCCTGACCTAAATCTCACCTTGTCCAGTTTGTGGTGATGTCCTCTCATCCTCTTTCTAGATCCCTGTGAGAAAAGATTAACCCTCACCTGGCTACAGTCTTCTTCCAGGTAGTTGTGGAGAACAATAATGTCATCCTAATCTTCCTTTTCTCTCTCAGCTGCACCTCAACAGACTTGTGCTCCAGACCCTTCCCCAGCTCCATTTCCTTCTCTGAACTCTCACCAGCATCAACACCCTTCCACAGTTTAAGGGCCCATAATTTGACACAGGATTCAAGGTGTGGCAACATTGGCATTCAGTACAGGTAAAGAGTCCTTTTCTTGGTCCTGCTGCCCCACTATTGCTAACATAGGCCAGGACACCCTTGGCCTTCTTGAACACCTGGGCACAGGTGGCTTGTGTTCAGACACTGTTGACCAGCACCCACATGTCCTTTTCTACCAGGCAGCTTTCCAGCCTCTATGTCCCAGCCTATAATGCTGCAGGGGTTGTTGTGGCCTGGGGTTATTTTTATCCTGACATTTCTCTCATCAGTGTTATCACTGATGACTTGCCCAACCAGCAGTGGGTAGTAATCAGTGGGCTGGATTAGTCCAGAGAGTCTTATGGGAGTATCCCTTACTCCAGGGAGGTAACAGACTTCCCTGTGGGTTGGGTCTGGTCAGCAGAGAGGGCCCTCTGTTCCATCAGAAGGGAATCACCCTCTACAACCTTCTTTAAATGTTACCTGTAGTAATGATTTGTCTGTTGTCTCTGCTAATCCGGGAGACCCCTCGGACCCTCTTCACTGTCATCTGCCTGACCTCCCAGCTCCAGGGCCTCATACCTATTTTCTAAGGACTCCTGGGAAGGCAACAGAGACTGGGAAGGGGTTCTTCTGTAGAGGATTAGTTATCTGGCAAAAATCACATAGACATGCTGCAGGTGGCTGAATGAAGCCTCAGAAATCATCGTACCCAGCTAATCTAAGTTGCTGATATGACAAGAGTGTTCTTGAGTGCAGCTGCTTCTAACAAGTTGTTGTAGTTAGTAAGGCATAAGAAAAAAGCATGTAACTACACAGGAATGGGGAAGTGAAGGGGGGCTGACCTGTAAGGGCAACAACCAATGGGTACATGGGTTACAGAATATGCATTAGCTAATTAAGAACTGTATAAAAGTACTAAGCAATACTCAATAAATCAAAGCTTGCCAACCACTTATATTAAGTGACCAAGTTCTTCCCTCACCGTGACATTCTTCTACCTCTCTGTGTGAATGTCTCCATTCACCATCATCTTTCAGGTCTCCTATTTCTGTCTGATGGCCGAAGGGTCAAGGCTCCTCCAATCCATGCTGAACATGATAAAAAAGACAAAAGAAGGCAAAGAAAGGTAGCAAGAATGGCTCCCCATCTGTATGTTAATTGAAGTCTTAAAGACAACATATATACATTTGTACATATGCGTGTAAGTGCATTAAAAAATGTGACTTAACCCCTGAAATCCTTCCCTCCCCGCGACAAACGGCGCCCGAACAGGGACCCCAGCGGGGGTAATACACCTGCGAGCCACGGTCGGGTGCAGTATCCGTGCCGGTCCCGCAGCAGCACGGGAGGAGAAAGGACTGAAGTGACGGAGTCCCGCTCCCCAAGCGACCTTACAGAAGGGTCTTGGCCGGCTAACGCCGCCGACGTCTTGCAACAGCGCTGACGAGTAGAAACGGGTATGAATAGACAAGCGGCGTACGATTTACTCCAATGCTTTTTAGAAAAGCGGGGAGCGTTAGATAAGGACTTAAGAAAGGATCTCTCTGGGTTACTCGCGTATGGGGTTGCCGAAGGATGTTTTACAGACCCCGATACGGTCTTTGAGGAGGGAGAGTGGCGTAAATATGGTGATAAACTTTGACAAGCAGCTGTAGACGATGATAAAGCCTCAAAAAACCTGGGGAAGCCGTGGCGGACAGTAATTAATGCGCTTAAGCCACATAAGGCAGAGCAGGAGGCTGCCCCAGCAGCCTCGGCTCGATTAGGAACATCGGTCACCAGGGGAAAGGAGGGGGTGGCGCTGCCTCCCCCTACCCTCTGCCTGCAGCAATCAGCACGGTGCATCTGCCACTAGGGGCCACAACCGATGCCGGGGTGGCGTCCCTGGTGCCTCCCCCAGCAGGGGAGGAGAGGCCTCCTTGCCCGCCCTGCGGCACCGGGGGTGGGGAAGAGGGGGCTGATGTCACTGAAGCCAAGCGCATCGCCGCCGACAGACAGAAAATGTGGTGATCAATTACAGAGCAGGCAATAGCACAGGGAGATCGAGAGGCAGCGGAAGCACTGGCTCAGGCATTCCCAGTAGTGTATGCCCCAGCGCCTGGGGGTGGGTTAAACGCCGCTATTACCAGCTTGGACTGGAAGCTGCTCTCGCAGCTACGTGCAACACTGAGCGAATCAGGCATTCGCGGAGAGCCCACTCGCCAAATGCTAGACTACATCTGGGGAGGAAATATATTGTTGCAAGCTGGTGTTAAAAGCCTTATGCGTCTTATCCTCACTCAGTCCCAGCAGCTATTGTAGAATACTCACTAGCAATCAGTTTGCCAGGAATCAGTGACCGTTGTCTGACAGCCAGGAGACCCATTGCACGGAGTTACCTTAGACGAGCTGATGGGCTTAGGAGCATATATCAGATCTGAGGCACAGGCGCTCTCAGGAGCGGATAAGCTGAGAGGGTCAATGAGACTGGCCAGGCTGGTGCTAGACAGAGTAAAATCACCTGGAGGAATCCCGTCATACATGGGTATTAAACAAGGGAGGGAGGAGTCTTTTATAGACAAGGTAGCTAATGCCATTCAAGCGGCCGGTGTCCCTAAATACCTACAGGGTGCGATCTTGAAAGAGTGCGCATTACAAAACTGTAAT
>WBMY01010760.1:167187-186263 GCA_013397315.1 Donacobius atricapilla | reverse complement strand
AAATTATAGAAAAAAAATTTTAAGAACAACTTTCTTGCTCAACTGGCACTTTGTGTTAGACTCCAATATGAGTAAGTTGGTGGCTCTAGTTAAAAGTGAGGCCTGATACCCCATGCTTTGGTTTGCACATCATGCTTAGGAATTGTAAAAACCTATATCACTTGTGGAGCCTGAATGTTCAAATATCTTTGTAGGGGCCCTGCAATGACCATGTAGAGAAGATACTTAACAAAAATGAATAAGATTTTTCTCCTACATTTTCTTCTTTGAGCACTGAAAAAAAAATATTTGCAAAGAAGCTACACAGATGTTTAAATAATATGGTCAAATTCCTATGTAGAGTAGTCCTGAAGGAACTTGTGAAAAAACTTCACTTGAATGTGTACTGTGTAACAGTTTGAGCTTCTTTTCATAGAGACATCTTTAATGGATATTTTGTCTGAGATTTCCACATTGACATTGTAGTATCTTAAAAATGCAGTTCTTGAAAATGTCAGACGGCAGTTTTAGGAAGTTTTTCTGTTAAACTTTCCCAGACAGTGACCAGTTAAAGGATATGACAGTGAAATTTCAGCTTCAGATGTGCTCTTTACTATGCTGGAGGAAATTCTCTGCTGCCTGTGGCACATAGTATGTGAGGGACTTGCCTTTCCTAACTTTCAGTTGTAGATAACTGTCTTGGTTTTTCTTGCATGGCAGCATAAGCCTGTTTACACAGGCTGTGCACAGTGTGTGCTTGCACCAAACAGGCATTTACCCTTTGAATGTTTGAGGTCATTTTACACTGTGCTATTCTGAGCCCTGATCTTCCCCCAGCCCTGTCCTGGCCTCTGTCCTCCACTCTCTCCTTACCATCTTTGATTCTGGCAACAAAAGTTCATTCCATAGCTCAGGTCAGACAGAAATGATGCATTGCATCACAGCTGCTTTTATGAAAGTGTTTATTTCATATCTGAAATGTTTTTATATACATTTGCTCTGCTATGACTTGCAGGAGGAGAAAGAAAGCAGTTTTACTGGAGGCAAAACAGCCACCTGTGAAAACTAATTGCGTAGGTTGTGTTGTGCTGATATCTCTGGGAATGATCCATCAGGAAGAAAGTAAATATCCTTAATCTGTTAGGAGATCACCTATATGCCAAAATGNCTAAGGCAGTTCAGCTGCCTGCCCCCTCTGGGTGTGTTGTTCATAGAATCTTGTAAAAGCCTGCCTTGGAAAACTTTAAAAAAAAATTGGGGTAAGGGCAGGAAAAACTGCTTTGTTTCTACAACATACTGTTCTCCTCAGTGGCTGCTGAGAACTTCTGAGTCCCCTGACTGCACTGGCTTAGGGTCTGTGCCCAAGTGCCCCAGGCTTGGTTCTGTGTCCTGCGTTACAGGAAAAGGTGGTGACTGGGCTTGTGTCAGCCTTGTGAAAGTGTGAGGACTTGGACCCAGGATGCTGCTCTACTTACTGAAACACCAAAGGCCGGGGTGTTCACTGGACAGGATTACTTATTATTTATTTATTATTCATTTTTAAACTTTCAGTTTCATTCTACCTTAGAGACAGACCAGTAGAAGAAATTACCTTTAATTCTCTGTAAAAGCATGAAAACTAGCTGCTAACTCAATTCTTGTGATTTATGACCATTGAGTAAAGGTTTCAGACAGCTCTTCCGTCCTTATTTTCAGATTTTTTGGGTTGTGGGGACTCCATGGTTAAATGATAGTTAAGTGCTTATTTTGGCCTGCTTATATGAATAGGGTATTTGACTAATACTTCACTACAGCTTCAGACTTTTCATATGTATTCAGTGACATTAAAATATTCATATTTATTCATAAAAAACTTCATATTTTGCTTTGTTTAAGCAAAATATGAAATCATGCTTCTCTCACCATTTCCTTAATCTTAAATTGAATTTAACAAAGTTAAGGTTGGAATATGGAAGAAAAAACCACCAACTGATAAAGAAAAAAGTGAATCAAAGGGCTGGGCTTGTCATGCGGCATGCCTCTAATACTTAAAAGTTGAGAATAACAGAGTATGTATTAACAGTGTGCAGTCTCTGTATGAAATGCAAATCTTGAATACAATTCTGTTAAGAATGAGTAACTAGAGGAGCAAAAACTAGAATGGCCTTGAAATCTGCAATTGATTCCTAGTATTATATCTCTAATTAAATAAATTTTATCTTTGAGATTGACAACAGTGGATATAAGTTAGTAAGAGGGAGATGTCAAAATGAGAGATTGTACAATATATTGAGATATTTTGTAGCAAAGGAGACCAGTGAAGTCAAAGAACTAGTTGTTAGTAGCAGTGAAGAACACGTTTCATTAAAAATGCACATTTTTCAGAGATGAAGTTGACTGCCTTATATATTTACCAGGCTCATAGGATATGAGGCTCCCATGGCACAACACTTAGCTTAAATGGATTTTGATTTGAGACAGTGCTGTAATACTGATGCCAGCTCCTTGCTTTGCATCTTGGATATTCAGATTTCCAAAAGATTTACATGAAGTGCTTTGATTTAATTTGTGAGCTGTAAGTCATGTTTTTGCTTAGTTTGTACATAGTGCTGCTATTGTACTGTGCTTTTCCCAAGAATCAGTGACATTAGTCTGGAGAAGATGCACCGTAATTTGATCTCTGGTACTGTGTGGTAGGTGTATCTTTATTCTAGGATTTAGAATAATATACACTACAAGCCTAATTGCCACCAGGTGGAAGGGTACCAAAACTAAATGACCAAAAAGATGCCTCTCCTCCAAACTGAACAAACCACATGTTACTTTTGTTATTCTATCTTGAGGTTTAAATGAGTGGCAGTTTTTACCTCTCTTGGTTGTTACTGGATCACTGCTTTTTGAACTTCTGTAATTTGACAGATAGATTATTTTTCATTTTATGGTCATAGCTGCTTCTTCAAGTTAGTAGAAATGTCTGTCATAGGTGCAACCTTACATCCTTTCTGGTTAGACCAGGGATGAGACAGACGGGCCACTTGTCAAAGGTCTCAAATGCTGGAGGGGAGGAGGATGTTGCTGATGCCAAAGAAATCTGAGAAACACACACCTGTTGTTATTTCAGAGTGCCATGCTTCCGCTGATAATTGGCTGAGGTTTAAAGTTATGTGTGATTTAACTCTAATTCATAATTCTGCAACAGATAGACACTAGGGTGAACAAGGACAAGTCAAAAGCTGGGAGGTTACTGACTGCTGGATTGACTTTGGAAATTGGCAGTGGTCCTCCAAATTAAACAGAGTCCCTGCATTTTTGTAGGCAGATACTGGCACACATCTCCAGAGACAGACATTTGAGCCAAAGGGGTTTGGGACTGAATTTCAACCCCATCTGCTTTTGTCACCAGGCCATCCTGACATGCTTACTTTGTCAGCTAGAGATTTTTTTGTTACCAAGTCTGTCTGTGCTGTGAGAATTCCTGGCTTCCTCAAGTGTTCTGGGCAGCTGTGTTGGGCCTGAGGCTCTAGCTCAGTGTTTAAAGCCAATTTTTCTACAATACTCACACTGGTTTTTATCTTGTATCACTGCTTCTTTTGGTTTAGACACAAGATACTAGGTAAAATCAGTAGAATTTGGCTTTGTGAAAATTACTGTTAAGGCCATCATTTTTTTTTTCTGTTGTAAGGGTGCCAGAGATACTCTTCAACATCTCCTCCTTTCCTCATAGTTTCCACTCGTCTTAGTGGTTATTCTCCATGAAGTCCAGAGGACTTTCCTAAAAATAGAATCATAGAATGGTTTGGTTTGGAAGGGGATCTGAAGATCATTTCATTCCAAATCCCCTGCCATGAGCAGGGATACCTTCAACTAGAACAGGTTACTCAGAGCCCTCTTCAGCCCTTGAACACTTACCAGGGATGGGGCATTCACAGCCTCCTCAGGAAATCAGTGTCTCACCATCCTCACAGCAAAGAATTTGTTTCTAAATTAAACATAATATCATTTTGAGCACATTGCCCCTTGTCCAGTCACTACATTCTCTTTAAAATAGTCTTGTCCCATCTTTCCTGTAAGTTTGCTGCAGGTAGTAGGCGGCCACCATTAGGTCACCCCAAAGCCTTCTCTTCTGCAGACTGAGCAATCAAAATTCTCTCAGCCTTTCCCCATACAAGAGGTGCTCCCTCCCTTGGTGGCTTCCTCTGGACTTTCTCTAGCAGGTCCATGTCCTTCCTATGCTTGGACTCCAGAGCTGCGTGCNATGCTGGGACCCCAGAGCTGGGTGCAGCACTGCAGGTGGGGGCTCACGGAGCAGAGCAGAGGGGCAGAATCCCCTCCCTGCCCTGCTGCCCACACTGTGCTGGATGCAGCGCAGTACACGTTTGGCTTTCTGGGCTGTGAGTGCTCATGGCTGGGTCATGTCCAGCCTTTCCTCCACCTTCACCCAAAATTCCTTCTCAGCAGGGGCTGCTCTCCATCTGTTCATTCCACAGTCTGTGTTAACCCAGGTGCAGCACCACTTAATTCTTTCGGGATAGTTCTGTGGCCTTCATGCACTGATACCGCCAACAGAACCTGCAAAAGAAACCCCAAAGTGCAAAAATCCCTGCAGGGAAAGAGCTGCCTGGTTTTTCTGCCCTTAGTCAGGCTCAGAGTTCTGAACCCTAACTGCACGTGCACAGCTGCCTTGTGAACTTGACAAACCTGCAAACTTTTGAAGTAGAAAAGAAATTTTGTTCTTTTTTTTCTACCATCACTGCATTTCACATTACAAATCATTTGCACATTTACAGTATTATATATACTGTACAGTATATCAGATTAAAGTTGACAAGTCTTTGTATTGGGTAAAATTGGCAGGGAGAGAAATCTTTTATGAAAAATATGCTGTTTAGAAATTGGTTTAATTTCTTTTTTCAATTTTAAATTTCCTTAGATATTAAATAAATACATATTTTCTTCTTAGACATTCTAAGAGTCTTGTTTCCATTCTGTACATCTGACTGTAAGTACTTCGTTGGTTTCTGTTCAGCTCTACCAGACCCAACTCTCTGGTAGTACCTCTTTTTTAAAAAAAAATGTTTAGAAATGTAGTTTCCAGAGTGGGATTTGGTCAGTGCGATTACTGTAGCAGTTTTTTTAAATATTGCAGGAGGCTTGAATGGACACCACACTGTGCCCCTCTGGATCTCAGAAACACTTTGCAGAGGTGAGGATCTGACCTGTGGCTGTAACCCCTGGAAGTTAATGCAGGTGCAAGCCTTGCTAAGCTTAGGACATTTGTTTGCATACCATTTGCAGCAACCTGAATGACTGGTTATTCTGGTCTGGAGAAAACAGCACTGACATCATGTGATTCTGGCAAAGTGAGCCGCACTGGATCCTGGCCTTTGAATACCCAAGGGGCTGGCAGCAGTCTCAGGAGTTGGCCAGCAGCCCCATTGAGCTCGCTAGTAATCAGTTGACTGCTGGGCTGGACAAGCTGCCCTACTTTCTCTGACAAGCTCTGTCTAAGAGAATGACGGGCAGCCTGCCACTAGTGCTCTTTAGTGGAGTTATTGAAGATTAACTGTTTAGCAGCTCAGCCCTGATAGTGCTTCCCTTTGAAGAATAGGTGCCAGAGAGGATTTTGTTGACTAGGGATGTCTCTCCTTTTTCTCACTTGTATTTTAGTCTTAAGAAGCAGGAGTTTCCTTTTCTTGTTCGTTTTTTTTTTTTTTTTTTTCTTCCCCAATGCCTTTCTTGCCAATTTTCAGAGAAATGCCATTAGATTTTTCGTTGAAGTTTCTAAGGTTTGTTTCATTTTTAGTGAAATGTTACATTCTACTAGTTACTCAGCATTGTTAAGTTCCTACACTGGAGAAATTCCTGGAGGAAAGACAAACAAAAGAAAAGTCAACCCTTTGAAAGGCCCAAAACATTTAGTATTTATTGTGACAGACAAACTCCAATGTAGTACTTTCAATAAAAATTTTGATGTGTCTTCTATGAAAAAAAAAAAAAAAGGGGGATATTCTTCCTTAGAAGGAGACTATTCCCTTAGAAGGGAATAGTTTTGAAAACCTGATTGTCATAAGCAGAGGACTGACCGTTGACTATCAGACATGTGATGAATAAGTCATAATTATAAACAAAAGAAGTTATATTAACAAGAGGCCTGTTTATCAGGTGAGTTGGTGGAAATACAATTACAGTACTGTCCCACAAAAAAGAAAGGAAATGCTAAAATTAAGTCTGTAGAGTAGATAATTTTTCAGTTACTATTTTGTATAGTATTTTTCTTGATAGTGATGTTTTTTTCCAAGACGCGTTTGTCTTGAAGTCAATAATAATATAAAACAAGCCACTGACATTTTTAGACAAATTTCTAAATTTTGAAAAAAGGAGTTTCCTGTGTTGCTATCATGATTCAGAGGAGTTGATTCAAATTTTTCTGAAGTCGGTGGAAATTTTATGACACTTCCCTCTCTGACAAACATATGAGAAGCATAAAATCTTATTATTTTGTGTCTTTGTATTTCATCTGTTACATATGTAGACAGTGTCAAATCTGTATACGTTGTGTAAAGTGACATACCTTTGCATTACTTGTGGTGCAACTTGGCTGGTTCTTCAGACTGGCTGCATTTGCAAATTATTTTCCTACCTCTTAATAAAATGGGAGGCAGAGAAATTTAATAATAAATTACATTCTGAAGATACCTTTGGAAGGTTTACATTTAAATATTTTTGAAAATTTGAAAATTTATGTTTCACTTTCCTATCCTCTGCTATGAAATAAATTCTTGGACTCCATTGATTTATAAGACATTGCCCTGAACAGTCCAGCCAGTGAGTGGTAATTTGGGAACTACTTTAGACCACTTAAAATGAAGGTATTTTGGCGCTTCTTTCAGAAGCCTTTCTCCTCTTATTTTCTAAAACTTTAAGTAATCTTATTCTTAAGCCTCTTTGGTTTAGGTCATAATTAGTTCAAATGTCTGCTTGACAGACAATGGCTGATCAGTGGACTGACCAGTCATTGTAAATAACTTCTATCAGCTATCTGCAAAGAGATAAGATGTTGTGAAACCCAGTCATAAATTGGACCTATTGCTATTAGGAGATGCCTTAGCTCTTTCACCTGTCAGTATATATTTTTATTCCTCAGAGCATACAGATGCAACACAGTTTCCTTGTTCATTAGTGAAAATACACCAAGAACACAGACAGCAATCTTCTCTAAAGATGACTAAATTTGTTTCTCTGGCTTTTGAGATCTTTAATTGCTTTTCTATCATAAACACATATTCATTTTGAAGAATCCAGGCATGACAAAAAAATTTACTGACAGCATTTTTAATTAAAAGGAAGAATGCAAAACTGCTTAAATCCCATAAATATAGTAGGTATTCTGTTTGGTGTCATTCACTATGAATGAAAAAGCACACTACTTCATACAGAAGTAGGATATACCTGTGCACTAAAGCTTTTAATTTACTTCAATCTTCATCATATTACAAGTTGTCAAGATACTTTTGATGCATATTAACAGCCAGATTTGAAAAGAGGATTTCTTACTTACTCGGATAAACTTTCCTGTGTGGTGTATCTTTAGGGGGAATGAAAGTATTCTAGAAACTCATCAAGATTTATTATCCTCTAATTGATACGTTCCTATAGTGTATTTCTGCATAATTCAAACAAGAGAAATTGATTCCATATTGCAGCATAAGTTCTGATTTATGTAACTTATTTTAATTATAAATTTCTGATTCTCAAGACATGATTGTACTCAGTTAAAGGAAGTGCCTACAAGTTAATTTCTTTGCCAGTATAATTCTGAGGAATTATCACTTGAATTCTCGCAGAAGGATTTTTTTTGTGATCATGATGGAGGTGTCTGTATATCATGGCAGAAACATGCTGTTTATGTCTGCATTACTCAAAACCTGGTCTTTGACAAATTAGAGTAGATCATTGCAGGAAGTGTTTTTCAGCCATTTAGATTATGGGGTCCTTTTTTCTCTTTTCTTTTAGATTATTAAGCCAGAAAAATACAGTGTTTCACTGCACTCCTACTAAAAGACTGTTCATGGAGGGAGGGGAAAGAAAAGGTGGAAGGAAGAAAATATAACATGGAAATTATATTTAATTTCGCTTATGAAAAAATATTTTAAATCAAAAAATACATGTTCATACCCATGATAATGCTAAAATTTGCTACCATGGATTATAGCTGTGCAGATACTCGACATTTTGCAGTGAGGGAAGAGTCTGTTGGAGTAGTCTGAGAAGAAATCACCTGCATTTGTTAATTTTATTAAAAATCCCATGATTTCAGATATTAGCAAATATTAGATGTATTCCTCAGTGATTTGCAAAGCCTCAGTGTATTTCTAAACATGTTGTTTTATAGACCTTTCAATTGCCCATTTAAGAACTTCAGCAGGAAAGAGTATTTCAGATATAATTTGAACATTTTCTTGAAATGTTTATATTTCTTTATTTCTCCATTTTTTTTCTTGAACAATTAACTGTATGAAATAAATTCCCATGGAGAAAAAGTGTGTTGTAAGGTCTTTGACTGATACAGAATAATTGCTTGTTGATTGTATATCCATGCATGATAAGATATGCATAAGAAGAAATCTGGTACAGAAGTATAAATAATACTTATCTTTAAGCCAGCATCTGTCATCTGCTTCAGCAGACAGTGTTTTCTTTCATTCCTGCATAAAAAGGGCTGAGAGATTTATGGAGCAGCTTTGTTTGTGCTCTGTGATGCTTAATCAATTTTTATTAAATTTTAAATTAAAACTTGGCTCTCTTTATAGTATTTTTTTTCCCCTATAAGTAGGGAAATATATATATCTGATGTATAGAACAGGAGAAAGGCTCATGACAGCTGCAGAAGTTATGTGAAGGTGGGAGGACTTCAGTCCTGAACTCCTGAACATTTTATTTCCAGAGGGGCCACTCTTAGTCACTTTTTAGAAGCTACGCTGGTATTTCTGTGACTTGGATGAATATGAGAGAACAACCTTTAAGCCATTAATATCTAGACTCCCTGGTTGGTATAATTATTATTGATCTTTGCAAGAAATCTGTAAAGGAATTTTATTTTTATTAATTTGCAGATGATATGAATGGTTCTGTTAATCAAACTATGTTTAAAATTGGCTTTCATCTTTTTGGCATTTTAAAACATTAGTTAATTCACATTATGCACTGAGATATGTAAATAAGTAGTGTTATCTCCATTTTACGGATGAAAATATTAAGATAAAAGTGCAAAGTTAGTTAGTCAGGGTCACATCTCTTTAAAGAGGCAGAATATAGGCTACAGAAGTGCTTCAGTACTAATATTTCTAATTACTTTAATAAAGGATAGACACTTATCATATACACAATTTTTATTTTCAGAGTTTAGATACATGAAATAAATTGCTCCTCTGAGACAAAAAACCCCATGTCTTAAAATTTGGTATTTTGCTAGTTTGTTCCCATGCTTTGTCATTCTTGCTGATGGTAAATTGAGGTTTTTTAGCTTCACTGTAAAATTCTTGCTGTGCCATTCACATAAAATTGATGACCTCTTTATGATCTGTTATTTTTTCCCTATGAAGGTATTTACACATGCCAATTAATACACTTTTTTCCTTCTTTTTGAAGAAGTCTAGGATTTATATTGTAACTTCCAAGTAAGGTTTATGTCTCGATCCCTCTAAAATAAGAAGAAACAATGGTGTTTCTTCTGTTTCCTCTTTTTTTTTATAGAGCTACATCGTGTTTTGTCCTGGATTGTGGCTGGAAGCTTGTATTGCAATTTCATAATTGAAGCCTTTCAGTAACAGGTTTTGGGAATATAGCCCTCCATTCTTGTTTTTATCTGCCTAAAAACTCATGGGAAGGAAGTGAAGAGCAACCATCTACTCAGTATATTCAATGAGTTCTTAATAGATAATAAAAAAAATTTGCCTGTTGGTTGTCTTTAAGAAAGTCTGAAAAATAGAAACATAAAAAGAAATATTTTTGTTTACCTTAACACCTCTGCTTTCAGATAGGTTGGCTTGTGTCTTCTACAGTCTCTGGTATGCACCAGTCTGTCTTTGAGATTGTTTGTTGTCCTCACTCTTCTGTATAGTGACACACTAATGACAAAGTGTGCTGAAAAGCAAATCTCTCAATCCCCAAAGCTGCTTTAAAAGGCCCCTTTCAGTTCATGCATTTTCATTTTACAAAATGCAGCAGTAATACAGAATTTGCAGTGGTGTGACTTCAGTGCAGCTAAATGCACTGATTTCCTTTGGTGGGCTTTTTTAGAGAATCTGAGAAAATAATTTTGGTGATAACTCTTACAAAAGCATCTTCAGAGTATTTGTTGTTCAGCTCCTAATCAAAGAGATGTCAGTTCTTTTTTTGGTGTCCTTTTGCCTTTTCATCCCCTCAAACACTGCTTGTTATCTATTATGAACACATTGGTACTGCGTCTCTCCAGTGCAGCAGCAGCAGCGACATGGAAAAAAAACTGTGGAGCTGAGAAACTGGAAGAACTTAGAAAAGAAGACAAAGAGAAGTGTCACTGAAAATTTAAAATGAAAACAGGATGTGGACACTATGTAGAAGAGAGCTTTCATGATGCAGTGCAACTGACATGTAGCTGCCCAGCTCTATAACACAGATCTAGTAAGTTTGTGTCTGTTTCATGTGGAGTAAATTTAGTCTAGATGAACTGAGTTTTTGGAGCCACTGCCAAATGAGGTGGTGATGATGGCTAGAGAGGTTTGGAGTTTGGGAATGCTTCTGACTGGAACACATCACATACTGCATTATGTCTTTGACCATGATGCTTTAGACATGCTGCCAAGTGTTTCTAACAAGATAATGCTGTTACTGCATTTTAATTTTTCTGTTGCATAGAGTGCATTTCCTTTTTTGTTTTATAAATTGATCTCTCCATGGTTTTTGTACCCCTGTAAAGAATTCTATTTGATATGTTGGCAAAGTATAAGGGAATTTAATGCAGATTACTCTTTGTTATATGATATTATGCAATCCATACAGTTTTGGTAGTGTGTTCAATTTGAGTCCCTAAAATATACTAAAGACACAAATAGAATTTTATTGTCAGATGTTAGCATAAAAAAAACCCCCAAACCAACAAAAGAAAACAAACAAAGAAAAAACCAAAACTAAGGGAGCATTACTTACATCTTATAAATAAGCAAAAAGACAACTGTCAGTATGAGAGTCAGAGGATATGTAATGTACCTTAACAATAGTTAGATCATGAGTTTCTAGAGAAAAACAAGAGTTTAGTCTTCTGCTTTGTATAGGGAGAACTGGAGTCTTTTATTTCATAAAATTCAAATCCTCTAAAATTTAGTGAATGTTATGTAAATGTCAAAAAGTATAACATTTCAATCTACAAACTACTCATACATTTATAGGTTGAAATTTTATCTCTTCAACAGAAGAACAATTACATTATTTTTACATTTGGAAATAATAATATAAAATACCATTGAGTCTATGCTATAAGTTCTCAAGCTATATAATCTGCAGTAATATCTTTCAGCAATGTTTAAAAGGGTATAATGTGTTTTAGCCAAACTATTATTTTGTCTTTTAGTATTTTGAACAATTAAGTTCTCCTTTCCTGAATGAGGTCGCTGTCCTGCATCCTATCCTTGTAATCATTATCTGGTACATAATGATTTTGCCGGATCTTTGAGTCACCAATAGGTACCTTTGAGAAGATAAGATTGTATTAACTGTGAGTGTTTGTAGCAGCAGAGGTTTGTTATACTCAGTTTGAGTTACTTCTGAGATACTGAGCTTCTGAAATACTGAATATTTTTAATTTCACTGTTAAGCCTTTGTCACTGTTCACCTTAGAAGCAGCTGCATATCTGTGGTGGATAACATGATTTCTAGTGGTATAAAACAATAGCAAAATTTTCAATACCTTTTTTTGGTAGGAATTTTTAAAATGCTGTGGTGTTTGCCCAGTAGCATACCATATCAGCATGCAGTACCACAGCTCTTGTAATGTTAATCTGGTCATCCATATCATAAACAGTTTTGCCAGCTAGCAAGAATAGCAGGGTCAGTGCTGTGTGATGTGGTTTTGGCAACACCTCCATTGTTTCTTCATGCTTATGCTTTCTGTAAAAGATATCTGTTAACCTTGAAAAAAGTATGCTAACCAGTAAGTGAAAATTTACTTCTTGTGGCTTGGCTACCTTAGTTACTATTGTGAATAACCTTCCTGTGCTTGTGTTTGCAAGAGTGGGTTACTGAGTCACCTTCTCAGCCTGTACATGTCTGTCTTTCTCCCGGACAACATGGCTTTGACAGGTTAGTTCAGTGCTGGGCCATCATAGCAGTAGAAAAACTGCTCACCACAAGTGATTTCCTGCCGGTGAGTAAATGTTATTGCAGAGCTGGAGATTAGGAATTGAAAAGAAAAGTTAAGGACCAGGAGCTCTCTCTTGAGCAAAGTGTTTGTCTGAACACCCTTGCTGTTTCTGTTTATCTGCTTCTTTTCTGGGTGGGCACTTTTTTTTTTTTTTTTTTTTTTCCCTCTTCTGGTAAAAGAGTGAAGAATAGGTACTGAGTTCCAAAGCACTGACTCATGGGACCACAATGAAGAATTAGGATATAGCTATTTCCTACCTTTGTTTGAAATCAACCGAATGGCCCTGGCGGATGCAGCCCTCAGCTGCAGGGCTTGGTGGAAGGAAATGCTTTTCATCTTTATGGAGCATGGAAAGTTGTTCAGTGATTACTTTGTTGCATCACATGTGGCAAGCATGTAAAAGGCTTTGCTGCCTGTTGCTATATACCTCATGGCCACCTGTGGCTCCGAGGTTATTGGCTTCAGGAAAAATATTTGTCAAGTAGTTAGAAAAGTGCGGCAAGGGGGATGAGATAATGAATTCTAAAAGCACTGTAATCTTGCACTCTTTCTGAGGCTGTTTTGCAGGTGTGAGTAAAACAACACCAAATCTTCCCTGAATCTGAGAAACATGGTAACAACAAGCTGAAACTAAGCACAGAGAAAAAGTACTTATTTGCCTGAAGTGATGCTAGGGATTTAATGGCTGCTCTGAAAAGACACTGTATGACTTTATGCTCCTATTTTTCTACTCTGAGCACTTAACTCCACTTAAAGGGGTGTGTCATAATTTCAGAAAAGATTGCACATTTGTGTGTAGTAAGAGTAAATGCCTTAAAACACACCAACTTTCAGAGTAGGTAACTCAACAAAGGACTAAAAAGAACAATGGAAGTACTAAAATAAAAACAATGACAACTGGAAGCTTAGATGATGGTTATGTATTTATCTTTAGCCTTGAAATAATTGTAGACTCTTTCCAAAATCTTTTTATGGGGTCTTTTATAAATGACTCTTGTGACCTTTCATTTAACAACCGTAAACATAATTTTTAAAATTTTTGTGTATTTGTTTGTTTTGTTTTTAAACTGTGTTTAACTGGTTGGTTTAGTCATTTCTATTACATCTCTGTGGCAATTTTTTTTATTGGTGACCTATCATTCTTTTCTTAACTAGTGCTTATTGGCATGTGCAGTCAGTGTTAGTAACTATATTTAAAGAAAAAAAGTATAATCTTGGAAATTCTCCAAAGAAGGGTTAGAAAACAACGTACGGACAAATGCTCCTGCTTGGAACAAAATAGAAAAGGGTTCGTGGTTCATGTATTTGTCTGTATGTGTTTCTAGTTTTTGTTAAGCCAATTTTAAACACAGTAGAGTTCAGTGTTTGTTAATCACCATGTGTTTACTTTCTCTTCCAAAACTGAAGTTGCCAACCAATACATTTTCTACCCAGTGCTATGAATCTGTCCAAATAAACATGGGAAGTAGTAAAACAATGACACTATATGAAAATACATCCTCATTCACTACACAGAGTCCAAAAATTTTTGTGAGGTTTAGCAGGAACAGAGAAATGTGCATCATGTGGGCTTTCCAGCACACAAAAAAATGAGAACATGAATTATGTTCCCAAGAAAAATGTCTTGTAATTTACTGAGATGAACATTGATTATTTTATATCATACTCCCTCTGTAATCCCTCTGGGCTTGTGCATTTTGTGTTTCTTGTGGTTTTATGTTAATGAGGAAGGTACGTGTCTTGCAGAGAGCAAATGATCAATTCTGACTGCTGTCTCAATCATTAGAGGCTGCCAACATGTCTTTCAAAGTGAATTTTAAAAGGACTTCTGTCACAGATCACAGAGGCAACAGCAGAAACATTGCAAAATCAGAACCATAGAATCACCATGGAATATCCTGAGTTGGCAGGGACCCATAGCGATCTTTGAGTTCTGTCTGTACACAGGATCACCCAAGAGTCACACCATGTGCCTGAGAGCACTGTACAAACACTTCTTGAACTCTCTCAGGCTGTGACCGCTTCCCTGGGGAGCCTGAGAGCCACTGCCCAATCACTCTTTGGCTTAGAAGCTTTTTCTAATATACAGCCAAAACCTCTGTTCACACAGCTTCGTGCTTTTTCCTTCAGTCCTGTCACCATTCACAAGAGAGAAGAGCTCAGTGCCCGCTCCTCTGCTTCCCCTCACAAGGAAGCTATCTGCTGCAGTGAGGCCTCCCGTCAGTCTCCTGTTCTTCAAGCATGCTCACAAACCAAGTGACTTCACATGGCTTCCCCTCCAGACCCTTCACTGTCTTTGTGGCCTGTCTTTGGATGTTGTCTATTAGTTTAATTTCTTTCTTATGTTACAGTGCCCAAACCAGCCCCCGGCACTCAAGGTGAGACTGCCCCAGCTCAGAGCAGAGCAGGACAATCCCCTCCCGTGCCCAGCTGGTGATGCTGTGCCTGATGCACCCCAGGACAGGGTTGGAACTCCTGGCTGCCAGGGCTCTGCTGAGCCCTGTTCAGCTTTACAATGACCAGGACAGAATCACAGAATCCCAGAATCAATTATGTTGGAAAAGACCTTTGAGAACATTGAGTCCAACCTACACCACTGCATCAGCTAGGCAAAGGCACTAAGTGCCACATCCAGGCTTTTCTTAAAGACCTCAGGGAACAGTGACTCCACCACCTCCCTGGGAAGCCTATTCCAATGTCCAGTCACTCTTTCTGTGAAGGTATCTTTTCTAATGTCCAGCCTAAACTTCCACTGGTGCCACTTTAGACTGTGTCCTCTTGTCCAATTGCTGGTTGCCTGAAAGAAGAGACTGACCCCCACCTGGCTACTGCCTCCTTTCAGACAGTTGTAGAGAACAATAAAGTAACCCCTGAGTGCCCTGTTCTCCGGGCTAAAATGCCCCAGCTCCACCAACAAGTGCTCCGCGTAGCACTTGTGTTCCAGACCCTTCTCCACCATTGTTGCCCTCTCCAGACATGCTCCAACATCTCAACAACCTTTCTAAATTGAGGGGCCCAGCACTGGACACTACACTCAAGGTGTGGCCTCACCAGGGCCAAGTTTAGGGGGATAATCCATTTCCTGGTCCTGCTGGCTACTCTATTGCTGATACTGGCCAGGATGTCATTGGCCTTCTTGGCAACCTGGTCACAGCCGGCTCCTATTCAGCTGCTGTCAATCAGGACCCCCAGGGCCCTTCCCACAGGGCTGCTTTCCAGCTTCTCTTTCTCCAGTCTATATACACAACCATAGTTGTCCCATCCTAGGTGCAGAATCCAACACTTATCTTCTTTAAGCTTCATAGAGTTGGTGATTGCACAGCCTTCTGATTTGTCAAGGTCTCTCTGCAGGACTCTTCTACCCTCAAGGGAGTCAACAGTTTGTCCAGTTTCGTGTCATTGGCAAACTAACTTAGTATACCTTTGAGTCCTTAGGTAATGTTTTTTGCTTGTATGGCCAGCTGATGTTGAGTGAAACTGTCTTCTATGTGTGGCAGAAAAGAAGCTGTACCATACAGCAGTCTATCTTTTCCCACCAGCCAAATTCAATTGATTCACAACATACTTGGTCTGTGGCAAATGATGATGTCAGCAGATGGTTCACAAAAGAGTCAAAAGTAGTTTTAACCATCAATTTTGTCTGTCACTTAGCTGTAGAATGGAAGATGACCTTTTTCAAAATGTCATGTTGTCTTATGTGTATTGGGTGGAAAATAAAGAACTATGCAAAGTGCATGGAAGCAGACCATGATACAATGTTTAACAAACCAAATTCCTCAAGAATATAGTGCAACATTTTAGATCTCATCCAAAGGAAGAGACTTTCAGGAGTTCATCCCAAGGCGTATAAAACTTAATGGGCACCCATACTTTGAAGGCCCTCAGTTCTTGACATGTAGTCTTGAAATGGCATTCTGCCCTGGGTATACTCCTTGGTTGCCCCTGGAAGCAAGTCAAACAACTGCCTCTTCCCACCAGCAAACCATCTACTTGTTCTCTGCATATCTGATTTTTGAATCTCATGCAATCTGCGATACATTTAAGAGTTCATGCTTAAATATTATGACTTGCCATGCAAGGTGACAACCTGAAACTGTCTGATGTTGCACTATAACAACTACATAATTTCCATACTTCATCTGTGAATTTTCTTTTGAAGGGCAGCTTCAATTACCAGTTCTGTTGATATTTCCTTTGTTTTTAAAAATTTTTGGTGGTGCTTATGAACTTGAATGCTAAGAAAAAATATTTCTGTTGCAGTTGGGAGAACATTCTTTACTATGAGGAACAACTGTTGTGTTAGTCTGCAGCCATGCAACCTGAAATAAAAATAGCAAGAGATATGAACTTCTTACAGTACTCCATGACTGGGAGACTCTGGCTTTAAAATTGAGCAATTATCCCTGGGATGCCTGGGAGTCAGGCAGTTCACTGTTAATCACAAAGGGCATCAGAGATGCTTGCCCAAGCCAAGCTTAAGGCCTCTCTTCCTTTGTCTAGCTGATATATTCCTCAGAAAGTGGACTCTGGGGGACTGAGATTGAATAATCAGATGTATACACAAAATGAAACTTGCTGAATATTATTTTGATTGCTTGAATAAATGATAAAATAAGGTAAATGTAGAACTGTCCTCTGGCAAGAACTAAGCTTTTTCACATAGTCAAGAATCTTTCATTCTTGTAACAAAATTTTAAGTTAAAAAAGCTTAGAATTTTTTTCTTTATTTGTTTTTCCCACATCAAAGAACATTTACATTAGTGGAAACATTAGGAATGTGATATTTGTACCTCTGCTGAAGAAGCTGTATGGATAGAAAATCTGAAAGGATGTAAGGGCAGCAAAAGCATGAAGAGAGTGCACCTCTGATTCCTGTTGAATATTTAATAAGGATTTCAAAAAATTTTATTCATACATCAAATCACCGTTCCCTATTACATGAAGTAGAATTCTGAGGCCAAGAACAATGTGAACAAAATCTTGATGACATTGGATATAAACAATGCTCAATGCCCTACCTTAAGCACCTTACTTCCCCTGTATTTGAAAAATCTCTAGAAATGACAATTTGGATCAAAATTTAATCATACTGGGCACTGTGCAAAAGCACCACAGACATAGTATCTGCCCTAAGGAGTTTCTGAACTATTTCAGGGCTTGATGCCAGGAGAGCGTGTAGCAAGTAGTGAGAACAAGGTAGAGGTATAGTTCTAGGAACTTGTGACTATCCTGTCTTGCTAGATAAACCCTCTGCTCAGTACCAGCATCATTCAGTGAGATGCAAACAAAAACAGCAGTGCATTTGGTAATCATGGCTAGTCATCCGTCTTGTGACAGGCCTGATGAATTTATGAGATAGAGCTACTGTCAGCTCTATTTTTCAGACTTTATTTTAGTCATTTTTGGGCAGGAGGTTTTGGGCCTTAGCTTACTAATTCCTTATTTGTGGTCTGGTTTTTGGAGGAGCAGTGCTGACATATGTTTTACAACTTTTCTTTCCAAAAGAATATCTTCATAAAACATAACGGTTTGGGGTTTTTTTCTTGTCTTGCATTTCTAGTAAGATGAGAAGTACTTTCCCCATGTGAACATTTCAGTCAGTGGGAGTCAACTAATAAGCAAGCACACAATGTATCTGAAACAGATAAACCAATTTCCAGGGTACAGGATGCAGTGTTCTTTAGTTGTTTTCACTAACTCCCCTTTTCTTTGGCTCATTTGGGCTAGGAGGCAGACTATTGACAGACCATGAGCCAGTTCAGGAAGGCAATCTCTCTACAGGGCATCCTGAGGTACACTTCCAGAGCTCATCGAAATTGAACACCTGCTTTATTGCCCTGGGCAGGCAGGAGTGGCTTGTTATAGGAGGACCCCCTAAAGAGAGGTCACAAATTCTGTGTGGAAATGCATAAGATGGTATAGTGGAGCTGTACTATGATCATAGGAAGGTTACCATATCAGATAGGATTCAGTGGTCCAGGTCCATGTACTTGACTCCTGGTGCAGCATTCTGTGTTTGATAGCAGCTGGTGGAATGTTCAAGAAACACATTAATTGACAGTTAGAGAATAACCTGCCCATGGGGGAAGTTGCTTTCTCAGCTCAGGCAATTAGTGGTTTTCTTTTGCTTTTTAGCAGGAGTTTGCATACTTGGCCTTTAGTGAGCAAGCAGTTCAGTTTCCTGAATAAGGGTTTTCACCTGGCTTTCGAAAACTGTAACCATGTTGTGCTCCTACTTTCAGAGCTACCTTCCGCTGCTCAGAGGTACAGTTTAAATGGAAAAGAGCAAGCTGAGAAATCTCAAAGCAGAAAGGCAAGATGCATTTTAGTGAGACATAAACAGTAAAATCTGTATGATTTACCCTTTTTTTTTTTATTGTTGGACTGCCTTTTAACCGTTTAGGCTAAAATGTGCTTATTATTCTTGATGTAGGGATTTCAGTCTAGTCTATGATGTCTATGATGTAGACATTCTAGTCCTTGGGATGATGATACTAATCAGTAAATGAGACCAATACTTTCTATACCTAACTTTCTTTTCATCAGATGTCTCACTGAAATATGCATCTCAAACACGCCTACTTCCACAAACTTAGTATAGTTTGGCAAACAGGGTGTTATGTCATTATTCTCGGAAAACAGGGCTAAATATCTCATGAATATGAAGAGGTTCCTGAAATTTAGAGTAAATATTCAATTTTTTTTCTTTTTTTTTTTTTTT
>WBMY01010760.1:154961-167139 GCA_013397315.1 Donacobius atricapilla | reverse complement strand
TTTTTTTAACTCACGGCTTGTTTATACTCTATTTTATGAGGGGCCTTGTACTTTTACTATCCTTGTTGACAACTCCACATCTGCAGTCTAGTTACTGGACCTAAATTTCCAGATTGATTGTAATTTTCATTAAAATTTATGGCTACCTCACTATTACTGCAAGATTGTGTAGAAAATGCATTTTTGCTTTGTCTACATAATTAAAGAGGTAATATTTGTTGGGTGCTTTTGGGGCACAGTGGTAAATGCAGAGTTAAACAAATGACCAGTTTATGTTGAACTGAACATTCGGTGTTGATGGATCCTTAATCTCTAAACAGATGGTTTACCACAGTCCCATTGTAGTTCAGAAGTACCTCTTGCATGAGAAAATGCAGTCATGCAGAAACTGTACAAACACTATTGACTTGCTCACTACTCGCTGCTGCTCCTTTTCTCTCTCTTCCCCTTCCTTTAATTTTTTTTAAATGGAATGCAATGTTAGTTTAACTTTCATGCCTGTAATGTCTTTTGGCCTTTTTGCTTAGGATTTCTGTCTTGCTTCTAAATTAAATTAATATGAAGGATATGATGGACTCAAAGGCCTTCAGTATGAACTGATTATGAACTCATTTTTGAATTTGACTTTCTTTCATTATCAGAAGACACTTCTTTTGCTTCACGTAACTTCTCAAATAATGGCATTTCAAATTCCAGAAGTCCTGTAATACTATAATTTGTGAACAAGAAAGAGGAGAAAATAGAGATATTTTAGTTCCTGCTTTTGTTAACCCATTTATTTCTATGAAGAATAAATGTGTTTCATTACTCAAAGTTGAATATCTGCCAACATGTAAAGTATTCCTTTTCACATAAGTAAGATTAAGTTTGGATTTTATGCAAGTTCCCTGGTATGCAAGCTTTGTCTCTTGTCATACATCACATAATTACTGCATTTCACCACCAGCAGTCATTCTTAAGTTAAAACCAACTATAAACCTCCCATTAGTAAAAATAAGACAATGAAAGTAGGATGTACACCTTCAAAAAGAGAACCTACTGTTAAGGGTGTTAGTCTCTTCATTGCACAGTAAGTAACGAATAAATAACTTTTACTTAGGGCTTTTCTTTCACAAGCAATCAAAATACTTTGTGATAACTTATCTGCTGCCAAAGGCTTCACTAACACAGAGTGTTTTGCAGATGGGGTTGATCTTCCTTCTACACTGTGTTCAGATAAGGTAGGGATTTTTTAAGTCACAGCAGTTGACCGGATTTTGGTGCTTGTACAGAGTGCTGCACACCACCTATTTACAATCTTATCCAGGATAAAGAATGTTTTCTGGGCAAGGAAAAACCCCTGGTCAGACAGCATTTTCTCTAAAAAGTTTTGTCCTGAACTGTAACTAGAGCATGAAGGCTGATATAGGCACTGAGAATGATTGTTGCCAAGTGTTGATTGGCAAGAATGATTTTGTGCCAGGCAGAGACTGGGTCTATATTCCATTATTGCCTCCTACATAAAACTATGTTCTCTTCTAATCCAGTTCCATCAAGCCAAAAGATGAAGAACTAGAAAACTGGATGTTTTTTCTTGTTGTCAAAGCTTTTCTGAATTAGGAGGAAATCCTGAAAAAATTTCAGTGTTCCATGTTCCAGTGGGAATTTCATTCAGAAGGAAAATACCGCTAAGACATCCTCCATTCCATGTCAACATTTTAAATGGCATTTTCCTGTAGAAGGCCTACTACGGGATCACTGGCACCTGTGTTTGGTACCAGCATGTAGTGGGCTGCTATGCCTATTGATGAATTTGCGCTCTTACAAGGGACAACAGAGAAGAAGGCAAAAAAGGGATGGAAGAACGGAGGGAGGCTGAGAGGGAGGAGGAAAGAAGTTGCAGATCCAATACACCAAATAACAATATGAGGACTGTACTGTGTTCAAAAGTAGTGTGCCTCACCTGTCATAAAATGTTTAACATCCATATTCTGCTTATGGGATCACCACACATGATAAATCTCCAGGAAGTATCTTATCTTGCCTTTGGCATTCAATCAAAATTTGTGTTTAGTGTATGCAAAGTGAAGGAAGGCCAGCTAAGTGTCTTGGTGTCCTGGCATAGTAGTGTCACAGGAAAAAAAAGTGATGAATACAATAGAAAAATGTTCAGGTGAGATTTTCAAAACTGACTATTGATTTCAAAAGTAAAACTATGGGAGTGCAGCCAGGTCAGTGAGCTTTTCAGAGCTCTGCTCTTGTGCCAGAAGATGGGTGAGCTAAATACACCTGAAAATTCAGGAGATAAGTCTTCTGAGTATGACAACCCAATGTTGCATAGATGCTTTGCAGGATTTTCACACATGACTTGCAACAGAAGCGAATAAACAAACAATTTTCAGGTAATTTTTCAAAACTTTTTAGCATCACAGATACCTTGTTACGTATAAAACTTCTACATTTAAAAATCAAAATTAGAGAACAAATAACATCCTGTTGTTGAAATAGCATAGTGAAAGTTATTCATGCCAAATGCGTCCCCATCTCCCCCAAAAAACATTGAAAAATCTATTGAATGAGATTTTTTTTCCATATAGTATCAAATAGGATTGAACCACAGAAAAAAATTCTAAGAAACCTGAAATTGTATAATATTAATTATAGTAATGATGAAAGATTCTAAATAAATTAGTTCTGTCAGAAGCCGTCCATGAGAAATTACAGTGGAAGCCAAACCACAAGCAATTTTTTTGCCTCTTTGAAACATTTAGATGGAATGCTTTCCAAAACAGGGATGTGCTTGAGGGGAAAAGAAGAAAAGTAATCTTGTTAACCAAAAGAAGTAGAATTCAAAATTACTTCTGGATCTTTTCCTTCCCTATTGAGAGAAAACAATAGTAGGGGAGATGTTCCTGAACTAAAATTCAGTTCATATGTAAAATACACTTGCAATTGCAGGGTCCTTTTGCAGTTGCAGAGTAGGAATATTCTCTGAAGCTCCCTAATTTTATTCTTCCAAGTTGTATGACTTGTTAACACTACAAGAACTCTCAGTGAGTAAGAATACACATGAAGTTGGTTCTTTCAGGTGTGTGTGGTATATATCCTAGAGATATGAAGTACTTTACAGAGAGAAATATAAAATAAAACCCACTACCTTGCACTAATGACTTTTCTCCAGGCTCTTTACTGTAACCAGTAGCAAGTGCAAATATAATTTCAGTCTAATAGGTCACCTCAATTAGCCTACAACTTGCACAGAAATCACATAGTCAAATTGCTTGGTTACAAGTTAAGAGGTTCACTGCTTTTCCAGGAGGTTTAAATCCCCAACTGTTACATAAGCCAGCATCAACTTGCCTTCTAAATGTGGGTACTTATATTTGGGATTCATAAAAATCTGGGAAGCAGCTATTTATTGCACCATATTTATGAATAATGACAAGACGCTGCCAGCTGGTATGTGTAAAGTTGTCTAGACCAATCTTAGAGCAGTATGTTTTTGTATCTTTCTTATGGCAGCTTTGAGGGCCAAGGAGGCAGACTGGATAATTTTACAGTGACTGCTAAATGACCTCAATCTCTAGTAGAAGTAAAGCCTGCAAACACTACAGCTTTGGCGACTGTGACAGAAATACTAAAAAAAAAAATTGGAAGGGTATCAGCACTTATGCTTTAGGACTAATGTTGTCTTAGAGAAAAAGGAAGTTTTCTACCTAAGTCTAATATTTCAAAATTTTGTAATGGGAAAAATTTGAATTATCATCACAATTACATAGTGCTGATCACTCTTTGAAATATGATCATGAGATAAGATTTGGAGGTGTGATCTAGTGGGGTAGGCAGTTATATCAGCAATGCATTCTGCAATGTTCCCTAGTGAAAGACTGCATGAAGGAATTTATTGTTTGTTTTCCTTTAAAACCACATTACTGACACCTTTTAACATGCATTGCTTTTCTATCTTGCTTACATGTTGAATTCTATATAGCTGTACAGTTGTGTGATATAACTTGGGGTTTTTTTCCTCCCTGTATTTTTTTCACTAGAAGGGAAAATTCCTGCAAACAACATTCAGCATTCAGAATGCCTTTACTTAGGATGCACACCCTAACCAAAAAGGCTGGATTCTGAAAGGGTCGATGAGTGGCAATTTAGAAAAGAAAGGAAAAATGTGAGGTGAGGGAGATGTGGGATGAAGAAGACTTCTATGAAAGAGAAATTTTTTTGGGAGAGAAAGGAAGAAAAGAAAGGCAGGAGAACTGTAAAAGAAAGTTACTTTGATTGTGGGAGACCTAATTTTTTCCATGAGGCATAAATGTCTTGACATAGACATCAACTCTATCCTTAGATGGGAAGACACCAGCTGGTACCATGATTACCACAAACAGATTTCTCAAATTCTTCCTAATAAAAATTACCTCTAGCATCATTGGGAATATGCTTGTTTTATACATAATAAATATTCAATTCATACTGAAAAAAATAATTATAGCTTAGCCTTGTAGGCAGAAATGTTCGATAATGATTATAAATACCACTCATGAATCTGTAGATAACTACAGCCAGTTCCCCTAAGTGATCTCTTGAACAGTCACATATATTATTATTTTTAAATGATTACCATACGCGGGTAAAAAACACTAAAAGTAGCACAGACACAGTTCATGTTAAAATTTTGTCACTTTGAGGACTTATGTCTCTCTCTTTTATTTTTTTATATACTGTGTGTTCATGTCTAACCAGTGCATATTAAAAGAAAATTGAGTTTAGCCATATGTAGTAAAAAGACACAATTCTACTAATCTGTCGAAAAAGTCAGGTAATGACACAATTCCACATATCTCTCAAAAGAGTTTGAAAATGTCAGTTAAAGTTTTCACTTCTTGCCCCACGGTGCCACCATATTGTAGAAAAGTGAGTGAGTTTATTATTTTGTTTTACACCTGGATACGAGTTGCTGTGGGGAAGATCATGACTCTCAGAGACATCTAGACAAACTATGACTCATTAGACATTCCTGAAGTGTGGTGAAATGGAAAAGTCAGTGGAGTGCCGTAATATCTGGGTACAAGTTACGCAAGGACAGTTAAGAGTATAGTGTTGAGGGATTAACATTATGTAGTACGTTTTCAATTTAATTAATGAGGTGATGCAACTCCAGCTATAGTGGTGTCTATAGAGAAATGAATTCCATATCAGTACGCATGTTTAGGGCTCTGAAGCCAAAAGCACAGCTTACTCAGCAAAGAGAAATTACATTTCTGCTTGGAAAAGGATGAACCTATCTGTGACATTGCATAAATACCCTTTTTATTGTTTTGTGGTGAATATTTGCCTACGTCTCTGGAAGATGCACTCATCCATGTTTAGAGGAAGGATGCTAAGATTCTGAATTTCTTGTTGAACCATGGCTAGGTGTTAGGATAATTTTATCACTGAATAGATGGAGGGAACAGATTCTCTTCTGTGCTGTGTGCTGTCTGCTCTGTATCCATCATGACTCCTCAGTCTTGCTTAACCTCTGTTTTTTTCATTGGGATCATCAGTTTTATGACATTTTTCCCTTTGTGGAGACTCTATTTTCTTGTCTGACTGTAAGAGTGGATGGGTCTCATTGCATCTTCTTCCTGTGCTAATCAACAAAATGTCATTTACATTTTTTAAGTTTTCCTCTTCCAGAAACAAGAGAGAGAGCACCAAGTAGGTCCAAAACAAGAGAGATATGGCAGGAAAATAGCTTCCATCAGTTTCTGCTCTCCTTTTCCTTCACCACCAACTGGGTAATTCAGCTGGTCAGAGAAGGATTGGTTCACATATATATTTCAGTTGTGGTTTTTAACTGAGATAGTGCAAAATTGCGTTTGCAGGGCTTCTACAAAAAGTACAACCCTAACCCATTTTGCCTCTCTGAGGAGCTGTAGTCTAATGGTCTAATGGCAGTCATGTAACAGCTCTGCTTGCTCTATCTTGTGATTTTAGAGAACATTCTTGGATAAGCTATTCTTGTGGAAAACCTCTTCCATTGTTGGTAAATGGCACATGAAGTTGTCAGCCAGCATTGAAGACTCTGAGTGCCCTCCTGACTGACATCAGATGTGTGCTGGGCACGCAGTGTTATCATGTACGTGCCAGGAATGGCTAACAAAACTGGCAGGGACTAAGTAGATTAAATTCTAGCAAAGTATTAATTACTGTGGTTTGTGCCCAGGATGCACCTCAAAAAGTCTCATCTGTAAAAGACATTACGTTTAACTAGTGAGGATTGTTGCCAAGTCATTTGAGAATTTCTTTCCATGGAGCTCATCTGAGAGAGGTAAAACAAGAGTTGACATCATCTTTCTATAACGAAAGCAGAACTATAGAAACAAAACATGATTTTTTCCTTTGTTAGGGAAACAGGTCTATACTATTTAATACAGGATTTTTTCCTGCTACTATTTTTCACAGACTGGTTGTTGTTATCCGCATTAAAACAAGAGCACTTGACCTGCTAATCATTCTCTTTTGCAACTATTCCAGTATACCTGACTTCTGACTCCAATCACTAAATATATAATAATGATTAAAAAAAAATTAAAAAAAAAATAAAATAATTGAGGAAGATCTCTCTACTTTTCATCACAGATCAAACATCTTCACTCTTTCTTACTTAACACTGAAAAAAACCCACAGGCAAATGAAAATCAAATAGCAAAAAGCCCAGCTGGACTGATCTACATCTTTAGAGTGGTGTGAATGGTCACTTGGAACTGTGTCATACTGGTGTCATGACTGTTCATATGTGAATGATTGAGAAAGAGATAGTAGTCAGGATGCACAACCTCTGTGCTCCATTTTGGAAAACAAATTCCTTATTTGGAGTATGAAAAACCACCTAGTAATTATTTTTTTGAGATCTCTAGCCTCTCTTACAGGTTTCTATGCCTGCTCATTGTGGGACTGGGTACTATAATGGAATATGGTATTTTTGGGAGGATGAACATGTCCTGTGGTATCACATAAACTTTTCCAGAAGTTAACTGGGGGGACTTCTATAGACAATCTGCTGCTCCCCCTCAAGGTGGATGCTGGTAGGAAAAATAAAGTGATTTAACTGGGGTTTTTTTTTCCTAAGAGTCCAGTGTGCTTCAACCTAGACATGTTCATCATGCCCAGCTAAAATTCTGATTCAGTTTCTCTAATATATAATGATTTTTTTTCAGTTACAAGGTTGAAAGATATATTGTTAAAATTTGCAGATTGTTTGCTGTATGAAAGTTAATTTTTTGGAAGACTCAGGTGGAATATCTTATTTCCTGTTTAAATCACTCCTCTGGGCTCCAATGTGACTACTCACAAGTTAGATGTGTATTCAACAATACAGGTTTATTAGTTAGGCTTATAAACTGTGGTATCCGTGAGTCATGTGTGTCTTAAAAAACGTATCTCAGAGATGACTGACATTGACTTGAGTGTGAAATGGAATTCTTGGTCCGAAGTTTCATTTGTCTATGTAAATCTGCTTTAATACAAAGGATTTCTGTAGAACTATTCCTGGTTAACCCTGGAGTCATTGAGGGATTCCATTCATGTCATAGACAAAGGACATTAACAAATTTTAACTTCTAAAAATTTTTGAAGCCACAGAATTTATTAGCCATTTTAATATCACTATGTCTTCTCTTACTTTCCATCCCCAGGCAGTGGAAAATCTTTAGATTACCAGGTTTCTGGATGTACTTTGAGTCTAAAAGGTGTGATTCTGAGAGAATATATTTCATCCAGTTAAATAGGTGATCAAATGAGCTTTTGAGAACTATCTTATATATTGAAATAGAAATGTTAGGCTGTCTGATACAGAAATATGGTATCGCTGATTATGGATGAAATGCTTGGTGCCCAGAGGAAGCTAAATCAAAAAGAATTTGACACAGTTGTGTCAAAGTTACTTTGTAAGATTTTGTAAGCTTTCATAGTGAGGTCTGTTGGGTTTCCCCCTTGGCCTCAAGAACCGTCTATTTCACTACTTGGCATCCTCTGAAGATACTGCTAATTTTCACATACTTTGTGGTTTTGTAGTGTGGCAAAGTCCCACTAGGTGCTAGACAAACAATTTCTGTATTTGTGATTTAAGCCACATTTGCATTGGACTGTCAGAGGTAAAAGATTAATATATCATTTCAGCTCATTAGTTGGTTGTCCCTCCCAGATATTTCAGGGAGGTTTGCACAATGGAAATTTCATGTAACTTTCAAGTTTTTAATATGGAATTATCATCAAAATACCCCAAACTATTATTACAGCATCAATGAACAGTCTGAGGCATTTTGGTTGTTTTGCTAAGGAGTGCACAGTCTTTTGTTCCCCAAGTTGTTTTCCATTTACTGTTCTGTACAAAAACCTCTTCAATATGCTGCTTTTTCAGAATATGTTTTTAATCAAAAAGTACATGTTGAAGTTTTATGATAAGGCGAGAGGAAAGACTGGCCACACCTTAAGGAAAATGCTCTAATCCTACAGCTTACTTGTTCCCTTGCTTGGAAAATCTTGTTGGCTCTCAAAATATTCAACGTCATTCAAATTTGCCTTTTGCTCTGAAAAGGATGCAAAACACTAAATCCCTTCTCCAAAACCAAAAGCTTGTAATGTTATGAAAAGGGAGAACAGATGGTAGCATAAAGCTTAAGGGGAAAGTATAGCACTTTAATTCAAATTGTTTGACAGAGCTAAAGACAGCCACTTAGTTACCAATTGCTTAAGTTATTTATGCTCCTTTGTGTAAAAGAAGAAAACAGGGAAATTAAAATGTTTTGTACATTCAGAGAGAAAAGGGTAAGATAAGGCAAAATGGTAGTTTATTTGATTATACTGTTTCCTAAAAGTAATGCCCAAAATGTGATTGATCTTACTAAGCAGCCTTACAGAATCATTAGAATAATTGAAAACTAATTGTATAATAAGTTATTCTATAATTTTGGTTTCACAGTGGGCAAGTCTGCCCTGCTACAATGTGATGGCCTACTAGGAAAATACACAGAGCTTCATAACTTGGAACCTTTTGTTATTTTCCTTCCACTTTTAACTAAATTAGTTTTGTACTTCCTCAGGATTTAGATTGTTATTCAGTGCATTAACTTATCCCCATGCTGCTTTGATTGAACAGCAAAGCATCCATTACCAATGCCATATCCAAAGTGACGTTTCCATACAGACTTCCTGCTGTTTCATTCATAACCACAAGGCAGCCCAAAATGACTTTACTTCTTTTTACAACTTGCAAGGAGTTAATGGACTGTGCTGGCCCCCTGCCAAAACCTTTAAGAAACTTTATTAATGTGTTATGAGGCTGGGACACCATAGTGCGGGATTTTATTAGTTGCTTATTTTAATGAATAAAAATATGTATGCACAATTAAAACCAGGTTTTCAAGCAATTGCCTTCTAGTAAATAGTAAGTCTTTGACAATGATATTCCTAATGTTTGCTAATGACAGTTTTGTATATTTCTTCTCATAACGCAAAACTTTGCCCTGCAAGGATATTAAATTTGTGTTGTGTATGTTCCTTTCCATGCTAGCACCACCTTTGGTCCTGAGACTACCCCTTTCTCATGAGGAAAAAGAAGTATGGAAAGCTTCTGGTTGGACTTTACCATAAAAGACTGTGAAGACTATATGGCTGTGGAGACGCAGTCAACCTGTACATACTATATTAAGAGCTAACATGATGTAAATAGCTCCAAAATTAATGCCATAAGTCAGTTACTGTCACGCTGGTTGTCTGATGTGATTTAAGTGTTATTCTGCAAACATCTCAACAGGCAATGGCTCCTCTTACACATCTTTAAGATTTAGAATTCACTCAAACAGGGATGTAGGTAAAACTAGAATCTTAACAGATTCTAATGCCTAGGAACAAGAATAGAGATGGTTCATTGCATAAAAAGATATGTGAACACTTTTTTGAAAGAAGGCTGTTTCGTTACTTTTCCTTCCATCATGAGAAAATACAAGTGGTCACTTAGAGTTCTTGTTGACTAAAAAGCAACTTTTCCCCAATTTTCAGTCCCTGGATGCATTTTTCTAAAACCTATGAATACTATCAGTGAAAAAATTGTCATAGATTTAATGAAGATTACCATAGGAAACACAGAAAGAATGTGGAAGGGGATGGAATGAAAAGTTAGTAGCAAGGCAGAGACTTTAACTAGAAATGCCTCTGTCTGTTTAAATAGTTTGTTATATTAACACGTTGACAACTGTTGAGTTTGTATAAAAGTTTCCATTCTGCTGTCAGGCCTCTCATTTGGACTTAAAAATTTCAAAGTTTGGTCCCTTAGAATGAAGTTGCATGTAATTTAAGCAAAGAAGGTGACATTGGTTTGTATGTATAAGGAGATTCATAAAGGACAGTCCCTGATATCAAACCAGAATGATCTTGTGACTTTTGTTTAAACTCTTTTCCTGTGAAAAATACCTTGAGATAGAAAAAATTATATGCTGGGGACCCTTACTGAAGAGTGCTGCAGTGATTATTTTAGGTTTGTAGGTAATGGGTACAGTATTTTCATAGGAATCGTGCTTCAGAATCCCAGGGGTAGTTCAGCCTAGATTCCTCCTCCCTTTAACTTCTCATACAGTAACTGTCTACTGTGGACAAGCCTGACAAAACTGAAGTTGGCCATGAGCATACGTAATTAGAGAACAATGCTCTCAAGGAGATTCTTCCTTTGGTAGACAATCTCCAGTTGAAGATTAGGACTCAGGAATATATTTTCCATATAAAAGCGAGGCATCCTTATGCTCATAGAGATTCAGTTTGCAAAACAGAGAGTTTCGGTTTAATTTTGCACATAAATATGTGCACAGGTCCTGCATGAGTATCAGTACAGCATGAATCTGGCTTCTTTCTAAGTTTATATAAAACTTTCAGTGCGTGAATATTTGAGACATAAGGTTCACTTGATGCATAACATTAAAGGATTACAAAACCTAAAATGCATATCACTCAGAGAGCTAAGAAGTAAAACATACTGCCAACACTGATTGTGACACCTTGACTTTCAAACATCTATCTATGCAACTTTCTTTTTGCATATAGCTTTTGTATACTTCAGGTAAGATATATTAGGAATCTCTGGATGTGTAGAATAAACAAATAATAAGTTGATACAAACACCTGAATTATCTTGTGATAACTTTTCCCCCCTCATATTTTAGAATGAAGTATACAATTCAGTGTCCCAGCAGGTTTTCATGGAATTTAGCCATAAATTCCAGCCATCAGCTAAGGAATGCAAGGAAAGTATTTACAACACATAAAACCAAAACATCATTAGTAGTGCTCCTGGATAGAAGAAATGTTGTGAGGTTTCCTGTCTCGAAAATTTTCAACAGAAGGAAGATCACATAGGAGTAAGTGTATATAATAAAATACATCTTGATCCTTTTTTCTTTTGAATGCTTCAGCAACCTATATACCAGCGAAAATGTGACCCAATTGGTAGAACCTTTCAAAATACACAAGTGGAACTGCTAAGATACTGCTAAGATACAAGGATGTTTCCTACAGCGTTTAAAGTAGAACATGACTATAATGGAATATTTTTTAATGCTGTAAATGGAATTTCACAGTAATTTTAAAGCTGGAATAGGTAAAATTTATTTACTTTGAATTTAGTAGAAGTTTGCCAGTAGGAGGCAGAACTCAAGGACTGGGGATACAATCTCATTTTCTTACTGCTTATAGCATGAAGGTGCTGAGTTACAGGCAAGTGTATAGTCACATTTATCACAAGTCATCCTGGTATCAGGATGGTCCGATAAAGTGAGACCCTGGAATTTGAGCTGGACAAAGCTGTTGTTGTGTCTCTGGTCTTTGTCTCTCATAAATGAACAGAATTGTATTCTTGGGCACTTTCAATATTTCTTTCAGTCCAGGGGAAGTTTTAGGATTCTCAGTAAGCCAAGTAGTCAGTGCTTCCATAGAGGAAAATGGCCTGTGTTTTTTCAGTCTATTAACTAAAATTGCAATGTTAGCTCAGTGAAGATGAGAAATGGGGAACAGGTAGATATTTATTTTAAAAATACGTATGTGTGTTTGAAAGGGAGAAGAGTGGCATGATATTTATAGAATGAAGCTTCATCTATAGAGGCTGTAAGCAGCAAATAAGATACAGAAAATGGCATGATTTTTTGAAGATGTCCCTTTACATAAC
>WBMY01010760.1:119806-145935 GCA_013397315.1 Donacobius atricapilla | reverse complement strand
CCTTCCCTTCCCTTCCCTTCCCTTCCCTTCCCTTCCCCTCCCTTCCCTTCCCCTCCCTTTTTCTTGGTTTGTTTTTTACAAGTTTGGTGTGTAACTTAGTACTGGGCCCTCTTCAGTGCTTGCCTGTCAGTCACACCCACTGGGTGGAGAGACACAGCCCTAGGCCAAGGTGAATTTCATATGACAATTGTATTTTCTCATGTCCTTGCCATTATTGATAGCATAGTGCTGTCCTGAAAAGGCTATTTTTTTGTTCATGTTTCACTTTAAAGTTGACATTAAGGGGATATAGTTGTCTTTCAGAGGTACAAGACCTCCTGGAAACTACTCGAAAGGATACAAGCATTTTGGGGCTTTGGAGATTTGCTTAAGACAACTCTTCAAAAGTGTAAAATTTAATGTCAAACTAGCCAATTGGTCTCATCTGAATAGCAATAGAAATTCTAGCAAATACATGGAAACCTGAACTGCTCAAAATTAGGCTGGTGTGAGTGAAAACTAGACTTGGCATTGCACACTTTTTTGAAATCACTTCAAATTGCTCAAGCAGCACAGACAGATTGACTTTACACTGTTCTGGATTGTTGGCAACAACCACTCCAAAAGAGGGCTCAGCTAAAAAGCGAGCTGTAATAATGTTCTCATTTCAGAATCATACAAGGTGTGTTATGTATTTGTGTGGGGCAGGGAGAGACAGGCAGAAGGGAGGAAGGTAAAGCAAAATCTGATTTTGCAGGTTTCCATTAGAGTATTGTCACATGCTGGAAATCAGTCATAAAAAGATCTGCCATAATTTCAGTGCATACAACTGAACTATTGAGCAGTACATTGCGTCTCATCTAACTTCTTCAGGTCACGTGTTTTTAACCCATTTGTTGAGGAAAACAGAGCTGCCAACAGGCTTGAATACATATAAGATATTAAACTGAATCTTGAACCTGCTCTATGGGTGCACAATAGGGAAAATGGTCAGTATTGTTCACAGAAGAAGGGCAGTGCAATTATGAAGTTGCTATTTTTTCTCTAAAGTTTTTTGAAAAATCTCAGATATTTCTGTAAGGAATGCTATTGTGAAAGTGCTGCTGTTCACATTTATTTCTGTCCTTTCAGTAGTGCATAAGAGAGTCAACATGTTTAACCCATTAGACTTCCCTCTTCTCAAAGCCCAAAACATGGCTATAAGTAAGATAAGCCTGAATCTATATGAATTTATAATTTCTGTACATGAACACATATATGAACAGATACATGAATATAAAGGGTTATTAAAATGGAAAGTTCTGTTCAGACTAAACTTTATTTTATATATTTACCTAGCAGAAAGTTACTTTTTAAGTATTAAAGGGCCTTTATTAAGAATTTCAATCTGCAGTTATATTAGACATGTTGAATATCTAAGATGACGCATTCTAGCTTCATGTCTTGGAGCTGTTGGGTGGTACAACCCCTTTTGCTTTATACACAGACTGAAACTTGAGTTTCTGATATAGCTTCAGTAATACAAGGTTTTTTTAACTCCAAAGAATGTTTTTTTATACCTGCAGACCAAACCAGTCTTGATAACTTGCTCAAAGTCCTGCTGTGATAGAGTAATAGTAAGAAAATAATCCTTAGAAACAGTGGATGGTTAAATATTATTCAAGACACTGGCAACTTACCAGGTGCAGCAAGAATTTGAGTCAGGGTTTTTGTTCTTCCTCATTCTCCCCCCTGACTCCTTCCTTAATTAGCACTCAATTTTTACTCCTGCAAAAATACCCCAACAACCAGTAAGCAATAAAAATGAAAACCTTGGAATTTGAATCCATACATCTGTTTTTTTTAGATAAAAAGTAGTATCCTCCTTTCAAGGCTATAATACCCTTAGGTACTGCAAGAACATGTGCCAAACTTTTGTAAATAAAACAAAATTGAAAGAGCAAAAGCAGCCTCTGCTGTATACTGAATGAGGTACATTTTAAAGACAATACTGCAGCTATATGGTACCTATCAGGTACAATAGTCCCTGTCAGGTTACTTCACCTATGTAGATGATTAGAAAGTTAGGAAAATTAGCAATTAGGGAACTTAAATGATGTGTAATATCCAGTGAAAATTATAGAATTCCAAAACAAATGGTACCATGTGATGTTAGCCACAGAACTACGGAGTTATACTGCTACAAATAAATATGATCAAATAAGATTTAATACTTTTTTAATAGCTTTTGACCAATTCAACTGCAACACCAGTACTGTTGCTAGCAGGGAGATGATTAACCTGTGGGAAAAATGTTCTTGAAAATTGCTTTGTTTTAAATTTGAAAGTCAGTTTACAGGGTTTAAACCAAGATAACTCTTCTTTTTCCCCCTAAGTTACATGCTTTAAAAATAATTCCTTGTATTTATTTGCAGAACATTGCTGCGTAAACTCAAAACTGAGATACATATGCATTTGTATGCTTTATTCTGTTCTACATTTTAGATTCTCCTGGGGCACATCATGGATGCTTCTAATTTTTATGTACTATAAACAGTTAAAATGGAGGGCAAATGAATTTTTAGGTAATAATTTTTTTATCACTATTGCTTCAGTACTTTCTCATCGCTTGTTGCAAACTTGTGCATAAACATGGTGCCTGTGAGCACACATGCAATTACAGTGAAGCTTTGAACCTCTAGCACGAAAAGCTAGGCTAATTTTTCTCAGCCAGTACTTGTATATTACCTACTTAGTGCCCATTAATAGATTTAATCTTTCTTTTGTCATGATTAATTTGTTTAAATTGTGTGTGTGTGAATATGAATAGGCAAAGTGGTGAATATTTCGTTTATAAACTTCTAGATTTCAGCAGTGAAATTAAACCCACTTTATAAAGAACATGTGTATGTACTTCCATTTGAGATCTTGTTTTCACGAAGGTCTCTGATAAAAAATTGTTACTTGAGGAGCCACAGAACTATGGCGTTCCTTATGCCCAATGTCTCTTAGAAGTAAGTTAAAGAGCATCTGATTGTAAATTTTTGAACTGAGGAATTGCTGAGGAATCTGTCTTTTATTGCTGTATGATTTAGTGCAGAATGTAATGCACTTGGAAGAAAGAAAATGCAAATCTGACCCACAGTATTTGTTGAACTATGATTTTTTTCCCTTTTAAACTATAATTTACCATAAAGTGCCTCATCCAAAACTTGCTGGAGCAACTTTCCATTGATTTTAGCAACCTTTGTCTGTGACTCATGTTAACAACACTGATTTTTTCTAAGTCCTGTCATCATCATCCCTGGCAACAAGAATGTTGTCTTGTGTAGTGGAAATGTGAATTTTACCTCCCTGAACTCTTTTTGCTTTACTGTTCAACCGAAAATGAAATCCTGATTGCATGGAACTCAGTGGTAAATCTACATTGGCTTTCCTGAAACCAGAATCCATGCAGAAAGTTTAGGTTGGATAATAGAAAGAACTTCTTCACAGAAAGGGTGATTAGACATTGGAATGGGCTGCACAGGGCAGTGATGGAGTCACGATCCCTGAAGGTGTTTAAGAAAAGACTGGATCTATCTCTGAGTGCCATGGTCTAACTGAGAAGGTGAAATTTGATCATAGGTTGGACTCAATAATCTCAGAGGTCTATTCCAACCTAATTGATTCTGTGATTCTGTAAAGATCTCAGCAATATAGATTGCATATACATCAGGATCAACTCTGTCTTATAGAACGGAATAAAGTGGATGGTTATGATTTAGCTGAAGGTATATGGAAAGGAATTCCCATTATTTGCTTGTAAATATGAACTTTCAAATTAATATAGTCTATCATATAACTTCCTCCTCCTCTAAACATCACAATAAATCTTCTACCTAGTCCTACATTTTGCTTTTGATTTTCTGAAGAATCAGTAAAAAAGCCCTTTATGAAACATAATGTAAAATATCTTCTTGGTTTCCAAAACCAGCTTCTGAATATTTCTGACTATAGTAGTATCCAGAGTATCCTCCAGATGGAGAAAATTAAGAATTCATGTCTCATCTTTTCCTACTGAATTCAACAACTTTTGGGAAGAAATGTAATTTTTCACATTCATCTGCATGTGGCTTTATACCTATGTAAAGTATAAGGTATACCTCTTCCTAATGTACATGTCAAAAAGAAAGCTCAACTAATATTATGGGGTATGGGAAATATTTGTTTCAGGCCATGAAAAAAATGTAACCCTTCTCTTAACTTAAAAATATGTGTATGTACACGTGTGTGCATACATAGATATGTGCATGTTCCATGCACAACTTATAACACAGCTGGGGACATTTGTTCAGTTTTCAATATGAGCAACATATGGTCTTTATAAATTGTATAAAAATATTTTGAATAAATAAGTGTTTTGACTTACATCACATAAACAAATAAAGGAATTTAAATTAAAAAGATAAATCTATGCATGGCATATAAAGCTGAAAAATCTTACAATGCATATTGCTATTCTCATTCTCGTAGGTGCTTCTAGGCCCTTGAATTTCTTTCAAGTATATAAAAACTGAATTTACTCCCAGAGCTCCACTTCTTTAACTAGGGCAGTTTAAAAACTAAACAAGGATTGAGTCAGTTAATTAATTTAAATGAGATTACAAATCAGAAACACATTACATAATGTTGATTTAATTACCATTTTTTATTTACCTAATTAAAATACTCTGAAGGAAAGTTGACAGGCTTGACAATGGCTGGTTGGATGACTTGGCAGAGGCAGATCTGCTGATAAAAGGAGAGGTGAAGCAGGGACCCATTGGGCCCCAACACCCCATAGGCGAGGGTTTTCTGGGGTGGAAGGGCATGGGGGCATGTGGTGAAATGGATCAGCTGATGGCTTAATAGTTCTTGCTGTGTCCCTAGTCCAAAGCAAACAATTTTAAACCCAAATGAGCACTGATCCCAGCTTCTGCTGACTATTCTGACCAGCCCCAGCAGAAGCACATCCATGGCCAGAGCCCTGAGGGCTTTGTGAAATGGCATGCCTGCTTGGGCTAAAGCCTAGGTACAGCACCAACAGATGCGTGGGCTTTCTGGGGAGAGCAGTCAGCTCTGTTCTCTGCTGCCTTTTTCAGGTAGGTGAAGGTTAGACAGCAGCACTCGTTCAATGTAAAGAGCCTAAGTCATTGTTACAGCTCCTGGTGCGACACATGGGTGCTGATGAAGCCTGGCTGCAAAGGATCACCACATCCAGCCTTCAGGGTAGCTCCTGCTGTTGCGCTGGTCTCCTGAGGAGCCCCAACCTTCTGGGTCACTTCTTTATGCTGCTCGCTTACCACTAGTTGCATGAATATGGAGCACAATAAAAACCTATAGGATTAGCTCTTGATGCAGTTACCCAGTGCAATAGCAGAGCTGACTTATGGATACAGAGGAAGTTCTTGCAGAATAAGGGTAGCAAAACATTTTTAAAAGAAGTCACTGGTTCTGTGCTGTGGATGTTTGCAGTGTGTGTGTCATGAACACATATTGCTAACAAGTATATACCGTTGGGAAAAGATGCGAGGGCAAACATGTCTTTCTCATAGGGAAGCCCTACTTTTTTTTTTAAGGTGCTGTCTCCTCCTTCTGGTATGTTCTTCATACCATATCTCCTCAGGGATGTATAATCATGGAATCCTTTAGGGCGAAAAAGACTTTTAAAATCTTGAAGTCTAACTGTAAACCTAACACCACCAAGCCCACCACTAAACTACGCCTCTAACTGTCACATCTATAGGTCTGTAAAATACTTTTATGGAAGATGACTTCCTGACTTCCCTGGGCAGCTGATTCCAATGGCTGGCCATTTTTTCCTAGTGTCACATCTAAATCTCCGGTGACGCAACTTGAGGGCTTCCTCTTGTTTTATCACTTGGTACTTGGGAGAAGAGACTGACCCCATCTGATTACAGCCTTCTGTCAACCTCCTGTAGAGGGCAATAATGTTCAGCCTCCTTTTATCCAGGCTAAACAATGCCAGCTCACTCAGAATGCCACAGGACTTCTGCTCTACCAAACACATTTTATCAGAGAAAGTCAGAGAGCTAAAATTTTCTGGAGAAGTATTTGAATCAGGTGTAGTGATCTGTGAAAATGTGAAAAATACATTTCCCCCCTGAAGTTAACATAGTTATAAAAAACAAGGGTAACGCTAGCATTTCTATGTTTATAGCAGCCTTTCAGTGGATACTATCCACTTTTCAGTGGATGATGCATTAAATCACTTTTAGCTTGTTTATACCATAAATTAGCTGTCCTATCACAAGAATTGGTGTGAATAATGCTATTAAAATGGTACAATAATTCTCTATTGTTAGATAGAGAAAGACTACACGAAGAAGGACACTGTTTTTGCAAAATGGAATTGTTACAAGTGTTTGGGAAGACTGTCAAACCCATCAGTTGCTTTGTCAAGGTAAAATAGTATAGGCAGTAAAAGGCAGTTATGTAGTAAAATTAGGATAATTATAAGTAAAAGTAATGATTTAAAGTGCAGGGATGAAATTATTTATCTGTTTGTTTTATGGATTTTTGCTGCTCATTTTATTTCCTTTGGAGAAGAGGAAATTTACTCTTAAATTTCCGTCCTTTTCTTTGCTATGGATGTTCTGAGAATCTCTGAGAGATCAAGAACTGATTAGGCAGGGGCTGAGTGGGAGACATCCCCCAGGTCTCTACCACATTATGGTAACCTGTGACCCATACAACCAGTGATGTCAGATGGCAAAGTAATCCTGACAGTCTGGAAGGTAGCTGTGATTCTTGTTCATGATAGTGACTGTCAGCTGTCAAGGGCTGTATATGAACGTGAAAGTTTGAACAACATCATACATGGTTTGATGATGGTCTCTCATACCAAAACAGAGACTATCTAAGAGCAAGGATGTATTTACCTGTAAGTGAATGACTAAATTAATGTCTATCAGCTGAGATAGGCTGATAGGCTAATCAAAGGCTATCCTCATAGCCTGTGACAAATAGAAATGTGTTCACTGAAACCCCTGAGAAAGTTTATTTTGTTATTGCGATGCCTATGGACAATCTTCTTATTTCCTTAAGCCATGGCTCTAGAAAGTATTTTTAGATTTCAACAGATTCTGTTGCTACTTGTTTTCAATGCCTTTGGTATTATGCTCTAACAGAGAGCCTTAAAAACAAAATTTCTTGTAGAGGATGGAGCATAAAGAAAGTATAGCAGGTTGCTTTTTAAAGAGGGTATCTTATCAGCTGAAAAGTGAAAGGTTAGGTTACTGGAGAGAGTTATATTAAATATCCTTCAGGAAGCTGGTGAAAACAGCTTGGCTTTGCTGGCATGAGTGTCTTTCCTGTTTGTCAAAGACAAGGTGGTTCAAAGGGAGAGAGGTTCTCATCCTTTGCTGTATGGCAAACCATCAGCTTTTTTATTTTCCTCTGCTTTATGAAGCCAAGATTTTTCCTACTGTACCACAGGGAAAAATGGAAGCTTATTTTCTCACTTGAAGCAGGCCTCAGCAGTCAGTTTGTCTTAACTCTGGCTGCTCAGAGAGTTACCTGCACTCAGAGATGTGAGCATCTGTGATGAGTGCATTGTGATCAACCCCTGGAAATTAAAACAGGAAAAAAAAATTAAGTATAAAATATATGTCAGCTTCTTGGCTCATCCTTTCATACAGTCTCCTAGAAACAAAAGTAATTTGATATAGACTTTGAATGTCTTGGAGATAGCCACGCTAAATTATGATAAGTTACACATAAAGAGCATCAGGGTTACATGATCTGTTAAAAGAAACGTCTGTCTTGAACCTATTTTTCATATGAACTGTTCATCATGGTGCAATAGTTTATCAAAGATAAGTTGTATCGGTCAGCACCAAGAAGAGCAGAGCAGATGTGCTGCGGCAGTTGTGAGGTGGACATGAAAGCCATTTTGTGGTTATGGTATGTGTAGGTGACCTTTTGCTCCATATCAACAACTACAACAACAACAAAGCTAAGGGAACTTAGAGTTGGGAGCTGCCTGAATGAAAATTATGAAAATTTCAGTTTCATTGCATAAACCTGATGAGATTTTATTTGCTTCTTCTTGTGTATCTTTTCATCCAGTTTCTAGCTTATGAAGTTGCTCAGGGTTTGGGTTTTCTTTTGGTGGTTTGGTTTCTTTTGCCTTTTTTTTTTTTTTTCCTTTTTAAAAATATATAAGAGTCATTTGCTGGGACAATTGAATACAAATCCAGTTAGACAGACAATGAGTTTGGTTTATCTTTTTCTCCATCACTCTAGAAGAAAGGGCCCATGTTGTCAATTAGATAAGGACAAAGAAAGTTTCAAAGTATTTTAACATGTCATTTTCTTCTTTAGCTTCTGTGGCTTCCCAAAAATGCCTCTTACTCCCCCTTTTAGAACATCATTGCTCCAATGTATCTGTTTATTCAGTGTTCTGCTTATATGAAATTATTAATGTAATTTAATCCTATAATGACTATGATTCTTTTGTACTTTGCAAAGATATTTGCATCCCATCAAAACAGAAGAGTACTTTATAATTACTGACATTGGTAAGAGAATTGGATCATCACATGCCATCTCAAGACTGTGTCTTTTATCTTGAAGATCAGATGCTTCTTTGTGTTTAAGTGCAGAGTTGCATACCTTGATGTTCTCATACAGAATAAAATTCTTTGATTTTTCAACTGCATTTAGTGAAGGCTGAGATAAGTTTCTTCTCATAGTCTACTTCAGTAATCCTTTGCTTTCCAATATCTCATTGAGATCTCTGAAAACATAGACTGAGAACCAATGTATAAAAGCCATGATCATTGAGTGATTAACAAGCCCCAAAGCTAAGTCTGACTAGAAAATTGTAATAAATAAGCAAATACTTATCCCCATAATTAAAAAATTTTGTGCTATATTTCATATTATAATAACAATTGTTTAAGCTGCCATTAATCTTTAAATACTGAATCTAGAAACAAGAAGTAAAAGCAAATTGCTGTGCAAGATCTAAAAAGATAACTTCACTTTATGCTTCTTTTTAGTGAATTTTAACAGGAGAGAATTTCAAAGGTTATTTTCTGGTAGGCCTCATTAATTCAGTTTCAAATCTCTGTGATCCTGAAGTTATGTTATTCAAACTTTGTTTGGTTTATCTGCTACCAAATGGACACTTCATTTAGCCACACATCTGCAGTAGGTTTACACTTGGACCATTGCTGTGTAAAATCAATCCACTCTAATAATCTGAACTTAAATAGTAGTGTGTATGGTGTGCAGAATCCAAGAATGTTTATTAGAAGAACATTCAAATTCACACAGAAAAAAGGACAATTCTCCACAAATTAGTCCATATGTGGAGAAACATTAGATTTTTTTATCATTTCTTGTAGCTGATTAAGTTTTCAAAATAACTTGATTAATTCTTTTAAGGGAAGTATCATACCATGTGGAGAGCCAGACATACTGAATGGCTGCATAATGTGCTGCACAATGTGACTCCTAAGAGTACCTAGGTGCCAAACCATGGTATGGGCAGAATCCAAATCATAGTCTTGCCCTTCATATTTCCTGGCCAAGGTTGAAGAAGATAGATGAAATTTCATGGGAATTTCCATATTCAATGTGCATTTTATTGTGTATGAGTGTGACTTAATTCAGTATTGAAAAAGTCAGGGGTTTTTTTTAACACCATTGGAGCTGAGTTTCATGCGTGCCTTGGAATTCCAGTACTCAGGTAGCTACCCAGATGCGTGTATATTTTGGGATAATTGCCATTCAGATCAACTGTGGAAAGGATTTCCATCTCAGTTAATATCTTCTGTAGAATCAAGCTTGTATTAACTTAAAATGTTTGAGAGACGTGAGTCAAGCCATGTTTATGAAGCTGCATAACAGGTGGCAACAGATTTCAGTGAACTTCTTGTAGCAGGTAAAGGCAATCTCTCATTCTAAGCTGAGGACTACATCAGCTATAAGAACAAGTAATGGTAATTGAAGGAAAAATATTTCTTTATTCTTAAATTCGGGCACTGTAAGCAGCAAGGCATTCAACAACTCTACATTCATCTGGAGTTCATTTGGTGGTAGCAGTTTCTATGATGCTATGATGCAAGCTTTTGGTGGTCTTATGCCATTAATAACACCATTACATTTCTGAAAATCAGTGTTTTTTTATTCAGACTCCAAACCAGCTTAATTTTAGGTACTAGTATGTGGAAAAAATGATGGTGCTTCATTTATTTTCTTCCTGTCTGCATTTTCTATTTTTTATATCTTTCTTAATTTCTTGCAGTGGAGCATGTTTTCATTGTATTATTGATGTGGGAATACAGTGAAAAGCAGATGTTTTTAAAAGAAGGTTTTTTTTATGAATAAGGATTTAATTTATTATTTAGTATATTAATATAAAGTTATAGTCTCCCCTTGATTCAGTAGGTGCATGCAAAATGAAAAGAACACAGTTTGAAGTCTACAGTGTTTGAGTTTTGTTAGTTTTTATGTTACATAATCTTAATTTCACAACAGCAGTTCTCACAGGCTAGGAACACAAAGACCATATTGTATTTAAACAGACTGTTGTATCCTCGTTGCAGTCATGAGTCTGCTGAAGCAATGTAGGCCTTTGTGCTTTAAGAAAAGGCCAAAGCAAGAGGCCTCATCACTGCAAGCACCACTAGCTGCCTGATCCAGTGTGTCTTTCTGGTCATTACCTGAGAAGAATTTACCTCTGCTTTGCTCATTATGCAATATTATATTTGGGGGATGGAGGGAAAGGGAATGAAAAGGTACCCTTATAAGTGTGTTTACAACTTGAGTATTTAACTGAATGACTCTCTTGTCCTTATTCAGTGATCTACAAGTTCCTCTTGTTAGGATCATTGCAACTTTCACAATGTTTCTACATCTGTGTAAAATAGGTTACAGACAGTGTGTTTGTTCAATAATGCTTCACATAGAAAATCAGGGAAATGACCTTTAAAGAATAAAGTATAACTTGCATATAATAACTTTATTAGTTAACTTTAATAAATTTATAATAACTTTATTAGTTAATAGAGGGTTTTAATAACTTTATAATAACTTCATTAGTTAATAGAGGGTATTAAAAGATTGTGAGATACTTGCAAAACAAATTATTAAAACATTTTTTTCATTTCTTTATAGATTCTGGACAACCAGGAAGTCCAAGCCACAATGATCCTGCCAAGAATCCACCAGGTAAATATAAGTTCAAGAACACATGCATCTAAAATTGTTTGAGAACAACGATACTACTGATAATAGCTAAGGAGAGTGTAATGGTCAGCAACCTATCTTGCACTGGTAAATATATCTAATCAGGAAAGGTTGTGATAACTTATTTGCTCTAAACTGGCGGTGCCTTAATTGCACTTGCATCAGCATTCATTTAATCTAAGGAATTTTTCTTTCATCTCGTGGTTTTTAAAATTTTCTAAGTGGGGATAGGTAACAGAGTAAGGAAACAAGACCCCAAATAACTTTATTTTTGAAAAAGTCTTCCAATATTACCAGTTTTCTTTCATCTCAGAAAAAAGACAATTGACCTATGTCTAAACTCTGTGACTGAGCAACCAACATTTTACTTTTCATATGTGCTTTATAAAAATGTGTTAATTTAATTTTTTTTTTTTTTGGTATTAACTCAGAGCAGTCTTTGAACACGTTAATGTGTCATGGCTAGTGACACTTGACATTCCTCTGAGAGAGTTGTTAATGTAAATGGTCCTTTCAAGGATTCTTTTAAAATAAAAATGCAAGAGAAAATCAAACCCAGGTTTTGTCATTCCAGTTTGTTTAGACAAAAGGTTCCTTGAATTTTCATGAGGTTATCCATCTAATCAGTTGGGCTGTGCTAGTAAATCTTGTAAACCTTTGCCATGTTATGAGTCTTATCAGCGTAAAACAGACAACTGTGACAGACACACTATCACTTCTTAGGGACCAAGGAGTTACTCCACCCACCGTCATCACATGGTTTCTTCTCATTTTAGCTCCCAGAAGATGTGTGTATCTGCAACTAACTCAGTTTGATCTTCTAAATCCAAAATTAACCATATTCTGACCAGGGTGTAATTTTGTGTTGCTGAGCTGTTAACATATATGTGGATATTTTCTGGATCTGTTACAACACTAGGATAAGCAGTCTAGTTTGTGGTTGTACAGTTTTGTGGTATGCATATGATCAAAGTATACTCTGTTTGTGAAATATGTCATGCGTATTGCCTGTGAATATCCAAAAATGGGAGAACTATCAAAGATCATTATACAAAAAAGCCATATTAATGAATTATAAATCCCAGATACATATACTTCAAGACAGCAGATGTATTTTAGAGCTGAGAAGACAGAACAAGTCAAATAATAGCATTCTAAGCTCTAATGCAAGTGATTTTTTTCCTTGAAGGGATGATGCAGGCTTGTTATCAGTTTTGACGGGAGATTTTAATGCTGTTTCTTTCCAAACTGTGTGGGAGGTTGAGAGTGAAATTTCATTTTTCTATTAAATACATGCCATGCATTATGTAGAATGGTGGTTTAAAAACCCAAAGGAGCAAATTTACTCATAAAATAAATATGAAAAGTTTCACTATGGATAATTACAGTTTTTGAAACTTAGACCATTTTACTGTAGATAATTTATTTTGTTTTTAGAATATCTCTGTGAGTGCAAGGAAAGCCAAATGTATTACCTTACTCCTTGTAATTTTGAAGGATTCTTTGTAGCTTCTGCGTTTGGGAAGCTGAAGGCAGGGTCAACTCTCCTTCAACAGGTTTTAAAACTCTGGTTTTGAAGTACCATTTAGCATTGGGAGTAGGAACGTAGAAATACATATTTTACTTCTGATGATCACACCCTATAATGAGTCCAGTTTCTTCAGCCCTCAGGCTTAAACTCCAGTAAGGACTAATCTTGTTGCCAGTAACAGAACCCTGGGAAGGCAGCAGACAAGCTGTATAGGCTTTCTTCTGGGCAGACTTGGAGGTCAAGATGTAACATTTTACAACTCCAATGTCTCAGAAAGTGGAGGGACAGAGAAAGCAGATAAATCTGTTGCTGATTTCATCATGAAACTTTCTGCTTAAATTATGAGCATAACACTTCCTTATGATTTGGAGTCACTGCAGCCAGTCTGCTGCCAAGTGGAGACAGAAAATAGAAACTGCGACTTGCTTCCCTTGAAACCCTTCATTTAAGCAGAGACAGAAGGATAACTGAATGTCATCTATTGGAGGATGATTTTCTAGTTTTGTTCAGCTTTCCTGTGTAATACTGTTTTGGAGTTAAATTGGCAAGGTGAAAGTGCTGTGGTTTGTGGGACAGCAGAATACAGGACTTCTGGGTCTGTGCAGGAGAATGACAAGGAATTGCGTGCCATTTAGCATCTCTGGGGAAAGCACTACTGTCCTTTCTTACTAAACTTCTCACAGTTCTTATTATTAGAGCCAGACAGTCACTTCTGTCAGAACCCTGGAGGATATCCACTATGAGGTTTGTTTTCGGTCTCAGGCCAGGGGTATGTGGACTGGTAGTGCCAGGAAGGTTGTTCTATCATGTTTTGTTCATACAGTGCCTGTATGTCAAGGAGCTAGGATGTTGACAAGGGATGTGTCCTGTTAGCTCTTAGATGCCACCACCTCAACAAAGATACTGCCAAGGAAGAGGATGCTGGGAACTGAGTGGTAGTTGGCAAAGCTTGGTGTTAAGAGTGGGTTTTTTATAGGTTTGGCGAGACTGTTGCATTCTTTAGGGTGTCTGGTAATTTGCTTTCCTAACAACAAGTTGGAGAGAGGGTAGTGTCACTTGCCAAACAAAAGAACATCACGAACATTTGTTGAAATTCTTTACAATAGATTCCTAAAAATATACTGAATATTGTGATAGCCCAATGCAGTATTAAGACCTGTGGTGTAGCTTGTGGTGAAAAGTGGTATGTAACATTTTTAGCTAAATCCAGGGGTATCCCCCTCTAAGTCTCATTTTTAAATAACTTTGAATTATACATNACAAATTTTGCTTCTCTGCAGGTACTATTAAATAAGTTCCAGATAGATAGATAAGCAGAATTGAACTGAGAGAGAAGGAGAATCTGAACAATACTATTGCCTGCATCAGCCTTCAAGTTCCTGGTATCTAAAAATTTGTACTGTGCTAGCACATTCTTAACTATTAAAAGTTTACATTATTTAAAAGAGAGAATAGACATGACAAAGGTCTCAGTGGGGCTGTCTGAACAGATAGAGGCACATCTGATTAGAAGTTTGAAAATACGCCTATTTTTGCACACAAAAAACTAACACCATTAAGCCACCAAAACCCAAATGCAACTGAAGTACTTTAGGCCTGTCTTGTTTCTTCGAGCTCAGAATGCTCTAGCCTACAGCTGGAGTATTCTGGTAAGGATAACCTATTGTGGCTGTTTCAGTGTAACATTGCATTATTAGTTACTCCCTGCCAGTCCCATAGGGCTTTTATACACTTCAGGAAAATCTAAAAAATAAGCTTTCACAAGTGTATCTGGAAATATGTGCAGTGATGTGACAGGGTATGTAACAAAGACAGAAGATATCTTCTTTCTGTAAATTAATCTGTTAAGCATAAGACAGTTATGAGGGTGAGTTAAAAGAGAAAAATACCTAGAACCGTAATTAAGCTAATGGTATTGACCCCAACCATAACAATATGATCTTCAGAGATACAATTCCTACTAACCAGTTCTTCTAGGTGTGGATTTTCTGGATTTTGCTTTGCTTTAGTACTCTTTCCCTTTCTGCCTGCTGGCCACAACTACTCGATATTAATAAGACTACTTGCTATTTGCCATTGGTTTGAGTTTGCTGCTTAGCAGATTTGATTTATATGCCAGCGTTACCACAGCTGTGTCCAGTTGTTGCTGCATTGCTTGAATCTTTGAAGACAGCCTTCTTAAGTGACTAAAATAGAGGAAGAAATAGCAATATCAATAGAGTTAAACACAGTCTGGATAGGACAGTATGGAGACTCAATTTGCCGTACAGCTTGCAACCAGTCTCTTCTTACATGGATATCTGCTAGATTTTTGAGCCATTTTTGTCCAGCATTGGGGAATGCAAAAGATACCTTTCAGAAAGTGAAAAGGAAATCTATCTGTCCTGGCACAGACAGGTATGAAGCTTTTTGGTGAGGGAAGATGAGTGTATTCAGATTTTTCCTTTTATCCAAGCAGATGACTTCAGAGGTTACTAGAGCTATGTTTCCTAGATTTTTTATTTGTTTCAATTTTTTTCTTGATAGAATTTATTCCATTTTAGCTGGCTTAAAAAATATTTTCATGTAAATTTTTGTGACTCTGTAAGATCAGTCAGGACACAGAGAACTCAGGTTTGAGCCTGTGTGCTGATGAATATTAAATTATTTATATGGCATAACACTTTTACATGAGGAGATGGGCAGACTGTTTCTGCCTCTTTGCCTTTCATTACTCCCCATTGATTCCCTTTTTTTATCCACAATAACCCATGATATGTAGTCAGGGAATTTGCCTGGAGATAAAATCCTTAATCTGAATGAGGCACAGGTAGTTGAAACCCCAGCCCTAGCCTCACTGTTCTGGAACTGGTTTTCGTCTTCTATTTTCGCCAGGATTTTTATTTTAGGTACCACTTCCAAAGAAGACCTGAGTGAAATCACCGACACTGAAGTGTGCTTTGTTTTGTTTTTTTTGTTTTGTTTTGTTTTGTTTTAATTAAAGAAAGTGATGCAAAAAAGCTTGCAACAAACCTCACCTATCTCTCAATATACAACTCTGTACTGTAGCTTAGAGCCCCAAAGGCTTTCCTTACATTTTAATATGGCCTAGCAGCCATAGGGAAAATATTGGTTTTGGATCAAGCCCTTAGAAGTGTGTAATAAATTTGCCTATATATTTCTGTTTTGGATAGAAGCATTTCAGTTTTAAGTTTTAGAATGTGTAGTTTCAGAAATAACCTCTGAAGAGGAATGTGGTCTCAATCTTTTGGAACCTGCAACCTGCACCCTTTTTGAAATGCAATAAACAAAAGCCTTTGAGTTTTGAATGTCTCAGACCACAGAAGCTTTCATTATTTTCCTGCATTGCAAGCTACCCTCTTGTGGGTGGAGAATTAGCCCCATATTTAATCAGAATAGAAGAGATATTCCCTGGCCTCATCATTGTAAGTAGCTTTGCTTGTGGAAGCAATGATGCTAAAGAAGCATTATAGGGAATTCAAACACAATTATATTTAAATAAACACATATCCACCTCTTTTCCAGCATGATAGTGGATATCCTGATATGCTTGCTGTTTCTCGTGTGCTTGCATCTGTGCTATCTCAGATAGTGATCTTCAAGTAAAACAGAATTGGGTTTGGTCATATCTTGATTTTCTGTGAAGTCTCCCTTTCCTAAATGCTCTAGGAATTAGTAATGTCAGTGATTGAGAGGTGATACTTTTTTTTATCAGCTTCTTTATCAGAGGGGGTGGAGTGGGACTCTGAGGTCAGTGCCTAGCGGTATTATCTCGGCACTCATACAGCCCTGTTCTCCAGAAGAAAGAGTTTTTGAACTTGCAGGATAGTTTGGAATTTGGTGTGGGTAATCGCTGTCTACTGGTTTAGGATTACTTTTACATTCCTGTTTGCATTGTCTCTCCTTCTTAATGAACTTCCTGTGTGAATAAATCATGCTGTGATCAATTCTCATGCTGATTCAGATGCTGCTGTGTTCAATGGTGGATGTGATGGTTTTTATTTCAAAGTATACACAGAGAAAGAATATACTAAAACCTCTTATGTTATCAGTTAGAATTCTTAGAAACCTGCTTTTATATCAGAAAATTCCCTTTTGGTACCTACTAGTCCTCTAGCTGTTAGAAAGCATTTCTCCCAGCTTTTTCTTAAATTTTGGCTGTAGTTTCAGTATAACTTGAGACCCTCTGGAACAGAAAGCAATACCCGTCTGAGTTACTTACCCTTTCTGTTTCTTGCTAGGTTTCAGGGCAACTCACTTCTTGGATTCTAGGTAATGGATTTCAGAGTCCATTAAACCTGGTCTTTACTTCTCCAAATTACTACAACACAGATGGCTATTGTTCTGGCTATCATTTTATAATTTTGTAAAAAATCCCATTTGTTTCTCAAAATGGCATATTTGGCTTTTTATTTCTTCATGTGCCAGAAGTTCAGTGGAGATGGGGAGTATTTTTGCAAGTTTGTTTCCTGTCCCAGTTACAACATTATTGCAACTTTCGGGAAGGAAGAACCCAAACCAACCTGCAGGTGTGATACATGACTGGAGAATGTTGTGTGATAGCAAAAATAGTCTCATTCTTTAGGGAGACCTTAGTTCAATGGTTTCTATATCATCACTGAAGTCTTCTTTGTCACTACTTGGCAAATATTATCCACCCATATCAGTCTTTAAGATATTCTGTTGTGGTAGCAACCTTTTTCTGGTACTATTTTTTCAGACACTAGTTTCAAAACGCATGCGGTAAGAAAACAAACTACATGTCTGCTGGCTGTATTTTGGCTTATGAACATTGTGAGACTAATTTTTCGCTACCACTTCTGACTGTAAATAGTATCTGTACAAAGTTGCAGCTAGCAGCATCCAGAACATTACCCTGCATAACTTAAATTTCATGTACAGCTGTCTGCTATAAACCAGATTAAAATTTTCAGCCTTTCTTCTCACAGTAGCTCCTGATATTGCATGTATTTGCTTTATTGCTAATAACTCTATCTACTATTGTATATTTCCTCTTCATAAAGATCCAGAAATAAAAGTATATTAATACAAATTCTTTCCAGCATTGGTTGGGTCCTTACCCTTCTTTTATATGTTGCTCAAAACCAAGGTAGTATCAATGAGAAAACTATATTTATAATAGTACCAGGAAACAGTTTTATGGTTAGGCCCTAGCCACAACGCAGCAGAATATAAACAGGCATTCTATTCATAAAAGTACAATTAAATCAGAAGACACAAAAAAGACTGGTTAAAAATTTGCAAAGCTAAATGTCACTAGTAAGCTTTTAAGTAATGTGAGAACAAGCTTGTTAGAGTAATTGCTTGGGCAAACTGAAATTATTTTTCAGTCAGTTGAAACTACTTTATTTCCTCCCCCATTTCCCTACCTTTAAATTTTTGCATGGTTAGAATAGTTAAAAGCTGCACTTGAAACCCATCTCTTCAAGGTGTAGTACAAGGCATAGCGCACAAATAGAGTGGGAGAGGTGCAAGGTCTAGGGCAGTGACTTCTACAGCAGTTAGAGGCATTGCTGAAGGATTCTGCCTTGTCTGATTGTATAGTGCTGCTTGGCTTAACCTCTTCTTTCATCCCTGCCACCACTGGCCTGGCCACGATGGAATTGTATGGAAACTGTATTTTTCGTGAGTGAGTTTCCTTTAAAAAGTTAAGGAGAGAAGGATTTTATAGTCACTGTGTACAAAAACTAGGAGAAAATTTTAAAAGTCCACTCTTATATATGGGTTTTGGAAATTAATGAGTCTTTATACAACATCACGCTACAGCAGTTTTGTCAAACATTCTTTTGTAGAAACCATATTTTTAAGAATAATGACAATTAGTAATATGCATTTCAGAGTACTGTCTCTCAGGCAAGATGAGTTTTATGAGTAAAAATACTCAATGCTTTTCTTAGGTTTGAATGATAAAGACAGCAAAATGTTATCATGATCATCAAAAGATAACACGAATTTTGGGTGAGGAATACGATAGACTTTTCAGGTGCAATAATGTCTGTACTGAACAGATCAAGAGAACACACCAAGAGTGCTAATTTAAGGCTATTTAACATATTAATGTAACAGCACATTAGGGAACCAAAAAATCCAGTAAGACCTATACTGTATGAAGTCTATTAATATATACCGCATATTTTTGTCTTGCATGAAGTGTAATAATGTGAACGTTAACCCTTACTTAGTTAGTCATGTGATCAGCTTTACCAGGTAAAAGGCAGTATCTCACACCATAAACACAAAATGTCTTAAACTGCTTACCTTCTGCATACAGTCTTGCTGTTTAACCTCTATCTTACATAAAATGCGTGTTTCCATAACAAATTACAGCAATTTAATGGAACAGAATATTTTCCTCTTGCAGAGCTGGCAACCAGGTAACAGTTGTGCAACATACCCACCATAGATTATCTGCATAATTAGGTGAAGCTTTTGAAGTTCACTGGTGTTAGACCTTAACATGCACCCAGAGTCAGCACTGGAGTCCACCTTCCTTGTTGGAACATAAAGCTCAGGATGAAGTTGCTCAGTGCTATGACACAAACTATTTATTTTTGCATTAAATCTTTGATAACAATTTGTCACATACATAGAGAAAAAAGTCATTTTTCATGTTGATTGAGATTAACAATAGCTGCAGTTCCCCTTTCTTTCCTTGTGCCAGCCAAACCATTTGCATATATCTGTGGTTGTCATTATTTTTGGCCCATTCCAAGGTTGGATGGAACATGGGTGAAAGACATGTCCCATCAGTCAACAATGCATCCTTTTATGAGGGGATGAGAGATGGTGGTACCACTTGGTGGCAAAATACTTTTCCTGCTCCCATTTCATTATCACATATACTGCATTGTTCTTTATATTATGCATGTATTCTCAATATTGCCAGTTAGAAAAACCTAAGAATCCATGAGAGAAGACTGAAGATTAAACATATGTGTCTGGGTGCGTATGCATGCACAAATGTGCACATTTGTGTTCTTACATATAAAATTAAACATAGGCATTTTCTTCTTTTAATATGAGCCTTGGGTCTTCTTCTCATTACATGAATAGCTTGATTAATCTACACTTTGCTAAAGCTCCTCTAAAGTTAGTCTGGCTTGAGTGAGAGATGTGCTTCAAAGTAGTTGTGCTTGGATAAACAGCAGAGAAGTTCAATCATGTCTCATTACCAGCTTCAGAGCTGGCTGCATGGTTGCATACTGGTTTTATGCCACACTTCACTTATGAGACAACTAAAATCAAGAAATCGTTTTCTCATTGGAAATGTAGTACTTCAGATTGTTCCTGCTGGAGGAAATAAGCAGAGGAGGGAAAGATTGCCATTTCTTGAGGAATTACTAGCGTTCATCCAGCTTGTCTGATCTTAGATTAATAAACAGTAACTGAGGAGGAAAGGAAAAGTAAGAATTTTACTGTTTGCTTTTTTTATTATCTGGGTATACTAAGTTCTGTCAAATAAAGAAGTGAATATTTCAGAAGCTATGTCATGTTTTCATCCACACAAAAACCATGCAGAAACAGTGCAAGAGAATGCAGAAAATAGACTCTGCTGAGGGGCTGGCAATATCCAGGTGAAGGATAATAAGAGAGGAGAAAGTAATGAATATGGAGAAAATCTTTCAAAAATGAGAGAGAGAGAAAAATATGAAGGGAGTGAATTAAAAAGGGAGGGATACCTGAAAAGCTACTAGTGGGAATAAAGACATGCAGGGATAGTGTGTGAAATGACATTGGGAAATGAGAAGATGACTGCATTGGCAGAATATGATTCAGGATGATCTCACAGGCCTAAAGTGCTCTGTACACCCGTGGTACTTAGTCATGGGGCGGTTGTCAGGTGGGAAAGACACTCTCCTAGGGGTCTGACAGAGGTTGAGAAATGTACTTGGTAGGATGGGTTCCTATTTTTTCAGCTTATGGTCTCTGGAGCACTGTTTATATCTGCACTGGTAAGTAATACCAGAGGTGCTGGATGAGGCAGCTCTGTGGGACTAATAAGCAGGGAACACCACTTTTTTTGCCTCTGCCCTCTTTTTGACCCTGGAAAGTAAGTAAAAGTTTCTCCAGATATACCGAGGACTGACCTCTCAGGTAAAGTGTACTGCTTTTACAGTCACTTTTCTGATTATAGTGGCCATGTTTTTGCTAAATCACTTGAAGAAAAAAGGAGCAATTTCCAAAAGAAATCCAAAGAGAATAGTACCAAACCATTGTTATCAAAATCAGTAGATATTCCAGTAGGTGTATTTTTTGTTTGTTTTGTTAGTTAAGATACCTAGAATACTTCTACTCCTTCAAACATTAGGAATGGAAAATTGACTGTTTATCTCCAAAAGAAAAAACTATATTAATTCAGAAAAGAGACTAGAAAAATTACAGTAAGAAATTCTTACTGCACTGTCTCATGTGAAAGCAAACTAAGAAGTAAAACTGTTGGAGCAGCAATGTGCACCAAGATTAGATCTAAATACTCTTGTTTGTAAGTGGTTATTACTACCTATAAAAGGCCATGATGCTATGTAATCTCAAATTCACTAATACAGCTTTTGCAGTGACTATTAATGTTAGGCTTCCACAGAAACATGGGTTTCTTGGCTGTCTTTGCATAAGGTTACTTGTTAAACTACTGAGATAAGTGATCTTGATTATAAGTTGCTGTTTCACAGCAGTATTTATGCCTGAATTTCACAGTAGAGAAGGTATATCAAATACATTTATCTTAGAATAAGTAAATACAGGCCGTAACAATAATATGTGTTTTCTTAAACACAGGTTTCTAGATATACAATTCAGCATCTCTATAAAATATGCCCCACTGAATAGGTCAGCTGCTTTGTTCAGTTCCTGTTTTTCCTGGAAAATAGCGTACCCCTCATCTGCCTCAGAGATGATGATTTGGTAATGGCGGTTGTACTGTAAAGTCACAATCAGCAAGGTGAGAGTTAGGTAAAAGGTCTCTTTTGCAGAAATATATGCAAGGACAGGATTGCTCTATGGGGAATTTGCTTATCCAGCTGATACCAGTTGTAATTCAATACTGACTTAAAATTTCAAGGCATGAGTAAAAGAAACTAGTTTTCAGACACTTTTTTGATGGATAGCCAGGGACTAAGAATATTGCTTGTTAGTTTTCATATGAATTTTTAAAATTGCATTATCACAGATCCTTAAGACATTTTTGCACCTTTGCCAGAGTTCAGCTCCCGTTAGATCTGTGATGAGCTTTGAGTGTACTTTGTATTATTGTTCTGGGACTCTGTTAACACCATTGTTAGGTAGTGTAGAAATCTATAGTTATTTGTTAATCTTCTCATTAAACTATGGTTCTGTGGTCTTTTTCAGTGTACCTTGAGGACAGTTTTGTGAAATCCGGAGTATTCAACGTGTCAGAACTTGTGAGGGTGTCAAGAAGTAAGTTAATATCTATGTTTAATCATTTCCAAAGCCTTCTATAATCAAGTGAAGGTTTTTTCCTTGAACTTTTTTTTCTCCACAAGATGTAAGATGCATAGGAAATACCTATAACCATGCACTATTTTGATATATTTGACCATGGTATTACAGTCCATCTTGCACATGTTTGTAATAAAACAAATAGGTCTTCTTCTGTCCCTTTGATATTTAAAAATGGAATCAATTTGTTATATCTCCCTCTGCACACCTAGTGGCCTGATGTTTCAATAAAATTACCATATGTAGCAAAACCTTCTATTTTAAGATTTACAGCATCTTAAGGATGCCGTACACATTCTTGGATATTGCTAAAAGGTCTGATTTTTTTTTTTTTTTTAATTTGTAGCTCTTAAAATAAAAATTTTAGTATGGATATAAAGGGTGATCAACAATGTATGAAAAATTTGTGTTTCTTTAGCATTGACTGTAACTGAATTTCTAATTACATTGTCTTGTTTTGTCATCAGAGATACTACACACATGAATGTGTAAAAGCCCCCATAAAAAATAAATATAAAAGTACCGGTGAAGTTTCCACTGCAGAAGAAAAAGCAAAAAGAATATAAGATCTCTTTTGTTGGCATCTAGCAATTTTTATAACCGTATAGCATAAAACCTGCCCACAATTTCATCTTGTATTGCTTCCTTACCCTTTCTTTTCTCCCTTTACTATCAACACTATTAAAGTATTTCTCTCACAACTTCAATAAGAAGTAAAGAAGAATAGTTGAAAGTTATAGTTAGAAATGTCCACAGAGATGACACCTGCATTTTTAAAACTGAATGGTCCAGAAAAATCACTTTTCTGGCCTGGGGAGGACAAAGCCAAAGAGGCTTCCAAGGTTTCCAAAATGTCCATGTTTTGCACAGGTGTTAACTCATGCAGGGTGAGGCTGCTTGAGGAATTTAATTTCCTTACTGGGGCTTCAGATGCATAGGTTATTTCATTTTCTGTGGTCAGAAATTAATATTCAAGAACTAAATTATGTTGAATCCTTCAGCAAAACAATGAGCACTGCAATCCTGCAATGTGCTAAGGCACATCCTTTTTTGTGCTTGCTGAAGATATGGTTTTGCTGTTTTAAAAGGCTGAAGATGTGTGAATTATAACTTTCTTTTTGTTGTCAGGTGGTTAAATACCTTTTAAAGTATAAGGCTATCCAGGTTAAAAAAGAAACAATATTGTAATTATGCTATGAAATTGTGCATTATGCAGCTGTTGTACATGATATACTTCTAAATAATAAGCATTAAAGCATATGGTTTCTGTGGGATTTCTTACCATGCATTTGTTTAACCTCAAGCCGCAACAGAGTTGTACTTAAACTGTCAGGGAATATACAAACCTTCAAATACATTACACGACATGCAATTATTCTTTTAAGTGCTCAATGCACAGACAATGAACAAAGGTAAATATGCCGCAATATGTAATACATAAATTATTTTTGAATTGCCAGAATCTGTACAGTACACAGACCCTATAAGGAGGTGAAGGTAACACTGACTGTATGTATTTGCGTATAGGTGTACACGTGCAAAGCAGAACCTGTGGCGCTGGGTGAAAGAAAAAGAAGGCAGAAAACCAAGCTGCCAACATAGAAAGCTACTATTAATACAAAAGAGTTAACATTAAGGAAAAGGAATTAGTGTGTCTCTGAGTTTCTTATTTCCATTTTATTCGGTTCTTTAATAAATAATACTAGCTGCCCTCATAAACCCAACTTCATTCATTATAGTGCTTGAGGTTTGTATCTTTTTCATGTTGATGATTTCATGTTATTGCTTATAAAACAAATGTATTGTATCTGCATAACTGTGAAGTAAGTACTAGGGAAGATAATTCGCTTTTCAGATACATAATTGTTGGTACAACTTGTCTGTACTTGATCTCCGCAAAAGGCAGAAAATTAGATACATGTAGTAACATCTTGATATTTTTCCAAGTGTTGAAAAAGAAAGATCTAAAAAGATAGAAATTTATCTTTGACTTCTTATGATGATGTGTTTTTCAGCACCCATAACCCAAGGAAGTGGAGTGAACTTCCCAATTGGAGAGCTTCCGAGCCAGCCATATTACCATGATATGAATTCGGGTGTAAATCTACAGAGGTCCTTGTCCTCTCCACCAAGCAGGTAAAAACTTGAAATAAGTGCTAATGCGAACCATGTTTAATAGCATAGGACAAGCAATTCACAAATCCTGTCAGCAACCAACTACTTTGTTAATTTCCTCTGATTTTGCGAGGTTATCTAGTTGTGTATGTTACCATAATCTCTGTACAGATTTGTAAATTACAAATTTTGTCATTTGAAATATTGTCATATTTGCCTGTCATCTTGCATGTATTGAAGACGGTGGTAACTTTTTTCAGGGTTTGAGGTGCCCACTAACACATCTGCCAAGAGAACAGCTACACATCCTGAAACTGTTGCTGAGCTGCAGGAAGGTCTAGCACTGGGAACATGCTGGCACGCTCAGAGTGGTTGTGGGTAGAAAGACTGTCTTTCAGGGTTCCCTCTTGGACCTCCATCTTGTGAGATATGTCTGGACAGATGCTGTTTCCTCCATGGAAGTTGTTAGGACAGGTGTATTAAGACAAGGCAGTTTCATCCACAACAGCCCAGCTCATGCAAATATGTTTCCTGCCTCACTTTCAGGGGACATTTCCCGACAGAGTGGAAAGAAGGAGGAGCATGTGAGATAGTTACAAGTTAATTTTCCTCAAGGGTCTCCCTTTGCCTCCCTGGGGAGCAGCTGATGGGCCCACACATGTAGAGACCTGCAGTGCCCTCCTCCTGACTCCCAGACTATTTATTATCTGTCAGACCTCTAGGGCCTCTGTGTTTTCTGAAGCTGTCTGCTATGCCATGAAATCACAAGCACTATAGGAGCTGTCATTTCCCCACATTTCTGCACCCCAGTGAGTCAGGAAGTGTCTGCACAATGGGACAGGGTTTAACAGGACTATCAAGGGGCTGAGATATTCTTCCACAAGCACTCGGTTCTTGTGGGTTATTTTGCTCATGTTCCTGTATTCAATTCCATCTTATTTTCATCTTGGCAATGTTCCAAATACATTTTAGAAATTAATGGATTAATTAGAATAGCTGGATTAATTATCACAGTGTAGCAGTAGCAGTTATAGTAGTAGTGGTTGTAGCAGTAGTAGTAATAGCAGTAGAAGTAGCAGTAGCAATATTAATAATAATAATAATAATAATAATAACACAACATTAAAACTTTTATTCTGATCTTCTTTGGCAGTCACTATAACAGCTTCAGTATATATTGCTATGAAGAAAATTCACTTTTCTCCACTGTATTGAAGTTCTGGCTCATTTTATGTGGTGTTACTTGAAATAAGGGCCTTTTGTTATTTTTGATTAAACTAGTCAAAAATGAAAGTGTTTGTTTCAGGCTAACCCTCTTTGAAAAGCTTGGGACAATGATTTGATGAATACAGAAAAGTACATTTTGTCCTCATTAACACTTTCACAAAAGTTCCTGTTCTACCTTGGCCTTGTTGGTAACACTTTCCAGTGACTTGCTACACTTTGGGCTTTCTGCATAGAGTTTAGTACTTTCATGACACAGTCTTTCTTGGGTGCTCGGCAGAAGCCGGTTTCTTGGTTGTTCAGTGAAATGCTGTGGACTTTTATGTTACCCTTTCATGCCATCTTTGAAATATTAGGTCGCGTGAATAACTCAAGCACATATCTGCATCACATATTATTAACATTATCTGTGCAAGTTAATGTAGGTTGTAATACCCAGATTTTTGGGGTTCCTTTTTGGTTGTTAGCCTGAATTACTATTTCTTAAAATGTTTGTGGAGATCCGGATAGTTTATATACCCCTACCAGATGAATACAATATTCGCTGACAAATGTCACAATTTTTCAACAGCAAAAGACCCAA
>WBMY01010760.1:63446-115428 GCA_013397315.1 Donacobius atricapilla | reverse complement strand
GGGCCTGGCTCGGCTCCAGCCAGGGCCAGCCCTGGCACGGCCGCCCCAGCCCGGCCCCAGGGGCGGTGGGGCCTGAGCTGAGCCCTGCTGCTGCCCCCACCTCGATGTTACCTCATGGCAGGCCCACAGCAGAAGATGTCCTTTCCCAAAGTCCCACCGGTGTGTCCCAGAGGTGTACACTTGTACCCAATTGGCCAACCTGGCTGTCAGTTTTAAAGCAGTTCACTAATTGGTTTTTACCATTCATGCCAAACCAATACACCAGGATTTAGCATTTGTGAAACTAAGAAAAGGAAATCTAGCCCAGTTACAGTAAAATATTACTCATACCAGACTCTGCTTTCAGTTGTAAAACTCCAGACTGTCCTTTTGCTCTTAACTGCCTTCCTGTCATAGTACTTCCAAACATGTTTTGATTAGATTTCCAGATGTTGTGCTTTATAGTCTGTTTTGGGGGAGCTGTCTCTTTGAAGATGTGACTCTGGGCAGAAATAAGCAAGCATATCTTAAAAATAGTAACTTTATAGATGGCATACACTTGGTAAGCAAAAAAATACACAAAGAGCAATCTGATATAAGAATATAACCCCCTCTAATTAGCTAAAGTTAACCTTAAAAATAACTTTTAATTTTTTCATTTATTAAAGTCAGATTATTCATCTTTGTAGAAGAAAAGAAAATCTTATGAAACCATGGCACTGTCCTGGAGGTTTACTTCACTGGCTTGCAGAAAAGTTTGTGATTATTTTAAAAATATATGTAACCACAGGGATATGTGTAACTGTTTCAAAAACAGATTTAAAAAATACAGTGGAATGACAGTGTTGTTTTTTTACTTTGGAGGCATCCAGCCAATATGGGAAGATTCAGTAGTTTGTGCCATTATTTTTGCTATGTTGAAATGCTTAAAATATGCTTCTACTTGTGTGATTTTTTGAAATAGGTTTGAGGTTTTCTGGCAGAGCAAATAGGCAGGTTTATAACTGCAGAGATTTCTCCCAAGACTTTTACCATTAGCCTTTCAAGTAACTAACTGTCCTCCAAAAATCCTACAGTCTCCGAAAGGGAAAAGCCATCTCTGAGTATGGTGCATTACTTAGAAATAGAGCCCTAACATGACAAATAGGATTTTAATTGCCTTGGTTTCTGTCAGATATTGTGCAAGATATTTTTTCTCTCTTGTGCCTTGTTTCTTCCAACTGCATGCCGTAATAACTTCAATAATGTCTGGATCATGTCTTACACCTCCATCAATTAGAAATATATCTATGTCTAATAAATAATTTGCTGTAGATCTCTTCTAGTCTTCCTTTCTCCAGGCTGCTGTTACTGAATTTTTTACTACATTTCCATATTAAACGAAATTTTGAGTTCCTGCACTAGTAAGATTTTGTGAGATGCAAGTTTCTGCCTGAGTAAAATTCATGACTGTTTCAGAAATTTAGAAATTTTATGCAGTAAAAAAAAATAAATTCCCTTCACAATTTGGAAGAGGAAGTTATTAAAACTCTAAAAAGTCTCTAGTGATGAGCGTAGTGGCTAAAGAGTATTTAGGATTTAATTGGCCAATGGTTGTTGGTGAACATTTGATTTACTAACTGGTAAGTAAATCAGATGATTTTTTCTTAATTTCTAAGGAAACAGGAATAGCAGAAAAGAGAAGGACAGTGTGTGCATCTATGGCCTCCTTTCTGAAAGCTGGCTTAACAAAGTTCATTAACATAATTGCAGACAATTTTTGTATTTGCCCTTGAGATCTGTTTTACTGTTACAGTGTTACAACACTGTGTACATTGGAAATATAACAGTTGTCACCAGTGCACACTGTTCACAACAAAAGTGGAGAGATTCATGGGGATTTAGATTGTAGTCAGATGTCTGGAAATACTGAATATCAATATACAATGAAGTGAATTTTAATTTTACAGTTTCTTCATCATGTTCATTCTCTTACACCTCACCCACCTCTACCAACAGTCAAGAACCAAGATGCCAACATTCCATTAAAACTGAAACAGCTGGACCGCCTTCACCTGTTGTTTGGCCAGTGTCTGTTGGACCCTCCACTTCTCAGGTCCCGACACCCTTTGTTGGATACTCCTCTTCTGGACACTTGTCCCCTTTTTCTTTCTCCCCATCCACTGGAAACTCCTTCCCCATTGGGGTCCTTCCTGATGGCTGTTTCTTTCTTGGGTCTTCTCAACAACTGTCAAGGATGGATGTTCTCATTTCTGAAGTGAGGGAACTAAAAGAGGAAGTAGTCAATGTGGTCCAGGAGTTGAGAATGGTAACAGAACACCTTGGGCTTTTGGTGTCCTGTATTGGACAGGGTTCAGGATTTTTTCCACCTCCTGGTGCTCCTTCTGAGGGTTAATACTTTAAAAACACATTCTCCATCTAACAGATCAATTCAGCCTGCAAAGGTTTACCTTGATGAATACGTATTAAATGCCATTCTGTGTTTTTGGCTTAGTCTGAATTCTCACAATCCTTCTATGTCACAGTATGTTTGAAAGCAGTTTGTATCTTGTTTGTAGCTTGTTGCTTCTACCTTTGTATATTTTATTATTTCAAAATACTCTTCAGACAATGTATACACATGCATATACATACATTTCATATCTGTGTATCTCTATATAATACATATAATTTTCAGTGTTTTTGACTAGTATGGTGGGATTATTTTCAGCGCTCTAGTCAAATGCTACCACTTGATAAATGTTCATAACTTCACATTTGTAAAATGAGAGATAACTTTTCACCAAGACTAATTACTCAAAATGTATTTCCAGAGTAAATACTTAGCAGTGGCTTCTGTGGGCCTGTTGGCTGCTGGGGTGCTGGAAATGATATCATGGTAGCAAACAACAGCCTTAACAAGGAAAAGTTACCTGAAGGCCCAATTTGAGATTTCCTTGCTCTTTCTCATTACAGAAAAATGTTGACAGAGTTTAATGAATGAACTGTCTACTTGTTAAAAATAATGTTAAATCTTGGGATTTAACATATCCCAGATCAATAGGAAATTGGTTTATTTTTGTTTTCTGTAGTGGCAATTTTGCAAGAAAAGCTGCCAATACCTGAAATAACTTATATATTATTTTAATAAAGATGAAAATCACTTAAAGCTTGCAAAGCACTAAGTATAGAAAAATAAGTGAAGGATCTCTCAAATGCTTATTTAATGAAAATATAGAGAAAGAAAAACATAAAACATACCATGAGGAGGATGGCAAAAAATATTACCTAAGTTGCTTGTACATCCAGAAAATTGACATCCTGCACTATTGAAAATGATGTTAAGTTTATGCTCTTTTCAAAAAATAAAGCAACAAAGATTGTATCTACTTTTCTGTATTTAAAATAGATTTAGACAAATTTACAACTTGTTCATAAATATCTTCGAGTATTCAGAATAGCAGATGAGGAAGTTTTTATTCTGGGCAGAGAAGGAACCTGCCTTTTCCTACAGCCCATGAACACTGAAGTTTCTGATTGAATGAAGAGTCAAAAAATGTTTAGAAATATAAACAGAAAGACAAAGACATTTGAAGATGCAACAGGAAACATACAAAAAAGGTTTGCTTTTTTTTGCATTCCTGGAAATGACTGTTACTTACTCAATAAAGTAACTGTAAAAAATCTCATCCCAGATTCTTTGTCTTTTGTTTTGACAAATATATTGGGGTAAGACCTACTACTTAATGTTTTCTCTGTGTGATCAGTGAGTTGAATACACTCAAAGTCTCCATATTGATCAATGAAAGATGTAATGCAAAAGAATACTTTTATTGTGTTCATGGCCATTATCCTGTGATGAATTTTATATCATGGCAACATCCTATTATCTGGATGGGAGATATCCTTTGATTGAAATTAGTGATAAAATTACTGTCTTAATGCAAGGTTTCTCCCAGGATCTATTATGTGTAATTTTTTTTATTCCAATTTTGCTGAATAAAATATTTAGTATTTTGAAATGGATCACCTCTTTTTAAAATTTGTAGGGTTTTTGTAAGTCTGTGTAATTTAACGTATGTGATGCAGAATATCTTTATTTATGGAAAGAAGAGATATTGCAATTTTTTGGGCACTTCATTCATAGATTCTTTGTTTCTGTGTTTGTACATAGATATATTTGAAAAGGTACTTTTTTACTGCTTTCAAACAATCTGTATCAAACTTGATCAAAGTAGTATATTTCTGTGTGACTCAATGATTTTGTCTCTATTCAAAACCATTTCCTACATGGATCAACAATTAAATGTGGCACACCTCTTAAAATATCCTTAACTGTTGCCAGTACAGGCTGTAATAGTAATAAACAGGAGATTTCATCATCTGAATGTTTCTAAATCAAAAAATTCCCTGACATTATTTTATCTCACATAGCCCTTTAATCTTATTGCATTAGAAACTGGGAATACTTTTGTGACTTTGGCAGTTATGGTTACACTATTGATTTTATTTTCTGGCCAAGGTCCTTGGAATCTCAGCTCCAGTGAAATGTTCCAGCTGTACATTTTTCCTTAAAGTCTGGATGACTTTCTGTAGGATAACTTAATAAACAGCTAAAATGTACTCCAAAGTCTTTATAACTTGTTTGTTTTTAGGAACATTTTTTTCATTCTTCCACAATGCTCTTCTATCATAATTATATACAAGTATATATATACACCTCTTAACAATGATTCATAGATGATGAAATGGCTCAGTCTATTTCTGAAATGTAAAGATAAACAAAAAAGTACCTGAAATGCACTGGAGCTGCTTAAGGCTTTTTTACGGCAGTGGCTCTCTTAATGATGGTATATATATTTGTTATAGTAACACAGTATATTTGGTCTGATGCCTTTCATGTCTGTTTCTAAAGTCAGCCTCATTACTTGCAGTGCCTGCTCCATGTTTAATAGGTAGCCCCCCACTGAGCTCTGTGTTAGTCCCAGGTACTTCCCATATGACATCTGATGGGCTGTTTTGGCACAGAAGTGGTTGGATAAACTGAGTCTGCGGTTGTAGGAAGATGTGAGACAGGAGAGGCTGCAGAGGTGCAGCTGGTCCCTGTGGGTCGCTGTGAAGGGGGTGGAGACATTCTCAGCTCCTTCCAAGCCGCAACACTCCAGATCCGACTGATCTCCCTGATGGCACCTGCAGCTTAGGGCTCTCACAGCAGGACAGTGTTTCTGGTATGAGATGAGGGTGAGGAAAGGTGAGTAAGGCTGGCCAGCTTTATGCTAGAAGATCAATGTATGGGGAAAAGGGGTATGTTTTCTTCTCACAGGAAACAGTGCAGATATGGTAACATAGTCATGCTGATTATAAACCTCTCCTGTGAGTTTTACTGTTACTTCCTGGTGAGAAGACGTGAGGTGTATTTAAAGGATGCGAATGAAGAATTGCTGCCCACAGCTTTTGCAGGACAACATGCCATAATTTCAGCCTAACCTTGGTGGGAAATAGCTGTAAATTTACAGACATAATCTCTTCAGTATGGCAGTTAATTACCTACATATCATATGATACTGTCAAGAAACAGTTATGGGTTTAAGTCTCTATGTCCTGTCCTACAGTTGGACAGTTTTTGAAATAGGATGTGGATAGTTTTGGTGCCTACATATTCAGTATAGTCTGATCATCATTGCTTTTGTCATCCCCCATTTTATAAGTGGCCTTTCGTTAAAACTGAAAAAAAAGTTAAAAAATTAATTTTTGAAAATGTGTATGCAGGCTTCCCAACTACCTTAGCTTAAATGTCCGTGCACCAGATTATACTTTTCAAAAGTTAATGCATATAATTTTTACAGGAACTCTACTTAATTGTTTTGCTTTCTGTCCATAAAAAGTATGATAATCAGTAATGCAACAGAGAATTTCAGTTGTCCAAATTTATAGAGCCGCTTGCAAACACCAGACGACAGAGTGTCCTCTCTTCATTTATACAGGGACTTGACCCTGCCTCCCTACATCCCCTCTCCCCCAGTATGCTGGGAGGTATAAGGGCTTGTAGGTAAAAACCTTCTGTCTCATTCAAACCCCTTTCTGCTGAGGTAAAGAAAATCTTCAAGGTAAACACAGCCCACAGAATCTTACTGTTGGCAATGGAGTACAGTATTCTACAAGTTCTTGTAGGTAAGGATGGGAAGAATGACATATCTGCTCCATCTAAGGGTTTTAACCTTTGTGTTTCAGTTGTCTGGAAGTTCTTCTCGTATCTATATTAATACTTACAGAACAAAGGAAAATAAAACAGTGTAATTGATTATAACACTAATGAAAAAAATAATTCAAGTATTGCAAGTAATTTACTTATTTTTCTGTAGCTTTTCTGAATTGCAGTATTGTGTTGGTGTTTTTCTTGACAGCTTACAATACTGAAAATGACATCAGTAAAAATTTTAGTCTGGTTTCTCGTCTTAGGTTTTTCAATTCAAATCTCAAAAGATGATACTTTGAAATGGTTTATCTGCTGTGAAATGGCATAAAAGCACAACAGAACCTTTGATTAGCCTTGGGCATGGTTGCTGATGGGACAACAATTGTCACAGTCTGGTAGACTGGATTGTGTAATATTGGAGGTGTGTCTGTGAAAATAACATTGATGCTAAGTACCTTGATTTGAAAATGGGAGGCTACCAAATCTTCATACACTGAAATACTAAAATCTAGTATAAAATATTCATATGTAAAATGATTTTCCGTACTTGACATAGAAGTAAAAGTCAAACAGAGATAAGTTTTTACAACGTGAAGTAAAACAGATCAGTCTTTTAAACATGAAGTGAGCAGTTCTTTCCAAACCTTGACACTGGTCCTAAAGTTCAGAACATTCTCAGCTGCTAAGCAGTATGCATGCAGCTGCATGACCCTGTTTCTGTCAAAAGTGAGTACAAAGGACTTCACCTTGAGAACTGCTAAACATGACTCATAAACTCATAGCATAGAATTGACCGTGATTTGTTTGTTCTATTTTGTTGATTTTTCATTCTGTGGAACCTCAATTACCAGAATTTTTCACGGAAGTAAATAAATTTTTAGGATGCTTTATCTCTGGTCCAAGATAACTTTTACAGTGAAGTGGAATAAGACATCAAACAAGTCAAGGACTAGGGCACAGATTTGTAAAAGGGATGAGCTAGTTGCAAAGACTGGTCTCTGTCTCATACAGAACAGGAACTCTAAGCCAGTCTTTCTCTGTTAGAAGCATCAAGTATCTCAAACATCCAGCTGTTCAGGCACATCTCTCTTTCTTTCCTATTTATTCACATATTCTTACAAAAATGTGTCCCCACTCCTTTTCTTCTTTTTTTGGAGGAGATAAATGAATTAAAATGTTTTGATTTTCATGATTCTTAGTTTCCATCCAGCCCCAGTGCCAAGTCTTTAGGGCAGATATAACAAAGCCTTTTTTCAATAAGGGAGAGGTGGTTGTGGTTTAAAGTCACTCAGCCGTCAGTATTCAGGGTTAGGTGCCTTATTAAAATGCACAGAAGAAAAATACATAATGCTTTAATGTTAAAGGAAATCATATTGAGTTCATCATAAAATTGGTAATGCTGGCTCTGCCTGTGCAAAGTGGCTCTGCTCCTTCTTCACATGTGCAGATGCAAAGCAAAGGAAATTCTCCTGAGCCCAGTGGGATTTCTTGTCATTACACAGACATCCAAAGTGAATTCAAAATTTTACCTAAGTTTTCATGTCTTCTTGGAAGTGTACCTATCAGATGAGGTGAAGAACGTATGAGGTAGGGCCAAACTGGATGTGATGTATGTAGTGTATCCTGCCACCAGAAATCATCCCAAATACTACCCCTGGGAAAGAGCAGTTCATTTAAAACTGTAGCATGGAAGGATGCCTCTTATAACTTGACAGTGGTACTATGGACTCCATAGTTTTTTGTCCTTCATTATGATGATATATACTGTAAGCTGAATATGATTCTATCTTACTTTCTCTGGAGGCGATGCTACACTAGTGAGTTGTAAATAAATCTTTGCAGATTGTTGTTTGCAAGAGTGCACCTTGTAAAGAAAGGCTTGTGAAACCAAGGACTAGAAAATATATTAGTAAGAGTTCTAGAATTGAAATATTTAAAGATATTTATTATTTGTTTATGGATTCTTCTAGCTCTGCTCATAAGATCTCTCATAAGCAAGAAAGAGAAGTTGCTATGTTGTGGTGGTGACCAAGAAAGCAGGTCAGGCATCCAGAAATAGGCAGGTGGATGTTTAAACTTGCCCTGGGTCACTGTTTGATTCCAGCTGAGTTCTTACAGGTGGCTTGCTGAGTGCTCTGCCAAGATGACATTTATCCAGGAGCTGCCTGGATGGCAAGCTGCTTTAGCCTGAGAGAGAGGGTCTTACTTTGATGAGGAAATTGCCAAAAATCATGTCTCATTAGTGTTTCCTAAGGTTCTTTGGAAGTGAACAACAGTTTAATTAAAGGCTGATGTAAACATGTTTCTGCACTTTCCCTGCAGCATTTTATCACATTAGAATTGATCAAAATTGTTGCCTTGGGCTGTCTTGAGAAGCTATACATCTGGAGCACCATTTGTGCAAGCTGCTGATGAACAGGCTACATATGCTATGTTTCACAGCAACTCTTCTGCCTTCCTATGTAGGCAGACTTACCTTGGAAGATGAGATGTTCTAACTATTTTTATTTGCATAATCCCTTTTTACTTTGGTACGACGCTTTAAAATGTATAACACGTTGTTTGGGTGCCTGTGTGCTGTATCTACAAAATAATATGAAAATGCAAGCAATAGTGATCTGGAACAGCACTGACAATTTCACGTTTGGAGAACATTCTCAGCAGGACAGGATACTGCATCTGATTAATTTTGACCTCACAATGACTTTGTCCGAGTGCTTTTGCTATCTTTCTGCTTTTCATCTGTATTTCAGGTTTTTTTTCCAAAAGTCTGTTTTATTTTCATTCTCAAAGTAATAAGGATTGGAATCCCTTCCTGAAACTTTAAAACAAATAAATAATTTTTCAGCAGCATTGTGGGAAGATATGAACTTTTAAGGGTATTCAGGCACTCATCAGACGTAGTAGTCAGGATCAAAGTGGAGGGTGGGAGTTACAGCCGATAGTGAAGGGTCACAGGCAGAGTCTGCTCTGGGTCTGGTGCCAGTGCCTGTGCAGGGCTTGACAGCAGGATGGGGCAGAGTAAAGAAGTGAACTCTCAGTTTCATGTGTCCTGCTCTAAGTTCAGCTCAGAAAGCATTGCTCCTATTTGGTCTCAATAAGACATTCACATTTTGCAGGTCTGTCTTAGCAGAATAGAGTGTGCCAGCATTAAAAGGGCCAAAAATCATTTTAAAAATAGCACAGTCCATGAAAGAAAGTCAGCTGCAATGTGGCCCCTGTCCAGTAAAGTGCTTTAGAAATTACCTCTGCTTTAAACATGAGTTAGTCCATTGATTTGAAAAGGAAGCAATTACAATGTTGATGTCTATTTTATAAAAATATTGTAATTAAATTTGAAATAATTTGGTACAAAGCCTAACAAATATTGGTCAATTAATTTAGACTTTCAGAAAAAAACCAGTATTTTTGCTCTGTGGAACATCATTTAGCTTGGTAAAAATCATACATTTGTCCCTACTAGTGTGTGTTACCTTCACATAGCAAGCTCTAAAGAGTTGTTTCTATTGACAGGGAATCTCAAAGGAAGAAGTGACAAGACCATGCTTGAGATATGGAAAATATGAGATAAATTATCCCTTGTTCTTTGGGAGATTACATTGTTCCACTATGGTTTTGGGATTGGTTTTGAAGTAATGCAATAATAAATACTAAAATAATAAACTGGCATGTGTACTGCAATTACCCTATACATCTGAGTATAGGTGTTCCATTAAAAAAAAAAAAAAAAAATAAAAATTAAGTGGCTGTTGGAGGAACAGATGATTTGGTGATGTTCTGGGGGGCTGAGAAGTGTCTAGGGAAGTTCCAAAGATATAAATTTCTTCACTGTTTGACTTGTCTGGCATGAAAGGAATGCAGTTCCTGTTTTGCAGGACAAGGACCTGTTAGGACATTATTTTTACTCCTCAAATTTGAAAGCAGTAATTAAAATTAGTTTACTCACCATAGAGGAGTTGGATCATCAGACGATATTTGTGTTAGAACAGCAGAAGAAAATATTTTCAGTCTATAAAATGATATGTCCTGAGACAGGTTTCTAAGCTAATATCACTGCTACATTATTTTTCTATTGTAGACATGTCTTCTCCTACAATGAAGAAACCTGAAAAGCCTTTGTTTAGTCCTACTTCTCCGCAGGATTCTTCATCAAGACTGAGCACTTTTCCCCAACATCACCACCCAGGAATCCCAGGAGTTGCACACAGTGGTGAGGATTATGGAGGAGGAAATAAAAACCTCTCTGTTCATTTGTTCAGTTCTCCTTTCCTATAATCAGATTGTGATGGATTTTTTCAGACTTTCTTAGAGACCTAATCCAATTTATAATACTGGTGAAAATAAAAATGGAGAAGGTTGGGATATCCTTGCAGGAGTGCTCTTTTAGCTGTTCAGGTAATCTGACTGTTGGAAGTCACTATAAAGGATTTAGGATTAACCAGTGAATAAAATAAACTGTACAATGCATGAAGAAACTGACAGAAGAGAAGTCCTCCCTGTATTTCATCCTTTCATCTAAATACCTTTTTTATTATTGTTACTATGAATATTTTGTATTTAAATACCAAAATAGGCAGGATTTAATACACAAGAGAAGACACGGCCATGCTCAATGTGACACAATGAAATCAGTGCCAGTGCTTCTTTTGAATGATGAGTCTAAAGAGTCCTAAATAAGCACTTTCCAAACCTATATTATGGAATCATTAGTAGATCCATAGTAAAAATTCACTTGAAGTAAGGATATGTGAAATGGGTCAGAATGCATATAATTTGAGGGTTTATCAGTAATGACAGGGAAATTACAGCATCACAGTCTGTTTAATTTTATAGGTAAGACAGACCCTGGTTTTCAGATGAGAATGCAGTCCTCAGAAGGGTCCCCTTAGCATCTCATCATTCTCCTTATAAACTGCATATAATAGTTTTAATTTCATGAGCAGAGTTGAGTGACTAGAGGAGTAAAACAGATTTGAAAACTTTGTTCTTTTCTTTCACAGGCAGTTTTGCTTTGTGAAGCTTCTGTTTTACTTTTCCTCCATGATTTCAAGTTACTACCTTTATATTCATGCAGAAGGACTATTTTTCCCTTAACATCCACTTATTTTGTATTACAAAATGGTCCTGAACTCATTCTGGTCGCTGTGAGGTTTCTACTTCCAGAAGATACACAAGCATATGAGAGCATATAAGATGGGTGAAATGGAAGGGATAGATTTCTCTTCATTTGTGTTTTTTCGAACAGCTCTGACATGCCAGAGCAGTAACTAGTATTTTGAAATTAGTAAACTGAACTTGGTGTGGCTGTGATTAAAATGAGTCTGCTACCAAAAAAAAAGAAAAAAACCACACCAACAAAACAAACCAAACCAAAACACCCCACCAAATCCCCTATACTTATATTTTTTAATATTTAATTTGGAGTATAGTTTTAAAATATACACACTTGCGTGGCAATCATAACCTAACTTGTGGGTGAACCATTTACTTGCTGGCAAACCCCACCTTTATCTTTGTGGCCTGTTCTATTATGCCAACGAGCAATTCCCCCAAACAAATAGCAAGTTCTTTAAAACTTAAGCTGAAGAAACCCATAGATGTGAAAGGTTGTCCAGGAGGGCAATGTTGGTGTGCTTGTGCTGATGCAGTAGAGAACCATTGAACAGTTTATAAAGGACCTTGCTTTACAGACCTGATTTTGTATTTTTTCACTAATGAAAATGGAAACTCCTTGTCTCTTCCCCATTTCCACTGAACTAAGTAGCCCTTTTTTTTTTAATACACCAAATATATGCTCTCTAGGTATGTAGTGAGGGTGGAAAGTGTGTTCTTGTGCTGTGTTACAAAAGAAAGCTCTACACTTCCAGACCAACAACTGGGCACCAGAAGGACAAAGCTGTACCTTGCACTGTGAAAACATTGTCAGTTTAGACAATGAGAGACTGCAAGACTGCCCACAATCTAGATGGAAAACTGTGTTCTTGTAGGGGCTGGAAATAAAGAGAATGAAAAGAATAAAAATGGGTAGGGTAGATAATTTTATATTACTCAGAGATAATTTTATTGGATAGTTATTGGATTGGTTTCTCAGGCCCTGAAATTGAATGTTTGTTAACATTTCCACAAAGGTCAGCAAATATTTGTGGAAATATTGATGAGTAAATATTGCCCTGTCCCCACATGAAGCAGGCAGAGTGCAATGCAGTGAGGAATCCCCATTTCTTGGGGCTTGGTGATTTTCCTAAGTGTTGGAACGCTTTAAAAAAATGGGGGCTTCATTTAGCATTTGATTTGGGTTCTTTGGGCTCCAGATGGAAAATTTTGTAATTGGAATATCTTTTACAGTAGAGAATGACTTTTGTTTAAAAAAAATTGAAAATACTATGATGGCATAACCCACAAAACCAAACCAAGATGCACTATTTATCAATCTGAAGCAGTTGCATTTTCTGTTTCCGGGGATAATGTGAAGGCAGGACCTGTAGAGTTTTTCTGTAAAAATGCCATAAAGCAGGAGTCAAATACATTGATTTATAACTTATTTTTTATTTTTCTTGCTGTAACACAGAGGAGAAGACTTTTAGAAGAAACAAGATGCGAAATAATTTTAATTTTATTTTATCTTCTCCAGTCATCTCAACTAGAACTCCTCCTCCACCCTCACCATTGCCATTTCCAGCACAAGCTATTCTCCCTCCTGCCCCATCTAGCTACTTTTCTCATCCAACGATCAGATATCCACCCCACCTGAATCCTCAGGATACTCTGAAGAATTATGTACCTTCTTATGACCCGTCCAGCCCGCAGACTAGCCAGGTACTGTAAAATTATGTGAACCCTCCAAAACAAGTCTGTGAGGAATATGTGTCTTCTAGGGCATCTAGACTGGTGTCTTGACAGTTCTGGTCTTAGAGAGATCTGGAGCTGCTATATGAGTGATACAACTTATCCTGCTCATTGTGGTTGAATAAAAGGTGCAGGTTAATCATATTTACTTGCTTTTCCTCTGTCAAGCATAAGAAAAATACTTTACTGAGAGCCCTGGCAACAGCAACAGGGCAGGCCCTGGTTCTGCAGCCCTCCTGCAGGCTGGGACACCAGAGGCAAAGCTCCCACTGCAAGGAGTGTGCTGATACATACACATGTCCAAGTGCACACATGGACATACAGGTACGTTTATAGACTGGAAATGAAAATAAACTCTTGCAAGTTAGTACTTGACCTGTTCCATAGGCAGTGATACTTGTTTGCATAGTGACCCCGGCACAGACACACAAATTCTTTTATTTTCCTTTCGTAGAATAAAGAACATGCTGTAGCAGATGTGTTCCTGGCAACTTCACGAGTTCAAAGTTGTGTCTGATATTGGAAATTAACCTGTTTTTCATTAGTGAAGTAATTTGTGATGGGCTGTGTGCAAAACTGCTTTCCATGATAGCATCAGCACACAGTGTTACCACATGATATGCACTACAGGACAAACTGCAGTTGTGACTTGGTCTGTCAATACCTGGAATATTTCCAATGTCAGTGTAATGTAATGTTTGCTTCTCAGGCTGTTAACTTTTTGATGCCTTTTCTGAACAGATCTTTTGAAGCCCTGTTGTGCTTTAGCATGTTTTTTTGGAAGAGCCTTGGAGATGTGTACTGAAGAAACAGTGGTCAGGTTTTCCTTCTCCTAAGAGTTAGGTTCCTTTGGAAGGACTTTCTTAACATGGACGAAGGGGTTGCTATGACAGTATTTAGTTTTGGGCTTAGTTTGTTTTGTTTTAAACCAATAATAACAGGCCTTGCAGCATTCATTTTGGTAACAGCAGCAATGGAACTTGAGACTGAATCAAACTTTCTGTGTTGAATAACAGATATGTACCCTTTGGACTGTGCAGAAGGTCAAGGTGGCTATTGTCCCCATAGGCTAATTCCCTGGCCCAGATGCATGACTTTCTATATATTTAATTAATTAAAATAAAGGAAAAAAAGTAGGTGGATAAAATCAAAATTTACTTTGAAGACAGAAATTCTAACTATGTGGATTTTGTTGGTTACAATATTACTGCAAATTAAACCAAAAACTGAATGTGGAGTATGTTGACTTCAGAATACAAATTGCTGTCTGCATATGGATTAAAATTATTTCAATCCTGTATAGCATTTTCTCTGAGACTCAGCTGGGAATATTGCATACAGGACCTGATTTTAATTTGTGTAAAATTTCCATGGATAACAAAGTCTAATTAAGACACTCATTAAAAGTCCTTAGTGTTAATTCAGTGCGAAAAATCTAAGAGTTCTGTTGGATTTTTTTTTTAACTGATGTCTTAATTAGGCTCTATTAAGGGGAAAATTATGCAAATTAAATCAGGCCCTTACTGTTATGCATTTCTTTAATTATGTGGTGCTTGTTTTACTTACATTTTGATTTCTTATATATGTTAAAAGAGCAGATTAGGTGATAATCTCTCTGGATTGTTTCATGTTCTGCTTTGGATCATTACTGAAAAAAACTACATCAAAATGAAGTATCTGACTTTCAGTTGAAAAATGTGCTGTCTTATGATTTTAATATTGGAGAGTATATTCATTGAGTAGGAGTTATGCTTTCAACTTTTTACCCAACTTTTTCCCTTATCTCTGGTTGAAAAAAAATCTTTTGACCTCAAGCTAAAATTTTAGTCTGCTGATTTTTTACAGAGTAGTAGCAAACTGAGAAGACTTCATATTTTTGTCTATTCCATAAGGAATAATAGACTTAACTAGCCCAAATTTACTCTCATCACTTTCCATAACCTTTTTATTAGGGTAATTTTTTTCATTTCATCTGAGGTTTGATTTAGTTCCTGACAAGAGAGGATGGGGTAAATAACACCAAATATATAATTTCAGGCATCTACATCATCTATTCACCATAATTTATTATCATTAATCACTGTTATTAGTAAAATAATAAAAAGATTTAATTCTTTGAAATCCATCTCTGAGATTTGTTGTAAGTTGAAGTAGTTGCATGCCTAATCAAAATATCTCTAAATAAAATAGTTAAAGTCTGTTATACTGTAAACAGTATAACAGCAGGATTAATTTTTTTGCTTAGGAAAAGAAGAAGCAACTGTCTGTGAAGTTTCAGTGACAAAAGGGAATTGTTCTGATACAATGGTGTGCTTTGAGCCAAACCAGTCTTTCTTCTCTAAATAAAACATGAATTTTTATTCAAAGAAATTTAATTATTATAAAATGCAAAACTGCATCTGTAGGAATACCACATCAAATTTAATTATACTTTCCCACCTCAAAACATATGCATTTGTATTTTAAAAGGAGAACTATGATGATAGTTTTAATTTAGCTGTAGAAATAGAAACGATGGATACCCTGACAGCATTTACCTAAAATGAACTGTTCCTCCTGAACATTTTTCAGTAATACGCTAATTTAGATTGTTACGACAAGCAGCTGAGATGCCTTGTACTCCCCACAGCAATTTTGAGATTAATTACATTACTGCTGCACTGATTATAGTGAGACAGTCATGCTATTCAATGGAATACTTTAAGTAAAATTAGTTCAAGGATATAGAGTCCTTCCATGATGGGAAGCACTGAGCAATTTTCTTGACATAATGTTAAATAGTCCAAATTATGTGTGATGAACAGTCAGGAAGTTCAAACAGGCCCTTTGGCTGCAGTGAAAAATGGTTCAACAATGGATGATCCTAAACAAAAGGGAGCTGTTGCTGCCGGTTTCATGAATATCTGCTTTTTATCCCCTACTCAATATGGAGAATAAACAAACAAATGTACTGAACAGAAAGAGACCTTGTTAGATATAGAGCTGGACTTGTCTTAAGCTAGTAGTCTGGTAAGTTCCCAGGGTTTTGAGAACTGCTGTACTTTCTACTGATTTAGAATTTCTGCTGAGCTCTTTTTAGTATACTTATTTCAATGCTTTTCTTCTTAGCTATGTTCTCATGTTACTGGTTGAGATTGTATGTGTATCTGACTGAGGGTGTATCTGTTTTATGATGGGGTTCAGGTATCTAATTGATACTGGCTATTCAATGCAAGTTTCATAAAAATATAATTGATTGATATTTGTCTAATGTGTCTAATACCTATGGTATTTATCTACCTAGAGTGTGTTGAGGTTTTCAAAGCTGCCACAAGTTTCCAGCATGTATTTTCTTTTTGAATGATTCCAGATAGGTGAATCTTTTCATCTTAGAAAATACTACCTCTTTGTGTCTGTGTACACACACACACACACACACACGCGCACACACACACACACACCCCCCACTCACACACACACAAATCTGCACACACATGAAATTTATTATTACTCAGAAGTGTATGAATCAGACACAGAATCAGAATAAGACTTCCAATAAGCCCAAAGAAACTGTCAAGCACAACATCACTTGTGTGGCTGAAATCAAACCCAAAACCTCCAAATATAATTCACGGTTGAATTAAATGGAATAACTTCCTGATCAAGGTGCAGTGAATCACAGAAAAAGGATCAACAAGTATGATAAAGGAAATGTAGTAAAGCAAACAGTTGAGGTGAATCATGCTGATATCCATAAGATTTTTTTTGTTTTTCCTGATTGAACCAAGCAAACAGAAATCAACAGTCTTCCAAGCTCTCTGAGAATGTCATTATCAAGGAAACAGTTTACCTGTAATCTTGGCTCAAATGTTGTGATATTTATGATGAAATACACAATTTTCATAATATGGTAAAAGTAAATGAACTTGATGGGAGTGAAGTATTGGACTGTTTTCTTCTTACAAGAAATGGCTTACATGCGTTATGTACTACAGGCTGACTGAACTGCTGCATATATGCAGCATATTTGACTGCATATTTGGCTAAAATTCCTGGGTCTGATAAAACATACTTTTGTGCTTTATCTTTTCGCAGCTTTATCTTTTCATTGGTTTTATCTTTAAAGACAGAAATATCTGAAGTGGTTGAGAATAGTTGTTTCTGGACACCGATGAGACCATTTAATTTCCTCTTGTAATTGGTTGGGATAATTAACCTTTTGTTCAATGCAAGGCATGTTCTTCAGGGATGCCAGGCAGATTCTTTGTCTTACATTCTTCAGTACATTAACTACAGTCATTTAGTGTTGACGAGGGAATCTTGTGAGACTCTCTTTGGGTTGGTCAAAGAGTTTCCTGTTGGTTCTTGGGATAGTAGTAGCAGAATAAGCAAAAAAAAAAAAAAAAACCAGCAAAATTGTGTGCATGTGATTTCTTTGGTATAGCTAGCACCTCCTTTATTTCTTGATATTTAATACTTTTCAGCTTCTTGGGCAAGACTTTCCTTGTACTTTTAAAGAAATTATTGAAAATTAAATAAGGCAATATGCAGGTTTTAATTGTGATTGGGAGGCAAAGATTGAGAGAGTCCTAAATGCATAAGTCTCCAGAGTGCATATGTACTATATAACATAAAGATATCTTTTGAACATTTATCTACAAAGAGAATTCCTTTACCATGCTTCTGTCACACAAACTTACCCTATAGTTAAGGAAAATATACAAGAAAAGCTGTTTTTTTCCTTGTGCACTACCTGTTGACAAACAACTGATTTTGCGGCCTCACAGGTAAAGTTGTGATTCAGGACTGTAGGACTCTACACAGTCTTATGACACCCATATCCGTTCATGGATTGCTGAAACTCTGCAGTCACTCTCAGTTTCAGCAGCATACATCAAGAGGAAAATTCATACATCAGTTCATCAAGTGAATGAGACTTACGCCTTTCTAAATCAAACTTGACACTTTGATTTCTTGTGGAAAGTACAGAAGTGATCTTGTCAGCCAAGAACTGACAGCAATGTGTACCTAATTTTTCAAGCAGACAGGTAGCTAGGTGGCATACCACATGAAGCTTTGGTGTAGCATTTCAGAGTGAGGTCTGTGTAAGATGTGCTGTCACAATGAGTTACTCAGATTCTTAATACAGAAGCTAGGGGGATTAATTCCTGTGAAAAGTAATAAGGGGCACTAAAAGAAGGCAAAGGGCATTTCTGTTGCTGCCGTAGTGTTCAATAGCAGAAAGGAAACTCATGTAGCCTTGATTCATGTGAAGCAAATGCTTTATGGTTCAAACTGCTCTACAGTATTTTCTACAGTCTCAGTGGTGATGCTCTAGGAATGCCATTCCCTTATGCTTAACAGAGTCTCAAAAGCTCCATTATTTGTCAGATGGGTGATAAATTTGGGATATGTGTTTCACACATTTCATGAAACTGCCTGAGCTGTGTCTGGTGGGACAACAACATGGCCACTTGATTTTTAAAGGTGAATGGAGCATTAGGGTGCCTGAAACAAAAAGGAGAGGGAGAAAGCTAGAAAAATGGAAGACATTTCTGATTTATTTCAGTTGTAGATTTTCTAAAACATTTATCACTCTCTGTGGGCACCACACAGCAAAATGATATGGGCTCAAGCACAGCACTTATCTGCTAGGGTTCACAGATATGTCTAGTAAACAATTTTTAATGTAAGATATTTGATATGTGAGCAAGGGACCAAAATATCCAGAAATGTGTCTCTTATACCTTCGTCAACAAAATTAAATCAATCAGCCTTCTCAAAACTACACTGCCATAGGGTTTTACAGTAGTATTATTCACCATAATATTGGAACTTCACCTTTACAAGCAACGGGAATTCTTGAGAGGAAATAGGTGTCTGTATTTCAAAAAGCATGATATCCAGTTTGACTAAACTTCATTCACTGGTTGATCATCTGGCTGTAATATGATAACATTGTGAAACGCAGAATTTCTATTAAAAACCTGTATTTTGAGAAGTAAATATATTATTCTCCAAGTGTAGTGGTTAGCTGAGTAATATCAGTTAGTAGAGCAATATCATTTTTGTTAAGCCATGAATCTTCTTTCTGAAACACCTATCAGAGCATCATATGTAGCTATATCTAGGACATGCACAGATTAATATAATTTCTGGCTTTTGTTAATTGTTTGACAATGATTTGTACTTAAGATTTCAAGGAAAACTGGATTTATTTTATTTGGAATGGAGAAGTATAATTACAATTATTTTTACAAAAAAGTGCATATGTGAGCAAAAAGTATATTTGATAATTTAAGCAATAAATAGTTCATGTGAATTTTTTAATAGATGTGTCAAACTTCTGTTATGTTTGGATAGCTCATCTGTTACTAGTCATCTGTAACTAGATGTTACTAGTTTCTATTTCATTATAACATCAGAAGTATTTTTGTAACACTGAAAGTAGTGAACTATATCACAAAACACTGCCCTGAATTGTAACTGAATAACCAAGGTTAAATAGTCTATTATTTGGGCATGTATGTGAACAAAAGTCTGTAAGGAGGTTGATTAATTACTGAATATAAACATGTTAGAAAATCCTGACAGGGAAAAGAGCTACAGTGAATCTTGACTTTAGGAAAGTCCTTATTCATATCTGTTACAGGTTTCTGCCCAGACTTCAGACCTGAGGATTAAAATAAAAGGTGCACAGTGCACACCATCAGATAAAAACAACCTGACATTCTGAGTTACATTAGAGCTGTGACAGCAAACACAACTTGCCTTTGGCTTTGGGCACATAAATGAATTAAACTGTGGCAATTCAAGATGAAGTGGAATTAGAGAAGCTGACAATTGTAACACATCTGAAAATAATGTCCTATCCAACAGTGGAAAAATGTATGCCTGCATAAACAAGGGCTAAATTTCCCAGACCTTCATTGTGTTTACTTCTTTTCCTCACAAATTTTCTGATGCACAGCTTGTTTATCTAACTCAGCTGCCTCCACAGAATTTGCTTGAGGTTTATGCCTCAGGCATCACCTCTGTGAATTCATCACACAGACATATTGATGCCCTATTTGATAGTAACAGCTGATTCTTTACCTGCAATGCATTTGCCTGTAAGAATCTCTTCAGGAAAACTAGAACTAGAAAATAGAACTTGTTTTCTATAAGGACAAAATTAATTTGTGTTAAATGATGTACTGTAAGTATCTGTACTTGTAATTCAAGTGGACAGTATCCAAATAGATATGCAGTTTCCATGCTGAAATATTGTTTGATATAGCTGTAAAGGACAAAAGGAGACCAAATCACAGGAGCCCTTTCTAGCCGTCAGTTTTCAATAAGATTATGAAGGGGCTGTTTCTGATCAAAAGGTTTCCCTTTTTGGACTCAAAACTTAAAGCAGCTCAGAGGACTCGAGACACTTGAGAGACCTGATGTCCATGAGCTTGTACTGCTATCAGAATCTAGACTTTTTTTTTGAAAAGCTTTTAGTTTTGTGTTTACAAAGATAACCATAGAAGTGTGAATTGAGTATAAACTGATGCAGCACTATCTGCATCCGTCTGAAGACAGAGCATAGCAATAACTCCGAGACAATTTTTCAGGACTACTTTTGTGATCTTAGGACGCAAACTAGTTTGAATAACTTAAATATAAGTTTGGTTAACTGCTCCACTGTTGTTCACTGCATGCAAGAAAAACAAATATGGATGTTTTGTGAAAGCTTCTTAGACATTCTTCTAATAGAATTTGGGAGAGTATGAGAGTGCTATTCATAAACTCTGTTTTCAAAAGCACTGATATTTCAAGCAAATTTCAAGTGTTCCAATTCCTATGACAATCTTTGTCAAAAGGAGGACCTTGGTTTACATCTCAGACAGCTCAATTGTTGAAGAAGAATTGTATTTGTAAACTTCACACCAGTTATGTGCTTACCTACAACTGGATTGCAATTGCATTTGAAATCTAATGTGCAGTGTGGAACCTTGAAACTATAAGAATTAAACTTACTGAAGTGACAAGTTTTCATTGATTTTTACTTCAGAAGTTTATTATCTTTGTCTAGCAGACCTCAGGGTCATTGTATTACATCTGCTTTCACTTTTACACATGAGACACATAGAATTTCCATTTAGGAGAAAATTGGGGGAATAAAAAAACCTAAAGAAATGGAGGCACTTGGTGTGGGGAATCACAGACTGCATCTACTAAAATCACTGGTTAATTCTCCATGAGTGTCAACAAGGACAGGATTTCACACTCTATTTGGATGGAGTGGGGTGATATACTGCACTGCCATTATGTATCACACAGGGAAGAATTTGGTTTAGAAGAGAATGGAGTATAAGTATAATCTTTGTCTTAATCTTTTTCTGAACAAGGACTGGGTTTGCTCATTTGGGCCATATGGATAAGGGCAACGCTGAGGTCCATGTGAGCCACTGGATTCCTGTTGGCTGGGATCACTACAGTACAATATAAGGTGACACATTTCTGTAAATCATCATGGTCTTCTGAGACTTTCTAATTTATTTTAATTTATTCTAATTTCTCCTAGTCTGTCTTTGGAGACAGCTGCTTTTGTGATGTCAGCCCACCACATAAGCTAAGGCTCCTAAGGTAGCCTTGTGGTTACAGGTCAGTGACTCTACCTACAAGCTACCAGATGCAACTGAGAGGTGGTATTCCCTCTAGCAGGCTCTGTGGACAGCTGGGCTGCCTGGACAGCAGAGAAGGCTTGCCTCTGCAGCAGACTCCCTAGAAGCATAGGGAAAATCCAGTCCAACTTAGTGGACATGTCCTACTGACAAGAGTTGTGTCTAGAGATTGACTTTTTCAGTGATTAAGAGGAGAAGGTTTTTCCCACTCATAATTAGTGTTTTTACTGTTATTTTTCATTGTAAGCCTTGTGATTTTAGAGAGGGGAGACAGTCATCTAACTGAACTGTCCATGTTCCTATGGACACCATATTGGTTTCCATTTGCACTTATATTTTCTAGTGTTTTCTGCTAATTTAGTTTTAGACGCCCTAAACAAGATTGTCCCTTGGGTGCATTTGCAAAGTGTAGTAAATCATACTGCCAGGAAGTTTCTTGTGCTATTAATTTTAGATTTCCTCCTTCTCAATTTCATTCCATTACCCCAAGTATGTATTTCCTGTATTTTACAAATAATTCCTTCCTATTCTGTGTGTTTATACTTCTCACATACTTGCGGTAATTGTCCCAGTCCAGTTATTATTTCATTACCATAGTCATGCTTACCTCTTTTAACCTTTCCTTGAAACAGTTGAAATGTGTCCTTTATCAGTCCATGTCTTTAGGTTATCTTAATTTAGCAAGATGCTTCTTGTCAAAAAAGATTCCCAGTGTTTCATGTTTGTATGACTCTTTTAAATACTTGTGACTCATAGAGCACACAATCAGTTTAAGACAGAAGTTATCAGCTGCTGTTGTAACAGCTATTTACTACGTGCTAGTTTTTATTGCAAGTTATTTACTGTTGGAGTATTTGTGGTCATGCAGAATGTCTAAGGTATGTTAAAGCACTGGATAAACATATATATACCAGGCAATTTTGCCATATTCAGATATGCCTACATGTAGAAAGTATTGTATTACCTTGATGAACTGTACCTAGCATGAGGTCATATGCAGACAGACTCTTGTATCTGTGAAAGAGGTGTTATTACTTTTTACACTCTTGGCTTGCAAAGTTCCCATTATTAAACACTTCTGTATTTTTAATAGGTGGCTTTTTGCCAGATCTTATGATGTGTATGTTATAGTGCACTCTATCCAAACTCTTTATCCTATTCTGAAATTGTGAATCATTAGTTAGCCTTCCAATGTGAGTAATCTCTGTGGACAGCTGTGGTCAAGTCTTGGTTATCCTCCAAGTCAGAGTGGTATGGCATGTGAAAAAAGAGGTTTTACATCAGGTGTTTGCTCTTAATGCTTCATACATTAGGGCCTGTGCTTGGTCAGTTTACTCCTGCTGTCACGGGATTTTGGTCCACAGACACTGCATGAGCAGCAAAAATATTTTGAAACAATCTGATGCATCTGCATCTAGGAAGGAAGCATGTGGAAGAATGTTTACCAAAAAGTACTGTACCAGTACAGGATATACTACCTATCTGAGAAGGGACCTGCCTGGAGAAAATATCACACAGAAATTCATAGCCTATTCAGAACGGCACATTCCAAAACACAGGTGGCTGTGATGATGGGCAATTTTGGAAAACCCCAAGATAGGTAGGTAGGTTCCTTAAACACAATGTGTATGTTTCACAAGGCATTCTTTTGGTTTTGTTTTGTAGCCTAACAGCAGTGGTCAAGTAGTAGGGAAAGTGCCTGGCCATTTTACTCCAGTTTTGGCACCCTCTCCCCATCACAGTGCGGTGCGACCTGTGACCCTGACCATGACAGATACTAAACCCATCACTACATCCACTGAAGGTGAGGCATCTTCACCTACAGCAACCAGTAAGTATTTCTTTAGGAAACAAAAAATGTCCATCAAAGATCCGATATGATTTCAAATTGAGGCCAGAAAAAGGCGCCTTTTCCTACTATTTGACCAAGTGGGTGCTCATCATTTCACATGGAGAGCAATTATGATCTGACAGCCAAGCTTTTCCTCCCAAAATTTCAACCGATGGATCATGTTGTACGAACCAAAGTTTGTGACATGACAATCAAAATAAAAGGGAAAAGCCTGCGCTATTCAAGGAAAAGAAAATGTGTTTTTTTAATCTGAGGTGGACATTGTTAAGACATTGAGAAGCACACCCAGACAGTAAGGTTTTACAATGACCCACAGATGGAATTCAAAACAGGGACTGGATAATTTGCTCCTCAATGAACTTTCCTACAGAAATGAAGCCTTGTTGCAACGCATACTGAATCTGAGCTATGATATTTGCTTGTTAATATAGGTTGTGTCATTTTTAGCAAAAACAACTGTTGTGGCAAAAGAAAAAATTAATTCCTTATTACTACAAGGGATAGTAGATACACTGTTTTTGCTTGTTTGGTTTCTTAAAATAATAAATAACAAACTCTAACTTCAATGTTTTAAGCTCTTTACTAAGTGATATAGGATCATGTAATTTGTCCTATTATCTTCAATGGAATTGCAGTTCTAGAAATAAGGGCAAATATCTAGACTAATTTCTTCCCTTCAAAGTATTAATGATCAGTGGTGCAGAATGTTGCTTCTTAACTGTGTTCTGCATTTCTGTTGTCCTTGAACTTGTATTTGGACTTTGGAGATGGCCAGTGTTACCACCACTTGTCAGAGTGGTGAAGATTTTTAGGAGACAATTCCAGATTCTTGGAAAAAAAATCTTAACAGTCTTTAAAAGCATTAGTCTCTTTAGGGTTTGTAAGATTAAAATTACTTGTTCTGGGCCTATTTAATATTTGAGCTTTAAATACACTCCCTACCTGTTGGTCTGTCATTAGAATCTGAGGCAGCGATGATACTCAAAGGCATAAGATGTAAAGAAGGAAAATTGTTTGAGCATTTTAATCAAAGCCATCACAATTGTGAAAGGGTAGTAGTAATTTTTGGAGACACTACTATTCAAGTATATAAAAGAAATATAGATAGATTTGTGGAAGTATTTTATCGGCCCTTGCAGTATATTAGTTTCATTTAGATGTACTAGAGTCTAGCTGTAGTCTCACTGGTGATTTATGGTACAATTTTTGGACCTTCTAAGAAGAGTTCATTTTAGCATCAAAGTAGAAACTGTTGCTCTAAGCATTTGCACCAGAACAGAAAACTGAGAAAACTAAGTTCTTGTACAGTTTCAAGTATTTGTGGTTTCATTCTACTTCAACATGATTGTGCTTGACCTACATATCTCTCTTAGATGAGGACAAGGTTTCTGATAAAAACGGTCAAAAAAACACAATAAATGCCAGAACTGTTTTGGGATGTTTTCTGGTAGCCTGACCTTAGCCATCACTATAGGAAAGTATATCAGATCTCTACATTGTCCTACTATCAAGGGAACAATTTGGACTATATTTTCCAATTAAATCATCTCCCAGTTTCTTGTGCAATTCATGGGAACCTGATAGCTGATTCCTGCTGAACCTTTAGAACATCTTGACTTAGATACTTAAAATAAGGCTTCCCCATGCTTCCATAGTAGTTTCCAAGTAAATTCTTGCCACTATAGCACATAAATAATAATGGAAAAAAAATTCCCATGTGCAAATTTTTTTTTGAACATGGATGTGTGCCTACGAGACAGTGTAAAACACCTCACCTGCTCAGGGTGTTACGATTTTCAAAAAATTTCTTTAGTCTATCTCCTTGGTAAAGGATTTTGACACTAGATTGGTAACTGTAAGAGCATAAAAAAATTAAGCAATATAGATTTTTGAGGAAGAAAATAACAATAAATTGAGGGATAATGTCCTTCTGATATATAAGTTATGTATGAATACATGTAAACTATATTATCAGTCAAACTGTATTATCAGTCATAATAGGTCCACTACACAGATTACTAATGTTAACTTAATGGGAAAATCAACACTAAATATATTTTATAGCATAGTTTTATTTTTATTTGAAGTGACTGGTTTAAAATATATATAATTATATATTTATATAACAGACAAAAAATAAATGTTATTATTCAGTGTGACGAGAATAAATTGGCAAATGATTAGCACTGCTTTTCATTCTGAAGCACTATAACATAATTTTTATTAATGAGAAAGAACATCAGGCTTTAATAATATTTGGGGAACCCTGCTGCCTCCATCACAATTTCCTTCTGGTTAATTCTTACAACAGTTTTTTAGTAAAGCCTGTTTATTGTATTTAGGATTTTTAATTTTTTTTAATTAATGCATTTTCTTGTTTTTTTTTTTCCACATTAAGTTAATATTAGCAGGCCAATTTAGTAAGTACTTTCAACTAGCTTCTCACTGCCATGCTTGTATATGTCTGTCCAGTTTTAGTGGTTTTGCTACTAAGCCTTTGCCATTTTCCCAGAAAGTTTCCAGGTTGTGATGCTACAGATTGCAGTGTGGATATCTCCACACTCGGCAGTTGAGCAAGACCACCTAAATAAGTGCCACTAAAAGGCATGAAAATGTAATGGCTTTTAGGAATTACTGAGAGAGACCAGACAGGAATTTGTCCTACAGGTGAAGGAGGATCCACTATCTGTAGCTAATCCCAGCATCACTTGCAATTCTCTTTCCCCTCAGAAGTGGGTTTCTTCAATCTTCTGTAGCAGGCAGCAAGAGAATTATGTTACAAGTTCCCCTCAGAAAATATTGTTTTCTGATGTATGGTGGAGGTGACTGTTTACTATTATATTACACAGTCAGAATTAGCTCCCTTAGGAAAATATTAATCAGATTATATCCCATTACTGCAAAGGTTAATTTCATGCCACGTAAGTAAACCAAACTTTTTATTCTAATCTATGTTGTTCTTTCACAGTTTGGTGTTTTCTTGGTAAAAAGAGGGCCTTTACAGAAATAAAAATAATGTGGTCATGAATATTTTCCCTTGGCATTGTAATTTCAGTGATTTCACAATTGCTTTAGATTGTATGATGGAAAATAAAAGTGTGATTAGTTCAAATAAATACATTTTGAAATACTTTGTAAAAAATTAATCAAAGGAAGTACTTTTGTCAAGAGACATCATTATGATTTACACATGCAGCTTCCATTGAAGTTTATAGGAACTTACACATGCCTTTCCAAATTTGGTCCAATATTTCTTTTGCTTTCTCTTTAGGAAAAGCTGAAGACACATCCTATATATTGCAAAATCATAACTCTGGATAGCTCATATTTTTACTGTACCTGCACAAGGTAATAGATACGATAGGTTGATATTTTTATCAATATGTTTTGTTCTTCCTTAATCAGCCTACACAGCCTCAGGCACATCCCAAGCCAATCGATATGTGGGACTAAGCCCAAGAGACCCATCCTTCCTACACCAGCAACAGGTGGGCAAGTTTCACATGGGTGTAATGATATAGAGAAGCTTTTGTGGTATTACCTTCCTACATGCTGCCACTGGTATCCTGGATTAGACTGAAATCTTGAGGGTTCCAGTAATTGCCATGTGAAGATGAAGTTTATTCAAAACAAACAGAACTCTTTAATAAATATCAATTTAGCCTATTCTGTTTCTTAGATTTGTCCCATTTTAAGGAATTACTAATATGTCTCTTTCAATATTTTAATTTTCAAGAGTTCATACATTTAATCTTTATTGGTTTTTTGAAGTAGAGTGAGATGTTTAAGAAACAAATATTAATTTTAAAATCAGTTTTAAAATAAGCAAAACTTTCAGAGCGAAAAATACAGTTTATTATTTTCAAGTTATTTTGTTTCCTTTTTCTCTGGGTGTTTAACACATTTCTTCATTTTAGTTTTAGAAGCTCAGTTATAAAACTGAATTCTCAAGGCGACACATCATCATTTCTCTTGTAGAAAGTTCAAATTGGTCTGACGATTTCAAATGTGATAAAGCCACGTTTTTGTTGTAGCTTCTTACATCATTTATATTTCAAGTAGCATTTTAAATTTCACATCTCATTAATGCTGGAAATTTAATGCAAATGAAGTGTTTACCCAAACTGTGAAAATAGAGAACTGAGATTAATGATGGCTTACAAATAAATTAGCTGCAGTCAGTAGCAAGGCCATGCACACACAGAAATGGTACATTACAAAAATAAATTCCAACCTTTTAGAATTTTAATGTACTTTATGATGTGTGTTCGTGTTCCTCTTAGATCTTAACAGTAGAGGACTTTGAAATTCACAGCATGTAAAATGTTACAAGGAGAAAAGCTGAATGTGACACTAAGAAAGACAATGTTAAATAGGTCTTGGCATTTACTATACTGCATTTTTTTCTCAGACTTGTGTTCCTGTCAGCAGTTTATATGCATATTTGTTTCATTTTTCAGTAAAACCTACCTGTTCTACATTGCTGAGATTTAGTTGACCCGTGCTTCAGCTGAAACTCACTATTCATACCCATTCCCAGGGCAAGGAGGCAGTATGTCTATTTTAAAGGTCGCAACATGCAGAGTTCAGAGAAAATCATAAATATGATAATTTATTCAAAATAGCTGACACGTTGCCAACCATTTTTTTTTAACTAGTAAGACCTAAATTCAGACATCTGTACACTTTCACGAAAACATGTAATGACTATCAGTGAGTTTTCCAGCCATTAATTTCTCAATAACTTTTCTGGCATATTGTGTTGCTGGATTTTTTTAACCTCTCAAAGATTTTTATTATGAAACGCGTTATAATTATTATGACTTTTTTTTTTTAAGTTACACAGCATATGAATATTGTTTTTTAAAGCACGCACAATGCCTCTCTTTTTTACGCACAGCGAATGTAATGTGTGAAGTTCTTATGAAGTTTTATATAGTATACTTTGAAATGTCTCTGACATCCTGTTAATTTAGGGGTGTCCAATAATTTTTTTTCCCCTCTGTATTTTTGGACAAAATTTTTTTCTGCAGACTGCTTCTGCTTAGGTCTACTCCACCTTCCAAGCTCATTGAAAAACTTCTAAACTTCTTGTGACATGCCAGAAAGTAGTAGAAGCATATTTAATTTTCCCCTACCTGCATTTTGACATATATATTGCTAATGTCTTGCGTCTCCTATTTATTTTTCTCTTTGGGTAGATCAAAATAGATTTCAAAATTTCATCAGTGTCTTTGGACTATCAAAGTGAAAGAGATCTCAAAGGTCTTTGGTGCTCACATGCGTTGTGTCTGATACTCCCTTCTGTGGTAAAACGTGGCCAAATGGCTTAAAGGGAAGGGAAAACTAAGCTAGATCTCACATACACTTCAGAAGCAGAAAAGTTCTTTAATGCCACTGTGTTAAACCTTTCTAAAGTGTATTGCTTCATAGTCTCATTGTATTAATCCAAATTGGTGAGCCATGTGCTATATTTAAAAAATATCAGGGTTTTATTGTCTTTGCTCTTAACTCACTATTCTCTTCTAACGTATGCAATGGACATATCTGTGTTTGCCTGAGTGTGTCTGTGTGTGTATGTATGAATACCTACACATATGTAAAAAATTAAGGAGTAGTATGTACAGGTGAAACCATCTGAAAGAACAGAAATCTTTAAGCAGAAAGTTTTTCAGATGGACAAATATGNTGAAAGGACATAGTAAATCAATCCCATTTCTGCCTTACAACAGGATAACCTTTGCTCTAGTAAAATTGTTTAGACAATCTCAATGCTCTACCTCACTTTCTGGGCAATATGTATGTGTGTGTGTGTATATATATATATATATATATATATACACACACACACATACATATTGCCCAGAAAGTGAGGTAGAGCATTGAGATTGTCTAAACAATTTTACTAGAGCAAAGGTTATCCTGTTGTAAGGCAGAAATGGGATTGATTTACTATGTCCTTTCATTACTTTACAACAATTTAAAAGAGAACACTCTTCTTGTGGCAGATTTTAAATGCATTTCCTTTAAAGCAACTCATGATGAATGAAAAGAAAAATCAAGGGGTATGTGAAATAAGGCAATTAATCATTTTATATTAATGGAGAGAAATTTTCAATTAGAAAGCCAGTGGTTTTAGTTCCAAAGAGGTCTTTTAAGCATTTCCCATACCCTGTAATGCACAGTGACCCCTCAAGAACAAATATTGTCACTAGTACCTTTTTTACTTCATTAGAGGAGTCTTTATGAAGATTTATTCTTCCTGGTTATGAGAAATATTGACAGGTACCCTTGAGTATTTTTGTTGCTGTGAAAAAGAACCATTATGTAGTCCATTTAAGTAACCACAATAAATTTAAAAGTTACACATGTATTTTGCAACACACACTCACAAGAGAGTCCTGATAAAGTGATAGCTTGCTAGAAATTCCAGTAAACAATGTATGGCACAGCGCATCTGAAATACTCACATTTAGATGGTAAACACTGAGTAAAACTTTGAAAGACAATGCACAGTAGGGCCAATGGGAGAATTTGTTGGCTTTTACTGATCTGGATGCTGTGAAATTGTGATGTCATATGGATTACTTAGCCTGTAACACTGATAATTAGAAAGACCGGATTCTAATGGGGAACTGTAACTTTGTAGTCCACTTTCTGATGCACTAGCTGGTGGATCTTCCCATTACTTTTCTTGAAATGTCAGGTATTTCTATGCTGTGGCATGAATAGTTACAAAAAATACATCTTGCTTCAGTGACATTTGGAGAGTCATATGTATCTGGATATTTTCTTGTTGAAAATTCATATCAGACCTCCTCTGTCTATTAGAAATTACTGGTGACCACTTGCTTTTCTTTTTTTTTGATTCGTCATCAGCTTCTGAGAGTTGTTAAGCGCTGATAATGTAACTGGGCAAGGGACATGGTAAGAGCTAGTACCTGAATGAGAGTGTTTTTGTTAATTTTATTATTAGTCATTGGTGGAAGTATTTTCTGAAGCCAAATCATTGTTCTTTATCTGTGCTGTGAAACATCCTAACTAAATTAAATAAAAGGAAGGTTGGCTAGCCTTTGCACTTATATGGGTGCACTTTCATCCCCCTTCCCCAGCCCCCAGTTTGCATTTATTGAAGATTCGTGGTTTCTAAGCCTAGACTAGAAGAAAAAAGCAACTGAGCAACAAAGCAACAAACGGAGGAAAGTCAGTCAAATTCAACCATCTATAAGGGGGCACAATTCCTTTCCAGAGTCTAGTTGTGTCTGCATTGTTTTGACTAAGTAAATCTAATAGCAAGATCATTAGTTCAGTAAAAAAATCTTAAAAATCAGGATTCTCATGGTTATGTGATGGCATTTCTTTAGTGTCTCCTTTTCTCCTTGTGTCATGGTTTTCCAACTTCCTGGATTTATTATGGTATTGAAATGACAGACACTTAGAGTCAGATTATGTAGTTTCTGGCAATAATGGTAGAAATTTTCCAGAAATACTAGTCAAATACTTTGCCTTTGTAAACATTTAAAAAGATGGATGGATGAATGGATGGATGGATGGATGGATGGATACACAGACATTTGTATTTATTGCAAGTGCAGATGAATGGTGTCACAAAAAAAAAAGGTTTCTGAATGAATAAAATAACTGCAAGGTTTTTGTTCTTGACCATTTAATTTTAATGTACCTCTGGGCCTTGTATGGATGATTCTATTTTTAATTAGAAAACATAAATAAATGGAATAGCTATTAAGGTTGTTAAATCTCTAGAACTTTCCTGTCACTGTGCTAACTAAGCCTGGCCCAATTGCTGAGGAGTTAATGAACTCTTCCAGTCTTTGCACTGACAAATTCAGTGGCATGGTTTCACTAAAACTTGCATTGTCTGGGTATGATATGTTGCATTTATGATTTTCACACAGATTTTATGAGTGAGACCTTTTCAATGTACATGGTAATAAGGTCTCCAAAATGATCAGAAAACTGTAGATAGCTTTTTATTTCCCACAAATGCCTTGCCTGTCTCTTCAGTAGAAAGTTATTCTTACCAGATGCATCCTTTTTTTTACTGAGCTTCACATGTCAAACCGTAATTCTCTTCATACTGTTAATCATGGAAATTGTGAACTTCAATGTCCACTGAACACAGGGTATTTGTTTACAAAATGTTTTGGGTGGATGTTACTTCTGCATTCAGCAGCAGGCTGAAAGAAGAACACAGGCAGACTCCTAAAGAGAACTTGTCAGTAAAGTCAGGAAACAGGTTATCAACACTCAGCTGGTTCTTATTGTGTCCCTTATCATAATTGACAGTTTGACGTAAAACTGGGTCACCTGATCGCCAGGGAGGTATGTAAATGGCTAAGAGGTCACCTTTCACATATGCTTGCTGGAAAGGAAACACATTTAAAGGAAGTTTCAGTCAGAACAATGACAATATGCAAATATTAAGTTTTATGGGCTTTTCTCAACTAACAGAAGCTATAGCAGTCTCCTATTACATTTTCCAAAATACAATTCTTCTTTCAGTAGCTATCACAGAAACTTGAAATGAATGCTAGTCTTAGTCATTCTTTAGATACAAGACTACAAAATCTGCTTAAAAACCACCCCTTAAAAATTATTCATCCTATGATTAAAGATTGAGATGTTGACAGTGAGTTTTTAATGTATGTGTGATTTGCATACTTAAAATGCTGCAGGATGGTTGTGCTTTCAAGGTGCTGTTTAAACTGTGAAGACAGCTATAGTAAAATCTAGCGCTTGGGTAGAACGTCACATCAGTATGTCTCACAGCTCTGGAAAGTACAAAACAAAATCCATTTCCTGGCATTTTACAGAACAGAAGAACTTGGTGTACCGCTTTACTTGTCTCCAGGCCTGTGTCCACTTCCAGACTTGTGTCTCCTTCCTGTAAAATGTCTGAGGTAAATGAGGGAGTTGCACTGCCTCCCAGGAGAAATGCATGCAGTGAGCTTTGCGCTCTCTGTTGCTTCATGAGTGCAGCAGTGGGGATGTATCACAGGCGTAAGGGCATAGCCCAAGATCCAGGACTAGGAAAATGCCTGAGCTGCCTGTGAAGATTCCCCATCTCTTGCAAGGCTGGACATCCTTTTCGACTTCATTATATAGACTAATCTTCTTTTTTGTGGCTAAATGAGAGATTAATTAGAAAATAATTGATAATGTTTTGAGGATGGAAGATATTATTATAGTAACGAGGTGGCTTGCCTTGCTAAAAAACCACAGAACTGTGGACTGAAAGTCAAGTCTGTTCAACAGCCTTCTAGGAAAGACTTTTCACCGTGTCATATGTTGAGTCAGGTCTTTTATTTTTCATTCAAAATATGCATTTAAGAAAATCAGCAATGTTTTCAGTAGTTATTAGATATATGCTGAGGACCATTTTTTCTTTCCCTTTACTGAAGAACGTAAGTTTTCTTAAGTAGTTTCCTGCCTCTTCTCTTCACAATCCTGCAGAGATACTCTTTTAGATGGCCTCCTCTGGGTAAGAGCGACTGAGCCTTCTTATCTCCAGCTAGCATCGTGGCATGATTTTAGGCTACTCTACGGCGAATACCTAGACAGAAAGCTTTCCATATGACTCCAGACAACATATGTCACTTGAAATTCTGTAATGAAGTGTCTTATATCTTCCCAAAGCTTGTTACTCATGTCGGGTCTGTGCACCCAAACTTTCCCTGCTGGGCTTTCTGGACATCCTCCAAGGGCAGCTTCCCACTGCTCCTGTGAACAGAGTTCTTCCATCAGATGGAGCCCAGGCTTACAGAGTTCTATTAAATTCTATATTATTTTTACCTGGTATTTATACAGGATGCAGAGGCAGACTTTGGAAGTGATATTTCTAAATCTTAGACATGCAGAGATCTTTCAATAAGGAGTGACTTGGGAGAGGAAGTTTTATGTGAGGGAGATATTAAAAAAAAAAAAAAAAATCCAGGCCGGTTAATTTTTAAAGGCATTAGGACAGCTACGTGGGCCTACTGAGGAGTGCGGAGAAGCAGTTTTTGACATTGGGAAGGTGTATTTCAGTTTAACTAATTCAGCCCTGAGCTTGTGACAGAACCAGTTGTCATGTAACTGCAGCTCTCCATGGTGTTGTCAGTACTGCAAGCAATGGCACAGTTGGTGTAGCTAGCACTACAGTACTAGCTGTGAGTCTCATGGACCATGATCCTTCATATAAATGTGCATGTACGTGCCTACATGTACAGCTTAGGTATAAAATGCACATGTTGCACTATTATCTTTGTAGTATTTGGATGTATGTGAATTGAGGTACTTAAGGCTATATATCATAAGAAGCATGCAATTACTAACACTTAGGAAATATATTTTAAAAGCTTTGTGATGCTTTCTTAATGATAAATGTAACACATTAGCTGTATGTGTGGAAGATTTTCATACAGACTGTGGGAAGAACACAGTGATTTAGTGCCGAAGCTAATTTACTAAAATGTAATGTATCAGTCTCTTACTGTTTTCCCCAAATGATAAATGCAATTAGGTTCTATAAAGCAAGCTAAGTGCTTGCCAGATTTCTGAGTTAGACCTAAGTGAATATAATAATTTGGTAACACTAAGTTTGTGATTTTAGTATATTTTTAATGGTTCTAATCGGCCAAAGGGCTTTTAATAATAGATTTTATATTTTGTGAAGAAGTAAAAGAGGGGGATGGGTGGGAGGGTTTAACCTTTCAGTCTTTTCTTTCAGCTGCAAGTGAGTTTTTATAGCTAAGTTATGAATCGTTAAAATATGCATTTGTAGTGAAGATAATGACATCCTTAAGGATAATAACAGAAATATGTCTACTGTACATTGAGTAACTGGGTTTACATATTTTATTATGTTTTCATTATTATAATCAGGCTTAGGATCCTGTTTTGTATAGTGACTAAATCAAATATTTACTTACCCATTTCTTTAAACGTGCTCAATATATTATTCACAGTTACCTCTAGCAGACTTTTTAACTGCATGTTTCCTTTTCTAGTTAATTTCATGTGGTTTAGTCATGCTTTTAATGGCCTTTAGAAGGTCCCTTGGAGTTCTTTAGATAACAAACAAGAAACAATCCCTATGAAAACATCAAAGACTAACATTTCCATTTCTCAGACCTTAACAGCAGGAAGCTTATTAGTCTAACAGCCAGACAGGGTCAGGTTTGCAATATTGTCTTGTCCTCAGCATTTGTATTTTTCAGGAAAAGACTGCAATAAATTGTGCTTCTGTGAAAACAGTTTATTGTAGTTTGTTTGCTGTAGCCTGTACTATCTCAAGAATGTGAACATGGATAGAGAAAACTAAAATGCATTGAAAGCAATTAAACTCAGCAACATTATCTGCAATTAAGAGTGTTTAATCATATATAATAGTACAGCAATTTATGTACATGACTCTACAGAGGATAAAACCTATATTTTTTTCAGAAGTCAGATAAGCTCACTTTCTTAAGCTTAAAAATAAGCAGCATATATTTTCAATAAATCTGCTAACACTGTTGGGCAGCTGTTAAATAAACAGAGCTGCCAAGGGTCGCTTGAACAGTCTGTGAAGGCAGAACTGATGATTTGAGGGTCTGTGAAGAATTTGTTTCAGCTAATATTTAGTGCATTCCTCATTATATTAAAATCCAGTAAAGTATTTTAAATTCTACTTTTCTGAGTCTAAATAAGATTAGATGGTTTTATCACCTCTTGCTAAGTAATACCACTTTCAGTAATACTAGATTATTAAACCTCAGTTACAAAATATCTTTACTCTTCTTAAATAACAAGATAGCAAAATACAGTTTGTTTAATTTTGGCAAATTTTCTACAAATTGCATATCTTCTGTGTTTCACAAAAAGCATGCTAGAAGATATTGATTATATCTTACCTTACTCAGTACACATTATATAGAGCATTGCTTACAAAGCCAGCATAATTATTTCCTTTCTTGAAATATTGCACTATTGATTATTAACATTTCCTTTTATTCCAGCTCAGTTTGTAGTCTAACAATGGCTAATTGTTATGTTCTACACACTAGTTTATGCTTTTATGCTTTATTAATAGAGGATCATATTAAAGTATCATTATATTAAACAAGTCTATAGGCATTTATTTCTCAAAATAAGTTATTTTTCTTTGTTTTATTTTTACAGTTACTTCTTGGGAAAGTAAGACTTTTGCCATGTACAGTAGTAGTTTGCATGTATTCATTTAAATACTAAAAACTGTAGTATGCTCGATCCATATCTGACTGCTAGGTTTCAATTGACAGCTGAGAATTTGTGACTGGACCATGAATCAAAACGGCAGGCATTTATACCCCAGTGCCAGTGAGGATACATTGGGAATTACTTGGCAAAGGTAACCTTTTAATTATTTCCATCCCTACACCACCTCTAAAAAGTTGCATAGAGCGACAATATCTGTATTAGTGGGCCTCCAGAGGTATATGTGACAGCATTATGGTCAAAATATCTGTGTAACATTTTTCTTAAATGCATTAAGGTTATCATGTAAACTGCCTTTAGATGTAAAGTAACACCTGATATAATGTTATGCTGTCTTATGCAAAGAATCTGCATAGGAAATACTGATCTTAGGCTTTAAAAATGTCATTTGCGCTCATATTTTTGGGACCTTAGTGGTTAACAGAAAGAAAATGGTGCTGTTAGAGGTATAGATGAGTATAATAATAAATGGCAGAGATGGTGGCTGGTTTTGGGTAAAGAATAACTATATTATTCATAGAGACATTTCTTACGAATTGACTGTTGTAGTTTTAGGTCACTAACATATTCCTGAAGGTAAGATATAAACCATCTTATTTTTCAACTAAATAACAGAATAATTAGGAATGATTTACAAAAAGTTTTATTTTTCTATTAAGTCCTCCCTATTCTCCCCAACCAAATAAACCAAACGATAAATTCCACTAACCTTTGATATATTATTAATTTATTAGATTTTCTATTTCTGGGTATATAGTGGATTATGGTAACAGCAGAAGGCGTATGTTTATCTAAATAGGCATATAAACAAATCAACATAATTTTTATATATCCATTTTCACCTTTTTCATGTACAGGATTCTCTTCAGCACTCAACACTTAATGAGCGTTGCACATGTAAGACTTGTAGCTTGGGAACTTATCAGATGAAGTATTAGCCACTCATGAAATAATTTAAAATAGTTTTTTGAAATTTATGTGTACATGAAATATATGTACCTATGTATAGTTAGTGTAAATATGTGTGTGAGTGTAATTTATATGTATTATGTATAAAATGCCTTTTGATGTATTGTACTGATGGTACTATGGACTGCTAGAAATTTTGGGACTTTTGAGAATCAACTTGGAATGGAAATTACTGAATTTGAAAATTGGTGCTGTTTATAAATCTGAAGTTTAATTTTTTTTTCAATTTCTCTATAACAGTGTTTTAAATCTGAAAGAATTTGTGGTGGTAAAATAAGACCTTGTCATTTCTTTCCTTATATATTAAATAGTACAATGGAAAATTAGGTAATGGATTCACTCCATCTCTTCAAGGGCTGTGATTCACATTACAAATCCACATCACACACTGGTTGCCAGAGTTTTCAATGTAGTGCCAGTAGTGAATCCAAACTGAGCTTTTAAGGCACAGAGAGGGTGATTTATTCTCTCACTACAAAGTGGCATTTTTCAGGGCATTGACAGGCCCTGAAAATTTCATCACAACAACCTATCTAAGAACATCCTCACACTCATCACTCGAGCCCTCCTTAAAGCAATGACAGTTATACTGATTGAAGCACTGTCCTAGTGTTTGCTGAATTCTGTTTTTCCGTACAGTCATACAACATCTTGGGCATAAATTGTGAAAAGAAAGGAAGAGAGGGGGAAAACATTTCTTTGTGATGATCAAGAAAGCTTTGGTGGTGAATAAAAGCCTGCTCCATGATCCATTGCCTGTTATTCGCCACACTGCTTTGCAGATCACTACCAGAATGCTGCCTTCCACTGTGGCCCTACCAATCTACACAAGCACTGCCAGAAGAGCTTGAGCACAAATTCTGCCATGGGCATTTCATTAGAGGCCTAGGCGATGCCGCTTGCTCTTGCATTATGCATCGCCTTGAAGGACAAGGAAACAAACAGCTCTGCCTAAGCAGATGTCTTTTAGTTGTTGGGTTTTGAAATATTACATTCTTCAAATCCCACAGAAATTATACCTAAGAAGAGAAATTATACCTGCACAGGCTAAGGAGCAGTGAGTCTTTCTAACACTTAAACTAATGTTAAAAAATGAGAATATACTGCAAAAGTAATTTTCACATGTTGGCAAAGATATACATCCCAGTTCAGACAAGTTTCTGCAACTCCAAATGGTTTGATAAATGCTTGATTATGTGATTTCCTTAGATCTGCAGAGGTCATTTTGATTGTGCTCAATCTCACCCTTTACATCAGGCTTAAGCATACTGATTTTTCAGGAGTATTATTGACCTCAGACAGGTGAAAAATTTAGCAGGCTCTCAGTGTTAGCTGCCCAGTTTTTTCACGTATCTCTACAGGTAGCAGAGATGGTCAGGTTGAAATCTTTGTCATCAAGCATTGTTGGTGAACCACACCTTGGAAGTTTCGGGAAAGCAAATGACAAAAACCTTCTGTTATTTCTGCATTCTTTGTCTTATTAATAGTCACACCTCATGGTAGATACAATACATAGATTTCAAAATGGTTTTGATTTGTTTTATTTCCTTAAAAATTATATATCTCGAAAGATATATAATCATCGAAAGATTCAGGTATAAGACAGTACTGGGCTGTATGCAAAGGCTGAACTTTGCATAAAAGAAGATGATATGAATAATACTAAACGAAAAAGGACCAATAAGCCACAAAAACTTAGATCACTGATATATTATTTTCTACAAAACCAGAAGACTTACAGGGAATTGTGATAATAAAAAATAGATTAATACTCTATATAGCTGAATTAAATATTCTAGTAGCTTTAAAGGGAATACTTATATTAAACATTCAGTGAGCATCTTAAAAATCCCAAAATAAAATCGAAAAAAACCCATCCCAATTATTTCGTGAAGTATTTAGAAGTACTAATTTTTACTTTATTCCTCACACCCAAACAACCTACAGATTTTGTTTGGGTTGGTATGATTTTTTGTTGCTTACTTAAAACATTTGTGGTACATATTCTGTCTTATATTAATGACTATTTATCACTATCACTATCAATATATCACTATTTATTTGTAAATGCAGTTTTATTGTGTCTGCTGAAATTTCAGCACCATTTAAACACATCAATAGAAATAATTTCTGCAGTACTTTTATGATCATTTAGGTAAATTTTTTTTTGTGTACATGTAAAGAAGATACTCAAAACCATTAAAAAACCTCAAATCCTTATAGTTTTGATAATGGCAGTTCTGTTTTCCTAGAGACAGAAGGCGAGGGAAAGCTGTGAAAATCTGTAAAGCTCATTTAGAAAAATACAGTCTCAGTCACTACGTGAGGGCAAGAGTGTACGCAAAAAGTACACTTAAGAAATGAGCGAGAGTGACAAAAAGTGGGGGGGTGTGTGTGAGGCTGATAGCATGAGTTTGATCCTAAACCTAAGCCACTCATTACACCATTGATGGTATTTCCAGTATAAATACTCATAAAAGCTGGCATGACAGGTCTCTTCTAGACCATGTGGAATATTTGCAAGTCTTCCACAGACTGTTAGCAACTTTGCATTGCCTAAGTGTACATTTCAACTCAGCTATTGACAAATGTATTTTTATTTATATGAATATTAATTCTTTTAACAATCATTCTGCATTAACTGTTTAACATTATGTTCACCATATCCAGGCAAATTGGCTAAGCTAGAATTTCATGCTTTCATTCTGTTATCTTGACACATCAGTGAAGTACAACAGCTGGCTCATTCCTGGAGATGCTGAGGGGAGCTGTGTTCTCAGAGTGCTGAATTTCTTTCTCAGCTCTAGCTATGGGGTATTCAGCATTCCAAGCATCACCACTGCCTCACCCCCAGGCCTCCCCTGCCCAGCACCACTATGAGTTTATGGTGACAGTGCTGATAAGACAATCAAATGGGATAATCTGATTTGTGAAAGAAGTTGGAGGGGAATTGAGAATGGGTGCATATTGCTTTTGTAGCACATGATCTTGTACATGTATGGTAATGAGAAGACATATAGCTAAAATTACACAACCAGCAGCATGTCTGTGGAAGTACACTTGGGCAAACACAGACACCTGTTAGAGCAGTAGTTCATACACTCTGACCTGTGTCCCTCCCTCATTCCTCTCACCAGCAATGGTTTGGAATAAAAGTACCACTTAATTACAATTTAAGAACAAAAAGGTTGAATTTTCCTGAGTGTAAAAATATTCACAGAGAGAAAATCTAATGATTTCTTATTTTTATCAATTCAGATTACTAATTCTAATAGTTTTGTCCAAGTCAGTAATGCAGAAAGATGGCAGAACATTGTTTCCTCCCCATCCAGGCAAACATCTTCTGAACACTTCCTAAGAAATTAGTTGTATTCAAGCCAGAGTTGCATGCTGCCATCCCACAGGAAATGGGTCAGCAATCCATTAAGATGCCATTAGATAATCTAATTTGGAACTTAATCTCTAAATTAACCATGCTCCATACTTGAAGCATACTTGAGAGAAAGAAAAAAGTTTATGTTTGAATCGACAGGGGAGCTGAAGCGTGAAGAAGGCTGTTTGTTTTTTCTGTAGCTGTGGTCACGTCTCAAGCCGTCTGGTAACCAGGAGAAACCAGACATGATGTAATTCCAGATTGAACATGAACTTCAGGGATTTAGAATGAGGGAACAATGGACCATAGGAATCAATAATGTCCATTTTCCACATGATTATGTTTGGAGCTTTAAGTTAAACTTTATGGGAGAAGCAAAAAGAACTGCAGTGTGAACAAAACAAGTGAGTTGATGTAGAAGCAAGATGTTAAAATAAATAAAACAACTTCGGTAATAATTTCTGAGCAGCACTACAGATTCCAGCAGGATTAGAAAAGTTCTTGCTCTGCAGTGAACCAGTTGCCTGTTCTGAGATCTCTTTGTTCACTTAGGTGGGACAAACTTAATCTTATGTTTCCTGTCAGATGATTTTTGGCAGCTGCTGGGAAGGAGGAGCATATTATAGAGAATTCCCAAGTGCAAACTGTGTCTTTAACCCCTTGGTTACTCCAGCTTTCTACTTCTTTATCATCTTACCTCCAATTGTTTCTTTCGAATCAGTAGAACTGATTTGTTTGGGTTATTTTGTTTGTTTGTTTGGTACAGGTAGGATTGTCTGCTTTATTATTTAGTAATGCTAATTTGATAAACATATTTTTTTAAAAGTGCTAAGGTAAAAATTCTGATGGTTTTAAATGGAAATAATAATATTTGGGAAAAAAAAAGGTAGTGCAGGTGTGTAAAGTTGAGAGTCAATTTTTCACAGTCCACCCAGTGGACTCTGGTAACCAAGCACATGCTCTCTGTGGTTTGGCTTCTCTTGGTCACAGCCTCCTCTGTGCAAGTGCAGGTTTGAAACCCTCTGTTAGCCCTGCTCCTGCACCAAATTCTCATGCACAGCATGGACATGCACCATTTCTCTGGGCCCTCCCTCTGTTGTGGGTATTCTTTGTTAGTAATGGGCTTCGCAGCCTCTTCCCAATCTTTGTGTACCTTTTTGTGTTACACTGCCACAAAAAGAAGTCTGCAGGGAATAGAATAAATAGTATTCTTATAGGAGATTTCCTTTTTCCCTCCCATGGACATAAATCAATAGGTCTTTAACTCCTCCATCTGCTGGGTGCCTGGTAAGTGCCTGAAAAATTGTAAAAGTTATTCTAAACTAGCCTGAGATACACTTAATACATCTCTTGAAACAAGTGCTCAGCTTGGAGGTAAAATCTGGCAGCTGTTTACCTAGGGATGCCAGTTCAGAATGGTAACAGAAGTACCCCATTAAGTAGATGTTGGAAAGGTGGTTATTCTTTTTGCAGAAATGCAGAAGTGGGAACTTAGCCAGGGCACTGAGAGTAGCAAAATTACATTTCCAAAGTTTTTATGATTCAAGTAATTTAAAATTATAAGATTCCCTGAATTTGTGTGGGGAAGCACTTACTACAGAGATAGATGTGCCTGGCTTGGTGGCTTACTATTGTCACTTCACTCAACATTGAAGATATTTCTACCTTTTCCATCCAAACACTGACTTTGCAGGATCTGCTCTACCTTCTGTAAGCTAGTGAGTTTATGTACATCATAGTAAAGCTCCAAGAAGGAAATAGTACTTTAGCTGTGCTTTCTGAATAGTAAAATACTCTGACAGACTTCTGAAACTGTAAAATAAAGAAGGTAGTAAATGGTGGATAATAGGAATCTGGAAGACCTCCACATTTACTCAGGTCAGATTAGATTTATTTTTTATTGCATTTAGTTAATTGCTTAACATTATTATATTTTTATGTTATTATAACCTCCAAAGTGGACTGTATATACATATAATGTAAGCACTATTTGTAGTCCATTCCAGTAATACTTTAATCAGAGGTTCTTGAAACAGCAATTATTATCTTTAAGAGGAAATCATGACAGAAATCTTGATTCAATTAACATCTGGAAACTGTAATGGAAAGTGTAATGGAGAATGTTAACCCTGTAGGATTTTCCTTTGCTGTTTTATTGCATTTGAACAGATAAATACATGATACTTCCTTTAGATAGAGTGGGAATTGATGTCTGTGTATATCTGATAGTCTAGCTATGCTGAAAGCTGCTACCAGTAGTGAAATTACTTAAAAGTGTGGTGCTTCAGTAAGGTGATCCAGTGACAAGGCTGGATCCAAATCTCACAACACTCTCATGGTGCTTCTCATGTAATTTTCTTCAAAATAGCCTTGACCATTTTTTTTAGGTCTCACTTCATGTTTCAATGGAAAGGCATTTCTATTATAACTTCTGTCAGCAAATGGGTAACAGTTTTCCTGAGGACTAGTAAGCTGGAGTGTGAGGTAGACCTGATTTATTCCACTCATACAATACAAAGATTTCTTATCTGAAGGAGAAGCCATGTGGACATCCTATTAATTCCTGCAAGGACAAACACCTTGTCTCTGTCCTGGACAATGGAATCAATTTTGGCTTCTCTGGTTGAGGTACTTAGTGGACAGAGGCAGAGTATTGCCTCTGGTTTTGTGGAACCCAGTGCTGAATTTTAACTGGGACTCATGAACTTCTGGGATGGTGAGGTGAAGGGAAAAGTGTTCCCCCATTTCCTGCTCATGTGGGCACCCAGGCAGAGTTTGCTTTGCAGCCAGAAGTAACTGTCATTCCTGCTAGGATGTTCTGCAGAAAACCATGGATGATTTCCATGGCAGAAGCTAAACTCTGCAATACTCAGAGAGGTCGTTTTCAAGTAGGCTGGAGAAGGCTAACAGGGACCTTGGTCTTCTGGGCAGTTGGCTTGGCTTCATACTGGAGTGCCAGGGAACTGCAAAGCAGAGTGTCACTCATATAAAGCAGCTGAAAGTCCAACAAATTTGCCATAAATGTACAAGGAGGTCATGGGAATACTGGATAGACAGCCACACACGTGGTTTAGCAGAGCCTGTGTTGTGTGTTTGGTTATTCATAATTGTGTCATAGCTGTTCTCAGAGCTCTGTACTGTAACAAGGGCTGTTTTCCTCAATAGCTTTAATTCAGTTTTCTTTCTTTGTCTGCAGTAAGTCTCTGGTGATCGTACCTGGATTGGGATGACCCAAGATAGAGTTACATCCACCTGTAGTATGATAACATTATTTTCTAAACTACAACCAGAACTCATCAAGCCTTGGAAATAATGGCTTAGGAAATGCCAGCGAACAGAGGGAATGGGCCATTCTTCCCAGCTGCCAGTGCAGCCAGACTCTGCCCAGTGTGTTTAGACCAGGACTTCATCCACCTCCACAGGTGTAGAAGTGCTGGCAGTCCTGGTCCCACAGGTGTTCTGCTTTCTGCAGCACCATCTCTGGCAGAAAGCTTGGTGTGAGCAGTACAAGGATCTTTGAAACTCCTGGAGGATATACACAGTGTTAACATAGGCAATGTATTATTCCCTCAGGATTCATAAGTAGTACTGACAAATTTCTTGCTGTCTGCATTTTTGTCATGGTTATGATACAAGGTGGGAGGCATGAAAGGTCTAAATAAACACCTATATTAAACTGATAGGTCATTTGACAAAAACAGTCATATTAGGATTTTGCTACAGCTTATTTTTATTGAGCAGTTTCCATAGAAATCAATGTCTCTGTCTGGTATTTGAAGTAGCAGATAAAAATTTCACTTCAAACAGTAATTTGTTTTTAGTCAGTCCTGACTTGTTTCCTTCACCTATTGTAGTCACTAGAAGGGTGGCAACTTTAAAACAAAGCAAAAAGTCAACACTATATTTATCCAGTCATTGAAGTGCACTATCAGTTTTCAGAAAGATAACCTGGAGCCTGTGTGTTCAGCCTTTGCCACAGTTTTTTTAGAGGATTGGCCTCAAACAAAATTTATATCCTTTGAGTTAGTGTTCTATTTTTTTGAAGTCACTAAACATGTAAATCCCATATAACAGGATAGCAAAGAACTGTGCATTGTGAAACATATATTCAGACAGATCCCAAGCAAACAAATCTGCTTGGCTCTTTTTTTTTTTTTTTTTTAAATTAGTTCTTATTTTTACAAATCCATGTGCTTGGAAGCAATTTGCTTTGTATCTGTTATTTCAGAATTTACTTTTTAACATCACTGAAATCTAAAGACGAAGGAACAAAAAATGCATTTTAAAACAAATTGTGAAGGAAGATAGAAAATAAGTTGAAACTATTATGCCTCTTAAATGAAATTCTGGTATTGAGGTTTTTTTCTTTTTGGAACATATTCTTTTCATTATATCATCTTGGAAAACTCTTTCATGCATAACAAGGTTTAAGACTTTGTGAGTGCTTCAGTATTTGTGGTGCAACTGTGATTTTTGTATTTTAAATGGGTTTTTATTTTCCTCCAATAGCCAATTTTTTTTTTGTAATAGTCAATAGAATTAAAACATAAAAAAAACATGAACATATTAGCTGATCTCACATTTTGAAAACAGCATTTTTTTCTTTTAAATTTCTGAAAAGGTTAAAACTCTGAAGATTTTTAGGTGTACTTCAAGAGTATACCCAATTGAAGAAAAAGCCTACATCGTTGGTGAATAGTATTTGTACTTCAGGCATTGAAAATATTAACATATTAATAATTTTTTTATTTTCCTCAATAAATAAGATTAGTCCTTCTTCTTTGGAAATATTGCCATCATTGACACAAGCAGGTCAGGAACTATTTCCACCTTTTTGTGTGTAGAACATAGCACCTGCAATTAATTGCAAGGAGTTAAAATAGTAAATTAGCAGGTTTAGAGAGGTAGGTATTTTCAAACAGAAGTAAATGATAGAAGCTGTTTGTATTTTTTTAATATGATGTACCTGAGAAACACGCCCCCTGCAATTCACAAAATAAGTCGATCACTTTTCAGCAACCAAAATGATCACAAAAGGCTGCTAAATGAAATGCAATTATGTCATGAACATTTGAAATGGATAAAAAGGGTCAATTTTCCTCTTCATACCTGCTGCCACAAAAGCGCATCTGTTTCCGAGGGAAAGAGAAGTGAAGAAATGGAGCAAAAAATATAGAGGGAAGAAAATTTTTGCCTCCACAGTACACATGTTGAAGGGCTTCAGATGTGTTATCAGGAAGCTCATTAGCCTAATCTCAAAATGTAATTCCAAGTAAGCACTTAGGTTGCGATAAACACTAGAAAAACTCACATACAATGATATGCACAGGAAGGATGTGTTTGCATGCCGTATGTCCAGTGTTGGTATTAGCTCTTTGGCAATGATGCTGACTTAATGATGCTAGTTTTCTTCTGAATGAATGTGACAAAACTGTATTTGAAGCCATAGAATCATATACCTTAGGATAGTTTGGTTTGGACTTCTGGGTTGTCAGAACCACATCTAAAGAAAGGACTGCTCAGGCTGCTGGGTACTGAATACCAGCAGCTGAGACCTGTCTTTGAGTATGCATCTTGCAAGTACTACTGGTTGGTGCCTGGTGAACCTGTGAAACATTGGGACTTAGAGCTCCTTAGAGACAGACTTCATTTGAAATTATGACTTAAGTTCCTAAGTCATTGGATTGTCCTTGAAAATAATTTATTTCTCAGAGCCTTGTTGAAAAAAATTTGGGTTTCACTGTTACCCTTGACTCACAGCTACCCTTGCCTGCAAGTGTTTAGGTGATTGGATCCTGTGTTTGTCAATGTTTCTGAGACTGACATTCTCAGGGATGGTTTTTTTTAAAAGCAGGGTTTTTGAACATAAAAAGTCCTCTGTTCTTGTGGGCATCCGTGCATCTCAGAGGCCTATCTTGCATGGTGACAAGATAAACTGCTGTGTTGTAAGAGGGGAGGAAATCTCACAGGTAGCTGAACCACTGGATCTTTAAACTGTATTCTTGAAAAAAGTTCATCTGTACCCTGTGGTATATTTGACTAGCTCTTAAATGACATCCCTTACACTATATAATGTCACTTGTATGGTTTAGTTGTGTCTGTTCTATATATTTGCGTCTGACATTTGGATGGTTTTCATAAACAAACAGACCACTTAATGTAACTCAGGAGTCATAGAACTTGCTACCAAATTCAACACAATTATTTTTCTTTCAAACAACTCATACTTGTATGAAGAAAACTAGGAAATAGAATCTCAAGTTACATTTACAAATTTTGTTTCCAGTTTTATCTTAAGTAGAGCTATTATTAATGAATATTAGCTGGACCTTGATTCATATTCATTGTATATGTGTTTAATTCATGTTTTTTTCTCTCTCTTTGTCTCCCTCCTTGTCTCTTTCCCCTTTTCAACAGTCCTGGTACCTGGGCTAGCTTGGTTCCTTTCCAAGTATCAAATAGGACATCGATCCTGCCGACAAATGTCCCAAATTATGGTTTGAACATAATTGGAGAGCCTTTCCTTCAAGCAGAAACGAGCAACTGAGGGAAACAAAATTAAAAGCAAAATTTAAAAAATAGAAAAAGAAAAAAGAAAAGAAGACAGTATGAGAAAAGAACCTGAAGAAAGAAGAACAAAAATAGACCAGCAATTGCAGCTCTTACAATCACTAATTCCCTTATGGTTGAAACTGAAATGATATACAAAGGGTCGATGATATTTCACTGATGGGTAGAATGCAGCTCCTCTTAAATAGCCTTTGTTATATGAAATCCGCTGGGAAATAGATGTTCTGTCTCCAACAGTATATTTTAACTGACTTTCTAGATGCCTTAATATTTGCATGATAAGCTAGTTATATTGGTTTAGTATTCTTGTTGTTTACGCATGAGATCACTATTCCTGGTTATCTCACAAAACAAAGGCTAGGCAGCAACAGCAGAGCTGCAGGAGGACAAGGGTTGTGAGCCAGCCATTTTCTCAACAGTCTGATTTCTAAATGTTTTAAAAATAAGCTCTGTAGCCTTTAGTTATCAGTATGGATTTATTAAACTTTGGCCCTTAATTCAGCCTTTTTCTAGTGTGTTATGCGGTTTGAAATTTTCAATCAGTATGAACACACAGGCTCTATGGAAAAAATGCCTCTATGCAGGTAAAAGTGTTATCTTCTCATGCAACAGTAAAAAAAGAAAAGGCAAAAAATGACATTTTCCCCACTAAAGAAACACTTACAGAGGCAAGTGCAATTTAAAAATCATATCTTAGAGGTCATCACTATAAGTCCTTCAGCCCTTGGACTCTAAATTGAGGGGATTAAAAATAAAAATAAAAATTTACTTTGAACAAACTTATTTTTCCCCTCAGTTTTTGAGGGCATTAAAAGGCATTAAGTCAAGACAAATCATATCCTTGAGAATAAGAAATCAATGGAATCACAGCACTTATGTTGGTTTAGCTGCTGCCTCCACAGAGGGGTAGGATTTATTTATTTAAAGTTACTTGTTGCATCAAGAACCCATAGGGTTTACATGTTTCTGTAATAACTACATCATAGAGACAAAGACATAGGCAAATCCATGTCACAAGGGCAAAGCTTTCCGTTTACAAACTGGTAATACCAGGATGGGGATATGTTGTATTTAAATAATGCACTCTTAATGTAAGTCTAATTACAGGGTGCTGTAAACTTGCATGGTGCTTTCAGAAGTTAGCCTTGTTCAACAATTTTCACATATCGACAGAAATATAATGTGCATGGGCAGACATTTTGCCTCTATGTCTCTTTAAAAAATTAAAATACTCTTTCCAGTAATCCTAATTTGCACGAAGATATAATGTCCACATTACGTGCCTTGCCTTGAAATCTAANTTATACATACATATATATATATTCTGGGGTTGGGGGGAGGATTTTTAACACTTTACAGTGTAGCTGTGAAGCAGTGCACCCTTAGCCAGGCAAGGGCTGCAAAGCAACTGTTCTGCCTACTGTGACAAACTTTCAAATCGGTTCCCTCTTTTTAACTTCCCACCTGGGGTGCAAGCTGAAATCATTTCTGGATTTAAAAAATAAATAATGAATTCTGTTGGAGGCAGACTTGACTTGAGGAAATTGTTTTCCTTCAAGGTTTTTTTCAGGAGAAAGAGAGACAGACAGAGAGAGAGAGGTCAAGACCCACAGGGAGATGAGGCCTTTTCCATTCTGGCAAAGGTAGTGCAGCCTGGAGTGTCCATGTTAAAAAATGTTTTTAGCTCAGAATGACAAAGACATTCACCTTGTCTAGGAAATGCAAGTACAGGGCCAAAATCTTTGCTGGCGTAATTCCACTGACTCCAGTTTCAGTGGATTCTGGAGCTGCTCAAGCAGAGAATTTTACCCCCTTATCCTGCTTGATCTTTTTCCTGTATATTATTTTTTTTTAATATTCTACTCCTCTCTTTCTTCCCTACCAAGTTTCTTAATTCAGCATTTGAATTACAATTTTCAGCCTGCTTGGGCAATGTCAGATGTTTGCAGTGTTCTCATAGAGCAGATCAGATGGAGACTTCTGGGCTGCAGCAGAGAAGGAGTTTCTTTACACAAGGAATTAGACAATGGTGGAAATAAAAGTGTGTTTCCAGTAAAATCCCATTTTGCAGACCAGTAGTGGGCCTATTGCTGGTGACCACTTACACAAAAGGGATCTCTGCAATGTATGTCTCAATGCAGGGTGAAGTTTTCTTTAAAGCCCCGTCTTCTATTAGGGTGAAAGCAGAGGAACATATAGTCCTGTGGATGGGAAAATTCATCCCTTTGCAGTTGTCTCNTGTCATTGGGAGGGTGCTGGCATGCTTTGGAAGATGCCCTGACTGCCTGCTGCAAGAAAAGGAGGTGGGATCGGCGTCTAGGAGTGCTATGGCTTGCAAGTAGCTTGAAATTCAGAATACTGTATAAGATCTTTGTGTTCTACAAGGGAAGCAGGAAACTTTGGCTTCCTTTGGGACAAGACACCAAATACCTGCAAGGTCTTGTGACTACTGTAAGCATGGATGAATCCTTTATGTGGCCTTTTAATAATATAAATATTGTGGAATGAATTTTTTTTCTCTATTCTTTTGAAATCAAGGGGTATATTTCCTATAAAACTGACAAAAGTTTAGGCCTGAGACCAGCTGCCCTAGTTTCATCTGGCATTAAACAGCACATAGAGAGGACAAAGAGTAAATTGTTCCTTTGGTTCTCTAAACCAATCTCAGGATGTGCGTAGAAGGAAATACCCTGAGGAGGCAGCCAAGAAAAGAGCAAAGAGCCGCTGGGCAGGGTCTGTCTCATTCCCCAGATGGATTCTGTTGGTGTCCCTTGCAGGGCTACCTTGACAACCCCGAACTCAAACGCTGTAGATTTAATAGGTGTCAGGAGCAAGGGCTGGAGCAACGAGCTCATTGAATGACATCATGGAGGTCACTTGGTCAGCCCTAGCTTAGGTAAGCCTCAGCACAGCTGTCTCAACTACATTCTCCATTGCAGACTTCCTCAGCTCTGAAGTTTGGGCCCTGCATGGTTTTTTTCACTGACATTTTTCCATTTCTACTCCTCTCCTTCCCTTGGAAAAAAAAAAACAAAAAACAAAAAAACCTACAAAAAAATTGACATCACTACACTTGTTTTGCTGCATTTATTATAATTTTAAATCTTTACCATTTTTATGACAAAATATTTTGTACTCCAGATGCGAAAAATGTGTGACATCGTGGATTTTTTAGACAGTTATATCTTTATCTCACATTTATAAAGCATATCATGGCTGTGTATAGTTGCCGCTTAAGAATTGTAATCGACCAGCAATATTTTCAATATTTTGGTGTTTTTTCTATTAACCTTTCATGTTTTTCATCTTCCAATTAATATTGGGGGGAGGGGATACAAATTTATATGAATTATGCAATACCAAGTTTTGCCTATGTAGGTAGTGCTTTTAGCTGTATTGGTTATTATAGGTAAGTACACAGATTTAAAAAAAAAAAAAAAAAAGTATGCTTTTTTGTTTGTTTTAATTGACCAAAGTGGGTACTGCTATTTTTGCAGTGTGATGAGGTCCTTTTCTGTACTGAGAGGTGGACAGGGGATTTTTTTTTTTATACATACATATATATATATTCTGGGGTTGGGGGGAGGATTTTTAACACTTTACAGTGTAGCTGTGAAGCAGTGCACCCTTAGCCAGGCAAGGGCTGCAAAGCAACTGTTCTGCCTACTGTGACAAACTTTCAAATCGGTTCCCTCTTTTTAACTTCCCACCTGGGGTGCAAGCTGAAATCATTTCTGGATTTAAAAAATAAATAATGAATTCTGTTGGAGGCAGACTTGACTTGAGGAAATTGTTTTCCTTCAAGGTTTTTTTCAGGAGAAAGAGAGACAGACAGAGAGAGAGAGGTCAAGACCCACAGGGAGATGAGGCCTTTTCCATTCTGGCAAAGGTAGTGCAGCCTGGAGTGTCCATGTTAAAAAATGTTTTTAGCTCAGAATGACAAAGACATTCACCTTGTCTAGGAAATGCAAGTACAGGGCCAAAATCTTTGCTGGCGTAATTCCACTGACTCCAGTTTCAGTGGATTCTGGAGCTGCTCAAGCAGAGAATTTTACCCCCTTATCCTGCTTGATCTTTTTCCTGTATATTATTTTTTTTTAATATTCTACTCCTCTCTTTCTTCCCTACCAAGTTTCTTAATTCAGCATTTGAATTACAATTTTCAGCCTGCTTGGGCAATGTCAGATGTTTGCAGTGTTCTCATAGAGCAGATCAGATGGAGACTTCTGGGCTGCAGCAGAGAAGGAGTTTCTTTACACAAGGAATTAGACAATGGTGGAAATAAAAGTGTGTTTCCAGTAAAATCCCATTTTGCAGACCAGTAGTGGGCCTATTGCTGGTGACCACTTACACAAAAGGGATCTCTGCAATGTATGTCTCAATGCAGGGTGAAGTTTTCTTTAAAGCCCCGTCTTCTATTAGGGTGAAAGCAGAGGAACATATAGTCCTGTGGATGGGAAAATTCATCCCTTTGCAGTTGTCTCTGTGTTTTTGAGGTTCTCCTACCCTGGAGCAGTCCCAGCAGCGCAGCTCCAGCAGCAGTGACCTCAATGAGCCCTGGTCAGGGGTGTACCACTGTGCCTTCTCGCTCCAGCTGTGGTTAAGAGCAGTAGTGGGCACACATCCCCGACTCTCCAGGAGGAGAGAGGGTGTAGGCAGGGCTTGAATGGCTACAGAGACAGGAATTGTAGGAAAAAAAACTTTGATATTTAGCCAAACTGAAAAAAAAAGAAAGAGATGCAAAAAGAAATGTGAAATTCTTTGGTTCTTTTTCAGCACCCTGCAGTAAGTCCATTTGTTTGCTAAGCACATGGCAAAGTCTGCTTGACCCAAGCACAGTGTGCCTCAGGCCTGGCAAAACAAAGTATGTGCTGTCCTTTGCACGTCATGATACAGAACAGTTTGGGAGCAGAGCTGGGATGGGGGCATGTCCTTGATTAGTTCCGTTAACAAGGTGTTCCCTGAAAGCTTTTAATAGCACATTGAGACAAACCTGGAACAAGTTCCAGCTTCAACATGAAATATCCAGAATGGTGATTGCCCTTTGCAGGAAGATAGATGCCCTTAACAGAGTTGTTTTTTGGGTTTTTTTTGGTGGGTTTTTGTTTGTCTGTTTGTGGTTTTTTTTTTTGGGGGGGGGGTTGGGGGTTGGTTGGTTTGTTTGGTTTTTTTTTAATCTCTGGCCTGTATGAAAAAATGGTGAGCTTAAAGATGCAAATTTTTTAGGGAAGTAAACTCCTTCTTTAAACTGGGTTATTCAGCAACAGTGGGTTGCTGTCACCTGCCTCTCTACTAGAAATGTCTGCTTGGAAGATAATGACCTTTTCGTTTACTGTATGTTTGGT
>WBMY01010760.1:22891-63436 GCA_013397315.1 Donacobius atricapilla | reverse complement strand
GTTTGGTTTTAGGTTGGCTTTGTTGGTTGGTTTTTTTTTTTAAGCTCAGCAGTCAAAAGGCTGAGATAAGATTGAGAACTCAAATCCAGTCTCTGGCCTCCTCCTTCACCAGGAAGTGTATTCTGACTAAATTGAGCCACCCCGTTCTATGTGCACTGTTCTGCCTTTATTAAGTTGCTTTGCAGCCCTGGCCTCATGGCTGTGCCACTGAAGTGTGTTTCCCCTGGAGTGACATGAACGCTTGAGGCTTGACTAAGGAAAAAAAAAGGCAGTGAAGGAGACTGTACATAAAGACATGGCAAAAATATTAATTATAGCAATATAGTTGTGGGGTGATGTTCAGGTGGGCAGCTCCATTGAAATATGTGAATGAGTTTGTGAAGCTGCAAGTAGCACGAAGAAAGGATGATCTTCTGAATAAACCGCCTACCTTGTAGACAGTAATTTGTACACTGTATAGTTTTGTTATGATTTTTTTTAATTAAAATACCCTTGTTTGTAAAGCTAACTTTTTAACAATTATAATGGAAATGCATTTCCATTTTTAAACAAGAATATTCTTTGTTTAGAAACTGGACTTGGGTTAAAACTCTCCAGTTTCTTAATTTATGTATTAAAAAAAAATCTGTCCATGTTAGGAGTTATTTCGCAGATTCCTGTGCTTGAAAAGCATAGGTTACTAATCCTTTAAAAATGTAAATGGAGAAAAGTTATATTTTATGAAGGTTATTTTGTTGTATTTAGTATTGGGAAAGTTGGTTTTCAGAGCATTTCAAAATGTTGGAAGCACCACTGTCTTTTTTATTAGTATATATGGCCTTTAGCAAAAGTTCTTGTGATTGTTACATGATGATATTTAAGATTAGGTTCACAGAGCTATTCAGGATAGGCAGAGAGCTAAAACAGTACTTAAGTCTCACACAGCTGTGTCCTCAGGGAGCAGAATTTTGGATTTGCAACTTGTAGCTTCATAAGGACTTAATGAAAGAGATTGCACAAAGACATCTGTGACACCAGAGTGTGTTCTGTACCTAAACCTAAATTGTATGTACTGTGTGAGATTATGAAGGCTGCAGAAAGTTATCCCATATTCAGTGTACAGTTTTCACTTTTAATGAAAAAACTCTCTAATGTTGCTGGCAGTAAGGCCCCAGGCATGACATCCTTTATGGTTTACATGATCCTGTCAAGGTCTTTTGTTAATGTTAACCAGCTGTATGCTCCTGGATTTTTTTTTGTTGGGTTTCTATAGAAAACTGTAGGAAAAAACCAGAGCAAAATCCCATGCCAGCTAATCAAGTTAAACAGGAAAGGCTAAAAGCTGAATGTTCTTTTCCACGCTGAAGGAGCCGAAAATTGCCTCCTTATTTGCACTTTCTGCTAGATTCCCAGTTTCATTAATTCCTCAAAATTGTGTGGGTGTGGTGGAGCACTGCAGTTGGAGGATAACTTGGACCACTGATTTTGCCCTTTAACCCTGCACAATGACCTTTGCATCAGCCAAACTTATTGCCATGACAACTCTTTGTACTGTTTCCATGCCACAGCTCTGTTGGTCACATTGTCAATAGTAAAGGGGACAAGTTGGAGACGGTCAATTTTTACATTTTTTTGGTTGCAATCTTTTCTTCAATGGTTGTAAGTAGTTGTTTGTGGTTTTGTTTTTTTTTTATGATAAAAGGGTTCACTAGTTAGTACTCTTTAGAAATATCTGTGTGTTGCAATTCAGATGTATGTTGAATTTGTGAAAAGGGCTTCAGTGCCACTAGCATAAAGATATCCTAGAATAAGCCTTTGATACTTTCATTGCATGATACGGTAACAGTAAAACAAAAGGTGGCCTAAATAAATGGAGAGGAGTGTGAGCTAGTGACACTAAAGCCAGTCTTTGTATTACTGTATTTTTGACAGAATGATTTTGAAAACTGTGCTACAGGGACTGATGTGGCAAATGTATCTCTATATGCAGAAGGAAGTTTTTTAAGAAGTATGGCTTATTATGCATTTTTCATTGAGGGCATTGAAGTTGCATGGACTGACAGAAGTTGATGCAAAATGAGAAAGAAACAAAAACCAGCAAAATGTTTACCAAAAAACTCAAACAAATGAGCAGTGCCTGTTCAATTTCACAGTCTCTGTTGAGTTCAGTTGTAAATATGTTTCAGATAACATTTTCTTCAAAAATAATCTCTACAACATTGTAGAATGTGAGAGGTTCCTCAATCCCAGGCATAGGCTTCTCAAGAGCTGCATTAGATTATGTCTTCATCAAGCTGTTAATTTGTGCTTATATCATATAGAACTTTTAGTAATCTGGGAAGAGGCACCCCATCTCAACGATATTTCTCTGAGGAAAACTTTTGTAGGGCTGTGTGTTTCTTTAGATACATTTAGTACAACTGTAGGTGACAAGTAGTCAGTTATTGCTTGCTAGCTACATACCAGGGTTGATCCATTTTAAAACTTTTGGCATTTTTTCCTATACTGTAGGCCATAAATCCTGAAGGTTACATTTAATTAAAAAGAAGGTGCATGCAGAGTCTCTCTGTAATGAACCTTCACTGGTAGGATGCATTACAGTACAGCTACTTAATTTTGGAATTAGGGCCCTCTGGCATTAGACCTGATTTTTAGCCTGAGTGTTAACAAAGGTTTTTATTGTGCCTGGTTGGAGGATGAAGTGTTCTTTCTGGTACTTTTTTTTTTTTTAGGTTACAAACGAACTCAACTGCCACAAGTTTTAAACTGGTGTAAATCAAGCTTGACTTAATGTGATTGTTACTGTTATATCCAGCCTATACTGCTAGCAGCTGCTCATACTGCAGTCAATTACTGGAAGCAGATATATTTCCTATGCAAAAACTGTTTAAACAATAAAAATGAGCTATGCTACAGACCTGGCCTTACGTTTTCTTTTCTGTCTTTAAAAGTCATAATTGGTAATATCTTACAAAAAAAACTTAAACCTTGTAGCTTAAGAGCATGGCACAACTTACAGAGGTCTGTGTATACCTAGTTTAGATTTAATGTATTTGTTTGCACACATTTGGGCTTAGCTTACACTGAAAAAGGAGGAAAACAAGAAAAAAAGGAGATACAATCAGGTAATCAGCTCAATTTATATTTTATATTTTGTTTTCACCATCATGTTCAACCAACCCTAGTATTTATACCGGGGATCTTGATGCCAACTGATTTTTGATTTTATATACTCTTCACATATATTTGTAGCTCTGTAGCTGATTATTGTATAACTATATAGATTTGTACTAGTAGTTTCCTACTCAGTTTGACAGGAAGACAAACCACATTCCTAGGCCTCTATCCTATCTTGCTTTTTCTGAGAATCGAGGTAGAGACACACTCCCACAAGCAACTATCAAGGAAAGGGGACTTCAGAAGAGGGTAGGACCAAAAGGGGGAATTACCTTAACACCTGTGTGTCTGTCTGGGGATTCTTGTCAATTATGCTCATTTGCTAAACTTATAAAACTGTATCTGCTCTATGTCACAGGTGCATTTTCAGCATATTTTCAGCGTGTATTTCAGTGTGTTGTGCACCTGAGGGGACTCTTCATAAAAGGTAGCCGCATTTTTATCACCAAATCATCTGGCTCATGATTTTAGGGACCAGAAAAAGTCATCCATCTGAACTGCATCTCCTGCAATGTGAGATTTGGCATGATAGAAAAAGGTTAGGAGACCTCTGTTTTGTTTTAATGTTATTGGTTTGTGACAGATATTCAATCTTTGATTTCTTAACTGTCTCCATGATTATATTTTTGTTGAAAAAAGACAGTAAGATACAATCTTCCCAAATTTCTTCCTGAAACCAGAAGTCTTTCTCTTGAGTCAAGATCTTTAGATCTTTCAACTCTACAAAAGAAGCCTTTTTCATAAGTATGAATTAGATGTATGTATAGGATGCTTCATTCATTTAATGTTCTGGAAAAGTTTTTTTCTCAGACCACTAGGATTCCATAAACCAGTACCAACATTTAACAAGTAACATGAATATGGTCAAAAGATTGGTGGAATACTAGTGTAAAGATTCAAACTGCATTATATATAAATCATCAAATTTTGTCCCACAGTGAAGTGAAACAGCTGTTTTAAACTTAGATAAAAGTATTCTTCAGTTTCTAGACCATAAGATTTATCCAGCTGCAACTAGTAGTGTGAAAAATATAAATTTTTTTTCAATTTTTCTCTCTTGTTAACACAAAGTCTATTTGTTTATCAAATCCACTAAATTTTCTGTGAGAGGACTTTTTCTGTGTGTGTGTCTTTCCAAAACAAATTGTCAGGCATGAAAATGTAGGAAATTAAAACGATCTTTCCTGCTGCAGTTTCACTGAGTGGTGCCATTTGGCCATGGTTTGAAGACTATATTATGGCCCTCAGGTTTCATGTTTAAAGCTCCAAACCAGAAAACTTTCCTGAATAATCCAGAGACAATTAAGTTCAGTCCTGCTTTCCCTTTCTGATTAAAAAAATGCCACTTCTCCAGCCACTCTTCAGCCCACTGCAAAGCATGCTACTCATGAAGCCTGCAGCAATTCTGCCTGACTTTGATCCCCCACTCTGTGCATGCCAGCTGTATGGTGGCTCTGATGCAAATAGCTGGAAAGAGAATAGCAGCTGCCCGAGACTGTCAGTGCCACAGCCAATGCTCAAGATACACAATACATTGTCCTGGAACACCAATATGAAAGTAGCAGAAGGGAGAGAATGCAAAGACCATGTCTTGACACTTTGTGGTGACATAAAAAGGGAGAGACTACTTGATTAGAAAGCCTTTCTGCTTTCCCATTTACAAGATTTTGGAGAAGAAATGGACAAACAATATTTTTTTTCAAAGTCCAGTGTTATTTTTGTGTCTTTTCCCTTGAGCTTAAAAATTATAGTTGAAAAATAACACAAATCTTGACACCAGGTCCAAATATATACACAAACAACAAAGTACATATGTGCAGAGCCACCTCAAAGATTTTTGCTGCTTAAGTCATTACAGGAGGTTCTGAAATCTTTGCTGTTATTGGGGTTTCTTTTTGAGACTTACCTTAAATTTTATGCTGGTTACAGATCTAAATTTATACAGTAAAACTGTTGACCAACAGCTTCTGGTTTCTTGGATTAACAGCATCTTAGCATCTTGCTTGTGAGCCTTGGCCCATGGGCATCTGTTTCTTTGGGCACGTGACCCTGATGTTCTGTTTCTTTGGATCTGTTCTCCTGAGTGCTAGGAGACCCTTAGGAGTTTTTAACTGCCAGCATCTGAGTCACATCCAGGAGTGTCTATGAACACAAGGAGGTTACTGAACACTCAGCACTGAACCACATTTTGTCTGGAATTTGCTGGAGGGAAGAACATTGCTGCTGTCCAGGTGATTCTCATGCACTTTGTCACGTCTCCACTCAAGAGAGCCACAGTCTAAAGTCTTTCTGGTAAGGTAACTATGGGATTGTTTTGCAGGATTGTTTCATAGATAGGTTATATAAGTCACTCTAAGAAATGGTAAACTATGTACACTCAGATTTAACATCAGAGACCAGTATAAAGCAAGCTTGTTGGTGTTATCAGACTTTGACAGACTTAAGCAGGACCTAACCAAGATCTTCATTACAAGAGGTAATGCTTCTCCCTGGTAAATACATCTTTGCAGGGTCTACTAATCATTTATTTAAGGTCCTTGACACGAGACCAGCCACTATTACCAAGGCTATTACCCACAGACGTTGATGGACTGAGCTTCTGAGAGCTGTAAAGAGATGAGCAAGGATTCAAATGTTTATTGAACTCATCTTTTATGCCATTCACCATTATGTTGTACCCTGGTCCACTTTCCTTACTCTGTCATATCAGTATGTTCTCCAGACGAAGAATGGAATGAACAAAGTTACAGGGCATTATAAAATATGAAACTTAAGAAAAAAGCAACATATGGATACTACCAGTCTTTCATATCAACATTCTCCTACAGTGGGTCTCTGCAGATGCTGTTACGTTGTATGAAAACAGAACCTTCTGCTTTAAAAATAAAAGGGATTGAGAAGTAGGTGGGACCACTTTGGAAAATCTGACTGATGCTGTTGGGAGTCAATAGAAATCCCTCAACTGCTTTTTAACAAGTCTTATTAAAAACCACATGTATTGCTGTCAAGGCACCTTAATTAAGGTGTACATGTGTTTTTTCCAGGTCTTAATATGTATACTTCTTTCTTTTTTCACCTGAGGTGGGTGTCTGAGGGTGAAAGAAGATGTTCAAAGCAGAAAATAGTTTATGCAGCTAACATGATGCTCACTGCTAAAAGAATTGTCTCCAGTGGTTATAGATGCACTGCAGCTGCCAAAACCAGCACACATTGCTGTGGGCAGACAGGAAAGAAAGTCTGATACACCACAGGACTGGGGCAGGGGTAAGAGATGTATTTCTACATAAGTGACAAATCAAGCTCTGCAGCACTGTGAAGCTGTAACCATATTAATTGTAAGCAGCTATCTATTCAATTTTCAGAAACTCTCTGATCAGATAATAGCTGATGCTTCAAGAAACAAATGTTTCCCCCAATTACAGCACTGACATGCCACACAATGCAATGAAGTCATTCAGGGGTAGGTGAGGGCTTTAGTACTTAAACACTTTTCAGGCAGTATTCTGGTAGTAAAACACATCTCTCCCAAATTATTTGAGATTGAAATTTTTCCCTCAGTGTATTTTTCTGTCAAGGTACACCAAAAAATGCCACAGTTCCTTATAGTGTACTTGTTTCACAGACCAGAGAACTTAGATCTGTGATAACTACTATGAAGCTGAGTGTATTTTCTGTTTCATGAGACAAGAATACAAAGATAAGGTTGGGGTTTTTTTATTGGTGTCCTGGTTTTTTTCCTTTTGTTGCCTTTTTTTCCTTCTTCTTTTTAGGTGTCTCGATCTCCTCCCACCCTCAATCCCTCCTTTTGGAAGAATGTGATATAGGAATTCACTTTGTATCCAATACCTGAAATAGCCAATGCATGCTAGTTTGTTTTGACTTTGAACAGAAGAGGACACACACCACAGAACTTACAAAATACACTCAGTAAAAAAAAAAATAACTAAATATAGTGTGATGCTTCTCAGACCCAGAGCTTGCACAAGTTGGAAATATTAATATGTGGACAATAGATGAGTTAAGGCACTTCGGAGGATATGAAAGTGAGGTAATCAGATCATGCAAAAAAATCACTGTAATCAGATCTTCACCTGTTAAGCTCCTTTACTTAGTGCCTCCTGGGCATAGTAAGCTAGCATCACACTAGGATGGCTGTGCCTTTACAAGTGCCAGGATCACTCTGCTCAGGAGGAGACAGCAGCAAGAGCTACGGGTCCTGGCAAGCCTGGGCTAGTGTATGAAGAAGAAGCTACACTATGTGCTGTGGATGGCGTGTTCCTTTAGGACAGTGTCTTTCAATCTTCGGTCCTGAGAAATCTTTGGGATCTTTGGAACACTTCTGTAAAGGAGTGGAGGGAAGATAAATTGAGTGATACAATGATGGCCTTCTAGTAGCTAGTTTTCCTGTCACATCATAATGTTTTTAAGGAGATTTGCAAGACCCCTTCGCAACAGTTTTTAGATTTATAGCTTTTCTGTTCAGACTTGTGATGTTTCACGCAAAGAGCAATATGGGGAACAGAAACCCCTGCTATCTTATATATTTACGAGTAAATTCACTTTGAATGTTGATAACTGTTCAGATGCTCCCCAGGGGACATTAGGGTAATACAAGAAAAGAACCTTGTCTTGTGCTCGAGGACGAAATTTGTCTGGGCACAGCATCTCACTGTGAAACATCAAAACTCTCTGTTCTAGTGTTCTACAGACTGAAAAGACAGCTGCCATATCCAGACTAACAGCTGCCTTCATAAACAACTCCAGCTGCCAGTCCTGTCCTCATCTTTCCATGGGCTCACAAGGTTCTTCTCCAATATGCTCAATGAATCCCCTTCCCTTTCCTGTCTTTACCCTAATTCTTCAATTGTTTAGGCTCCTTACTTACTATTCCTCACTATCTCAGCCTGATGTCAATCAGAGGCTCCCTCATGCCGTGTGTCCTCCTTGTTTCTCCTGAGGATGAAAGGCAGTGGATTTGGATCGCTCCGCCCCAAGGAGGGAGTTGGCAAACAATGGATGAGCAGGAGCTCAAGTAGGATCCCTTCTCATCCCAAGGAGAAGTAGAGGGACAAGTGAGCACCAAGAGCACTTGCAGGGATGACAGATATCCTATGCTCTTCTTCACGTCCAGTGGCATCAGTTCTGCAAAGAGCAGCTGTGCCACAGTGCCACTATGCCAGAAGACCCTCTCCAGCCTGACTTAAGGTTGGCTGACCCGATGTCTCAAGAGAACATGCGACCTGCTGGGTTCATTCATCTCAGAACTTAATCTTCAGATAAAGGTATATTCTGCACTTAAATCCAGTTTTTAATGGTGACTAATAAAATAAATTAACAAAAGGCGAGAGTCCATGGTAGCCATATGTTTTATTGCTGGAAGCTGGATTATTTTGTCCTAGACACAGTCAAGTGATTATAGAATTGTAAGAAAAACAATTTCCCTTTGGTGTATTTGCTCCAGAGTTGTGGTGAAAGCAAGAAAGACTTACCAAAGATGGTTGAGTTATGCTGGTAGACAAAGCCTTTCTGAAAGGCTTAGTTAGGCATGAGTGGAGCAATAGGTTGGGAGGTCCTGTCCAGAAGTATCCAGCAAAGGGAGAATTCCTGCAGTTTGATCATAGTATAAGGCAAAACTATTATTTCAAATGATGTTTTCTAGCAGTTAACAGTAAAAGAGTGGATTGGGAACAATGTATAAAAATGAGGGAAGGATTTGTCTGGAAAGGGAATGTTTCAAATTAATTGCACCTAGAGTCAGCTTCAAGGATGTATTCACTTTCTGTGCCCTGGGACAGGCAATACCTTAGCAGGTCTTTGCCTCAGTCGAGTCCCCAGGCCGAGAAAGGAGGGCAGTGTGAGCTGGGGTCAGGAGTCTGCTCCAGGACCAAACTGTGCTCTGCTCTCAGCCCAGTGGTTGCTGAGCATATGTAGCAATCTGGTAGGTCCCAGGTGCTGTACCACAGAATCTGTAGGAGATTAAAAGCAGAAATGTTAAAAGCACTTTATAAGCAGGCGCTTAATCTCTAATGCCTCCATCCAGCCTAGTCTAATGACACCAAACTAAAATGATATGCTCTTAGTCTTGTGTGCCATTATTCAGGCACATTGATAACACCTGTACAGTGTAAAGATTATTGGTCTGGATTAAAAATCAACTCTAAAAAAAAACCAACACAGGTACTTCCTGAGGGACGTGAGTCAAATCACAATCATTATCTTTAGCTCCAAGTAAAGCACAGAGCAGATGCTGGAGATAATAAAGTTCACCCAGACTCAATATTTTTTAATGTTGTTTCATAAGAAAATGTAGCCCTTTGTTGGAGTCCCGGGCATGTGGAAAACCTCTCAAACTGCTCTGGGGGGTCTGAGACCCTGGCTGGGACCCCAGGAAAGCACTGCCTGTGACCTTATGCCATGGGAAAAACTTCCAACACTCATAGATAAATTGAAAAGAACAAAGATTTAAAATAAATAGTAGTTTAGTTTGTCACTGAGTAAAAATTTGTAGTTTTAGGTTTTTAGTATAGAAGTAGATGAGAGCAAGATTGAGAATTTTGGGCAGCATCTTGTGCTCTTCTTCTTCTTTGTCTACTCCATTTTCTGCTGAGACGGTGGCACAGAGACATTGGTAGAATGGATTTGATGTAGAAATTGTGTGTCTAGAATAGGCAGTACTTATTGGTACAAAACTGTAAATGTAGTGCACTTTAAGAGTTAATTGGATTAGAAACCTTAAAAAATGACCTTGGACCCTTTGTCTGTGTTCCTGTAGCTGTTTTTCCTTCAGTGCACTGAGACTGCTGTAAGAATTAGAATAAACACCTTTGAAGACTGAAGCTACAGGTTCCACTCATCTTTTAAACCCTAGTACAAAACTTTGGAAAAAAAAAAAAACAACTTAGTAAGGGGATTGATGGGGTAAAAATCCCATCACCCTTGAAGCCAGTATAATTTCAAGCTTGTATTTTGAGAGCTACACTTTGAACTTTCCAGTTATTTGCAGGTAAAATATACATGTTTGTCACCAAAGGCTTAATTGTGAGTACTCTTAGCAGAAGCAATCATTTATTGGAAATTATTTCCAATAACCATTTTCAAAATGAAAGCCCATGGAGGATGAAAGCAGGAATATTTAGGCTTTAGCTTTCCTATATCTTTGATTCTATATAGTCAAATAGAATAACAGCAGTTATTTAGCTTATAGGAACTTATGCCCCCAGATTTCACTGAGGGTTCAAGGTGTTCCCATTACTATAAGCAAGAAACTACTATTACAAGCTCAATCCACATTTTTGGAAGATCAGGATTTTGCAGCCTTTTAATGTAGCTTGTTTTCACAAAGTTTGAGTGATGATCCGTGCTTTCTCTCTCCGTGGAAGTCACTCGGCTACAGTAAGGGTTTGAAGGGATCTCAAATTCTTCAAGCTGGAGTTTGGTAGCTTGAATGAAGGAATCAAAACTACTTCCTCTACAGTCAAAGTTTTCTTACAATTCAGAAACCTTTGCAAAGAATGAAAATATTCACCTGTGTGCCTTGCCTCCTAGTACTACTCTGCTTTGTCGTTACTGAAATATGTAGAACGATCTAATTTCTTTAACTGGTCTTTGATTAAGCAGAAGGTCTGGCCTGATCATGAAATAGAGGGATATGATTTCCAGTGATGTCATTGCCTTAGCAGTTATAGGAAAAAAGGAAATATTAATGATTGCAGCTCAAAGCCAGAGCCTTTGCATTGGAAAAAATGTAGCATTAGACTGTAATTTAGTGCTGAGACTTCCTCTCTGAAGAGAAATTTGGAAAAGTGGAAACTTTCTCCAGTCAAGACAACCTTAACCAGCTTAGTTAAGAAATCTGGTGCTTAGGGATAAATAAAGATAAAAAATTCTCCTGAAACTACGTAACTCCATATACAGGCTCTGTACCTGGGAGTTCACGGCTGAGATGCCTGATCCATTATGAACAGTACATTACCTCCACAGCAGGCCACTGGAATGTTGAACACCACATGCAGGAAAAATTGGAGAATAAAGTTCTGCAAGTTGAGCATTACAATTTTTTGACATTCTCCTCATTTACTGTTTTCATGTTCTGTATAAAGTTGGTTTTTTTTTCAGCTATTTCAGTGATGTTGATTATACTAATAGGGAAAAACCAATTCTTCAGCTGGAGGAAATGCTATCAAATTAACTGATTTTTGGCATTCCTTTGCACAATTTGCATGACCAGTGTGGTTCTGTTTCCATTTTGATTGTACATTCAGAACCTGGGTGAAAGTTTTTCTTCCCTTACTAAATACCTGTTTTATGAATAAGTTCTGTAAAGTATGGCTTCATTGATAGTGATCAAAATTTAAAAAATAAGCTGAAGAGATGTGTATCTGCATGGCAAGTTAGCTCACAAATCACTGTGAATCAGTTTTAAACTAAACCAAGTGTCCCGTACAGTGGTGTTGCATGTTGAGAGCACAGCAGAGGTGGCCTGATGAACAAAGTTGCAGGGCAAACACTGTAAGATGACAATAGGAAATGCTGTCAATAAAGGACAGGAATGTACTGCTGAGTTATGGCCTGTTTCGCCATTTAGAGTGATCAGTTTAGAGGGATCAATTTAGAGGGAACAAGAGTGGCAGGAGAAGCATTCATGTTGGTCTTGTCTGATGTTTTTCCATTGTTTTGCTGTCAAAAACTGAAAATGAGGAACCCACCTGCTAGATGGGATATGATGTCTAGGTCAAAAGGCTGGGATGGAAAACCCAAGCATTGCCTAAAAATAATTAAGAGGTGTTTTTAGATACTATTGAACAAGTTGTTGCCATTTTTTCAGTCTGCCTAGTATCTGTGTAATTTGTTGTGAAGGAATTTGTATGCTACACAGAGTGCAAAATTTTTTAAATTGTATTTTTTGACAATAATATGCTCACAGCCAACCTCATTTACTGCTGTTAACATGTGTAGCACGAGTTGCAACTTCTGTTTTCCTCGTTTACTATGTGTTTTGCTACCTTTAGCACTTATAAGATATTTGTCTTCTGATTAGGTCTATGCTGACTGGATATGCTTTTTTCTCCCAGACAGCAGCTAACTAATCCAGTATAAAAGAAATAAGAAGTTTGATGGTTGTAGTGATTATCACATTCGCCGAATTTTCATTTTAGTGGAATAGGATTAAAAGAAAGGCAAAACAGGCTCAACTTAAAAATAGAAACAGTTACATTTATTAACATACACTAAAGGGTAAACAAAAAAACAACAACCATGAAACCTTTCTAAAGACACCCCCCTCCTCTTTAGCAACAATCTACTTTTCCACGAAACAATGTAAAGAGACAAAACATCAGAACTCTTAAGTCAGTAGCACTTAATAAAATAGTCTTTCATTCAGTCTTTTGAGAGAGACAAGTCCCTCCTGATTCTTCTGGTAACTTTCCACAAGAGACACAGTCTGTTTGTGGCTTCCAGTTCCGACAAACGCAGCCCGCCCGACACTGCATCTGTGAGGTTCCCAAATGCAGCCTTTCCTATGGCCGCATAAGGGTTGTGGACTTAAACATGGGGTTTCACCTTTTAAAGATGCACAGCTCCACAATAAAGGACTTCTTATTCTTCACTGGTGACAAGGCTTCAAAACATCTCATACAACCACTGCTCAATTTCTAATTCAACATCCATTCANGGCAGCTGCCGAGGCTCAGAGACCCGGCCCAGCTCGGCTTGGCTCGGCTAATGCAGCATCAGCCCCGGCACGGCCGCCCCCCGGCCCAACTCCTGGGGCTGGCAGGGCCCTGGGCCCGGGCCCCTCCTGGCCCGGCCACCCTGGCACCACGGCTGGGTCCGTCAAAAGGGGACAAATCTCCCAAGATTCCTGTATTTAAGCGGCGTGTCCCCAGGGGTGTACACTTTTTACCTGATTGGCCAGCTTGGCTGTCAGTTCCAAAGCAGATCACCGACTGGTTTTTCTACCATTTATGCCAAACCAATACAATGGTGATGGTGATCTAACAACTGCTTTCACCCTGCAAGACCTTTTCCTCCAGCTTGAACACTTTTGAATAATTTAGGATTTCAGTCATCTCAAGTGGAAATAAAATAATCTATTTTCTCTGATAAATCTGAATGCTGTGTTTCAAAAAAGCCCAAAAACCAACAGCAAGAAAAGCAGAAAACCCAAACCAAACCAAAACTGAAAGCAAGAAAGGAAGGAAAAAAGAGAAGCTGTCTGCTAAAGACATGTACAAAAAAGAGAGATGCAACATGACAAAAATGATACAGGGAAGCAAAACATATTTAAAAAGTAGTGTGGTTTAGAGGGTTGAGAATAAAAAGGTGCCAGAATACATTAGGAAGAAAGAAACCCTTGCAGTGAAACATCTCCATTACCAAATGGAGATGGTGAAAATTTTATCATGATGCTGGAAAGACTGATTCTAGAGAAGTGCTCCCTTAAAGATGTTCCTATTTGCAAATAAGCAGAAAATAGTCCCTGTATGTCATTAGGATGTTGACATGCTTCTCAGTTCTTTACCAAGGACGAGGAGCAATATCTACAAAGCTTAGGAGCAGAGTGGGGTCCTTAAAGAGAGTCAAAGGCTATTTATAGCTGCAAATATATAAATACGGAATTGAGAGTAGATGATATGTAGTGTTCCTTCTAATCCAAACTATTTCATGATTCTGTGCTATATGTTAACTTAAAAAATATTAAGCACTATGGAAGTTTCAAAAGCCTGAAAAAATATTAAAGTTTGAATGGGTGGTTTGAAACATAACCATATCATGAAGAGTAATGAGATCTGAAAAGATTCAGACAAGTTAATCATAGAACCACAGAACCATTAAGGTTAGAAAAGATCTCCAAGATCATCAAGTCCAACCTTCAGTTGAATAGTACCATGTCTACTAAAATTTGTCAAAAAGTGCCAAGTCTATTTGTTTTCTGAACATTTCCAGGAACGGTGACTCTGCCACTTCCCTGGGCAGCCTGTTCCAATGCTTAACCACTCTCTCAGTAAAGAAGTTTTTCCTAATACCCAACCTGAATCTCCCCTGGTGCAACTTGAGGCCATTTTCCCTTGTTCTAACACTTGTTTCCTGGAAAAAGAGACTTACCTCCACTTGCTATGACTTCCTTTCATGGAGTTCGACATAATAAGGTCCCCCCTGAGCACCCTTTTTCTCCAGACTAAACAACCTCAGTTCCCTCAGCCACTCCTAATGAAACCTGTGCTCCAGACCCTTCACCAGCTTCTTTCCCCTTCTCTGGACTCACTCCAGCACCTTAATGTCCTTCTTGTCATTAGGGCCTCAAATCTGAACACAGGATTTGAGGTGCAGGCTCACCACTTCCAAGGACAGGGAATGAACTCTTCCCTGGCCCTGCTGGCCACACTGTTGCAGATACAGGCCAGGACGCCACTGGCCTTCTTGCACTCCTGGGCACATGCTAGGCCATGTTCAGCTTCTGTTGAACAGCACCCCCAGGTCCTTTTGCACTACGCAGCTTTCTAGCTGCTCTTCCCCCAGCCTGTTTCATTTTTGAATAGGGTTGTTCTGACTCAGAGTCAAGACCTTCTATTTGGCCTTGTTGAAGCTCATGCCAGCAGCCTTGGCCCATTGATCCAGACTGTACAGATTCTTCTTCAGAGCCATCCTACCCTCCAGTACATCAATACTTCCACCCAGCTGGGGCAGTGCTGTGACTTTTACATCTGTCTTCAATGATAGTGAAAGTAATATGGTTATCCTGCAATAGTTCAAAGCTGAACATCTACAGCTAAAACAGATCATGCTGGAGGAAGAAATTCTTGGAATTCCGAAAAAAGGATTGTGGGGAATTTAGAGTGCTTGACCTGGTTTCTTTATCAAATATATATGATAATCATAGTAGGAAAATGCCTTTAAGCTGAAGCTGAGCAATAAAAAATAGATTTTGTTTTTTAAAATTTGATTTTATGAATAAGCAAGCAAAAGAGATGGCAGAGTCTTCAGCTCTTGATTCAAAGAAAATACTTTTCTTTTTACATCTTTTCTTAAGCTATCTTTCCATGCAATCAAAAATTATATTTATATATAAAAAAAGAATATCTGGATAAAATTAGCTAAACTGTCATGACTGGACTTCAAACCAGACTGATGCCATACTGTGTTACTTAGCACCTTTTGTGGATGTCTGTTCATAAACATGTAATGCTTTAATTCCTTCTGTTATCTTCCAGAGTTACTGCTGAGGAATGACTTACTGGTAAGAAAATACAAAGGAATAGGTTAAAATGATTGTTGTAGAAGTGGTGGAAGCAGGAATTATTCAGAGGTTTTCTTTCTTGATCATTTCATTCTTTGTACAAATAAAAAGTAATTGGTTCTGAAACCAAATGGATTGATGGACATTGAACTGTACCTGATACTTTCAAAATAAACTGTGTATATTCTTCAAGTTTGGTTTTAAAAATTTCATTTCTATTTGAGATGCTCCATCAGTTTTTATTTAAAACTTTTATTTGCTATTTACATTTTAATTATTTTTCAGTAATCTATTGAAATATTTCCTGAATTCTACCTGGGTTTAATTTTCTCAAAAATAAAAGTGGCTTTACTTTTTTCTTGTCTTTCCTTATCAGGCTATTCAAACTTTGGGTGAACTTTGTGCAGGTAGACTCTTTGTATGTGTATGCTGGAGATTCAACTTTCTTGAAATCAGAATTTCGCCTTTTATGTCTGTGGTGGGTTGACCTTTCCTGGCTGCAGGACCCCTGCCCATCTGCTTTCTCACTTCTCATTCTCATAAGGATTGAGGAGAGAAAATCAGATGAAAAAGCGGTTGGACTGAGATAAAGACCAATATGTCATTTAAAAATTGCCCTAGCAAGAAAAACAAACTTGGCGTATGGAAAATTAATTTGATTTATAGCCATTTAAAAATAAAGTGGCGAGAAAAAAAGACAAAAGCTAAAACCTCTTTTCCTCCACCTCCCCCCTTTTCCAAGGTACAACTTCACTCCTTCATGCCCAATCGTCTACTTTCCCCTTCCCCAAGAGGCACAGGAGGATAGGGAATAGGGCATTATAGTGTGTCCACAACAGCTTCTCTCTGCTGCATTTTCCTCCTCACACTCTTCCTCTGCTCCAAAGTGAGGCAATTCACATAAGCAGGCCTTCAGGAAATAAGGCACCTTATCCAACATGGGATCCTCCATGGCCAGCAGTGTGGATATATGTTCTGGTATATTCCTCCCATGGGCTAAAGGGAATTAAGTGCTTGAATGTGGTCTGCTCCATCTCTTCCTCCATCCCCTTTTCTGACCTTGGTGTTCACAGGTCGATTCCTCAGACTGTTTTCCTCGAACTTCACTGTCTGTGCACTATTTTTTGCTCATTCTTAAATATGTTTTCCACAAGGTGTCACAACTTGACTGACGGGTTCAGCTGTGTCCTGTGATGGGTTTGTTGGAGCCATCTGTGCCTAGCACAGTGTACCCTAAATTCTTCCACAGAGGCAAATTCATATCAACACCTTGACACCTACATTCAGTACAGTATGCTTGTAATTTTCCTTTGTCTGGTCAACCCTTAAGATTAGAGGTTAGGTAATTAATTGTACTTTGTGCTGCAAGAAAACACTAAAGCTTTTGTAGCCATAGTTGACATTACTTTGTGGAACCACTTATGCAAAATTCCATCTATTACTGGCAATTTTGTTTTTGACGAGAAATGACTCTTTGAATGAAGTCATGGAGGAAGTGATGAGCTTCTCAGTGGCTGAACTTGGAAGGGGAATAAATTTTGGGAGCTGAAATAGAGGGCAAAGAGCCAGCCCATGGCTGTGAGGTTGCTTATCTAAGCAGTGTGAAATAACCCCTCTCTTGTTAACTTCCAAAACAAGATCCGTGACAGTTTCATTTGAAAAGACTAGCTCAGTAGCAAGAAAAGAAAATGTCTCAGTTATTTCTTGAAGTGGAAGAGTGGAGACAGACATTACTGCTGCTGTGCAAGCTACTTTGAGGGCAGAGGGAGCAGCAAACCTTGTAACTGATCAAGACATTGAAATTAAATCACTGACAAGGAAATGAGGACTGCAGTGGTAGGTAGAACGTAAGCAGAAGCTGAACTGATCAGTTGCCTCACACATTCTGGTAATCAGAAAAAAGTCAGTCTTTTTATTTCTAGGGACAAAGGAATAAATTGAACATTTTTTCTTCTTTTAAACTCTGTCCAACAGCATAAATTCTAGTGTCTTCACACGTTTTCACATCACAGAGAATACGAGTAACTACAATTTTCTCTGTGTGCAGCGAATTAAGGGCTGATCTAACCTTCCAGAGACTGTCACTGTATATGCACACACTTCCCAGGGATGAGGAAAAAATGTGACCCTTTGCTCAGTGGAAGTTGTGTGGAGACTAGCTAAGATTAATGATTTTTTCAAAATTATTTTAATTTATTCAAGCCATAAGGGCAGATTTCCACATGATTGCAAAGAGATGGAGATGACATACAAAACAAACTCATAAGATAAGACTAACGGTACAGTATTGAAATAGGATGATGCCAGAAGCCAGGTGTTTTTCCTGTCTCAGGCAATGATTTTAGAGTGAAGGGAAATATACAGAAGTGGGCTGCAGCCCTATATACAGGAGTTCCCGGTGAAGGCACAGCCAGTAGAAAAGTTATGCAACAAACACAGCTTGCTGTTTCTCAGCCGATGTTTTGGTATGTCCAAACATTTAACATCACCTGAAGTACTGGCAGGTATTTCAGGATCTGGGACTCCAAAATCAGGCTGTCAATCACTCAGACCTTTCCACAGGTGGCATTCCCACACATGTCAGCTCATTTTGGTAATTCTCAAGTCACAAGGCACTCAAGTCTTATGATATTGTGTGCTTGAAGACAACAACAACAACAAAAAAGAATGCGTTTTTTGATGCAATTTTTTTTGAAAAATACAGAACCATTTCTTCCTATCAAGAAAGTAAAAAATATCTCTTGGGTGAAATTTAAGATATTTTGCCTAATGACTGAGATGGAATCTCAAGATTGTGTATTAGAACAACAGAAATATTTTTCTTCTTGCTGGGCCTCATAAGATTGCACTATCTTATGCTAAAATTCAGTGACACACAGGTTCAAATACAATATTTTGAGAGCTCTGTTTTAGAGCAGAAGTAAACTCAGATTCAGAGTGGGAGCGCAGTGAAGAAACCCAACATTAGAGAGAGGTACAGTAAGAATAAGAGTATTGCTGCTCTAAGTGTAGAAACACAATTAGAGAACTGACAGTTACCTTGGGATTAACATATTTATAGAAAGCCAATTGAGCAAAACATTACAATGAACTGTGCAAATACAATCTGTATGAGAACAATAATTATACTTTTCTGTATTATTTTACTGCATATATTCCTGAAGTGTCCTGAAGCCTTCTAAAATATTGTTACTTGTGAAAACAGTGATTTTGAGCACTCAAGAAAGACTTGTTTTCTTATTTATTAGATTAAACCAAAACATCATACTCACTCAAACTTGAGTTTCAATGGCTGTTGTTCAACCAAAATTCATATTTGTGAATTAATTCAGAAATCAAAATGCTTTCTGTGTCAGACAAAACTTGCCATAGCAAATGTAGCATAAACAGATGCATTAAAACACAGGAACACAGAGCAGCCAACAAATAAGGGCACTCTTACAGAAACATTTATGTTTTCATAAAGCACAAATATTGTGTCTTTCCGAACAATGACATGGGAAACAATGGCATGGGGAAAAAATATGAGTCTGTGAGAATAAATTACTGTTATACAGAGGTCATTACTATTATAACATTTATCGAATCTGAGCAGCCAGCAAAACCTTGCTTTAAAAAACATGTAGGAGTTTAGAGTCTTCCTTTGTCCTATATAAATTTAATCTTTTTTGTCCATGTCCATTGTCAGAGATTTCCTGAAACTAAAACAAACTGTACTTTCTTCTATCTGTGCATAGGAAAATTAAGGAATGTGTTGTTTAGCTTTGTGCATTTTTTTGTTTATTTACTTGTTTTCTTTCCTGCACATTCAGTTTGGTTTTAAGTAGAAATAGCTTAGGTCATCATGCTGCTGTGTACAGAACACAAAATGAGAAAAGTGAACTATTCCTGAGGCCCTTTTTGTTTTTAAGAAGGCTTTTATAAGCTCCTCTGAACCATACACTTTCCTTGTGCTGCAGAAAGAAAATCAGATTCTCTGCCTGTCTCGTCTGAATGATCTCATCTGATAGTGAAATGAATTCTACACTTGAGATAAGTTTCCAGGGCCTCTTGGGATTACCTGTGAACTGACAGACTCATCACTAGTACAACTAATGTGGCTTGGCACAGCTGGTAATGTAAGCTCAGTAAATGACAGAAACTAAGTGAAGATGGAGGTCAAATTTACACATCATATATCAAATAAAGGGAATTTTCTCAAGGGGAATATTTAAGTGAACAAGTGGAAGAATATTTGGCAATGGGCCAAATGCTCACTGGTTTAAGCACCCTGCATTCAGCTTCTGCCCTAGGATCATGGCGGGGTGAGGAAACATTTATCTTCCCAGATACACAGGAATGAATTAAGGCAATAAGTACTTCCCTCTTCCATTCTCCAAAACACACGTCTTCCCAAAGTTAGGCTGACTTTGCTCATATGCAACAAAGAGCACATTAAAACAGAGATGACAAAAAAGAAACTAAGAAAATTAATAAAAATCCTCACCAAGATTACTGATCAAAAAATTGTCTAGCAAGCAAAAATGCCCAGTTTGAGATGCAAGGGGAAAATTCTCTGTAAAAGCCAGCTAAACTTGGCAATTACAATTGCATTTGTAAGCTATTTCCTTCTAAACCTGATGGCCTAACCCAAGAAATTGCTGTGTCACATTATAAAAAAATCCAAACAAAACTGAGCCCTTCTTGATCTTTCTTTTGTGTTGTTTTAGTCCATAGAATTTACAGGTAATGAAGATCAGCTGTTTCTTTGTGATACATATTTCTCTTCAGGGCATGACTACTAACTAATTTCTGTTCACATGAAAATAATTCATAAAGAAACTCCTTTTCTGGCCCATGACCACTATGCATTTCTTCCACTGCAATAAGGGAATGTCTAAAGTATAAGCTACATCCCTGAAGCATGAAGGGAATAGCACTTCTTCGAAAGAATCAGGTAATTTCCTATAGCTGAAAGACTAACTTGTGTTTCTACAAGGAAATATCTCTGGGCTTATAAAATGTGATAAGGCAGTTGATCGCTGATGTCACAGTAAAAAATGGATATTTCTCTGGTTGAAAAAAAAAAACCTGGAAAATTATCTTTTTCTCTTAACTTTAGAAATTCTATCTTTTGGGTTTGTGAGAGGAATCCAATGGAGCAACAGGAAATTTTTCACTTGTAGGATTTAGCTAAGATGAGGCTTAATGATGATAGACTGTGGTTTTGGGATTTGGGAGAGGTTTATTAAAATGCCCTTTAGGCTTCTAATAAAAACTTTATTAGGAGAACTCCAAGTTCTCCTTACCCTGAACATAAATTCTGCCTAATGTCAACATTCATTGAATATTTTGGATTTTATTTTGGTAGTTCATGAAATGGGAAATACAGCTGATCATGCCCACAATATTTGTCACTTATGCTAAAAGTGAATGGAAAAAATTAGGAAGCATTACCACCACTAAAAGAGATTGGCAGTTTATTTTAGGACTAAGTTGTGGTGGTAGCAGATAGAAAGCATTCTAGCTTCTCCTTCTGAATATCATCTGATCATGCAGTCTTTAAATTGCAGCATTTTCCTTGTGTATGTATTAAATTCTAAGGTAGCCAATATAAGATTGTATACTGAAATGTAATCTGGACTGCTGTCACAGATCCTAAGTAGGGCCAGCCAGAAAGACAGTGGTTTTAAACATATAGGCTGTGTATTTAAAGACACGGCCCCCTCCTTTTGGTGATTTGCTTTATTCCTGCCTGCTTTTTCACAAAATGTTCTAATCAAGATTCTGTCTACTGTGTCATTAAAATTTCCTTTTACTTTTTCAAGTTGTCCCTGTGCCTTGCTGCACTAATTCAGTGTTTTCCTGACAGATTGCTTGCTGGCACTTATTTTGTGCAAGTTAGTTTTATTAGAGGTGAACTACAAGTGCTGGAAGGATAGTATTATCAGAAAGATGCTCCTCTTTATCTCCCCTTCAATTCTCAACTATTCTCTCTCTTTCCACCTTAAACCAGCTGACGAATCTATACTGAGATTTCTCCCCAGTCTGGCCATCAGTTTAGTTACTGCAGCCCCCTTCTCGGTGAAAATAGCAGGGCCGTGCTGTACCGCTGTTATGGCTGCAGAATGACCTGGAGATCTGAAGCAAAAAACAGATGTCTTAATAAATTTTTGTCAAAATGTAATTATCTTGGGAACAGGAAAACAAATGGAGGGAGAGGCAGAACCAGATGCGTGACTTTAAAATATGCAATCATAATTGCAAGGAAATTTTGAATAACTATGTGGAGGAGCCAATGACTGCAGAGAAAAGTTCTCCACTTCTCATGATTATGATTTCAAATGAATCCTGAAACTCAGTTTCTGATAATGGTGCTCAAAGCAGCAACAAGGAGGGCTGAGCAAAAAAATAACCCTGAGTGCTTTTTCACAAATAAATCTTCTCAAATATGACAGGCTATCTTTCCCCAAGGAATCCAGCCAAGATGCTTCTTCCTTTTTAGCAAATAAAACACTGTAGATTTTTTATGGTAAGTAATTGTGGGAGTTCATTTCTCTAAGACATCAGGTTAAATAACAGAAGTAGGGAAAACTCATTTACTCAATCAGTGTGGGACTAAAAGGTTCAAAAATAAATATTTTTTTACTCTGATTAAACATTAGATAATCCAATTAATTTCAAAGAGAATTTCTTTTTTTTTTTTAATCAGAAAATACTATTCTACATTTAAATAGAATGTTGTGAAAAGTCAGACCAGTTTGTTTGTCAGACCAGAAAATGTTTAATAAATTGCACCTCTTCTGAGGCAAGTTTTAGCTCACTCATTAGAGAGGCTACATCCTCATTTCCCCTTTTTTGTCTCATGTTCTCATCTGTCCTGTGAGTATAAAGGATTCTGCCGTTTTTCTTCATATGGAAGTAGCAGCAGTTTATGGGAAGCGTTCTCACAGCTTGAAGGGGAGGTGACTGGGGTCCATTTTGTGAAGAAGAGTAAAGGTTATTCAGGAAACAGTAAAACTTCACTCCTATAGCTGGCACCTTGTTTAAACACTTCAGAGTTTGGAGACCTCCGTGGCTAATTTATGAACATCAAAAAAGAGAAAATAAGCAAGCCAGTTTTCTTGAAAACGGAGGTTGGTTCCTCCAAGATACCTTGCTTTAGTTGTGCTACCAGACACAAAGTCAAAAGTTTTATTCTGTCCATAACTTAAGAGGTGTCTGATACCCCTTATTTGACCTCACTGGTGAAAGCGCTGTTTCTGGTTTTGTTCCATAAATATGATAAGTGAATTATAGAAGATAACAGCTTGGAAAGTTCATTAGCATGATAGTTTTTCCCCTTTATATGGCCTATTTTATAACTGATATTGAATAATATTCTCCCACTCCTAAAATATCAAGTGTTCTTTAGCCTTCAAGGTTGTTCTTTCAAAGGCAAAGTAGACTAACACTAACTGACTCTAATAATTACTGTCCATTTCCCTTCTCCCCACTGATCTATTTTCAGCTCTTTCTAAACAGTCATTGGATAGAAAAGAAGTGGAAAGGAATTAAAACTATGTGTAAATCAAATTCTAGAATTAATTGTAACAAGTCTACTGAATTTTATTTCCTTCTGAATAGTAACAGCCCTAAAAGGCTGGCATGAGTGGATGCTGTTCAAAAATAACTTAGGAAGAAAAAATTTGCTATTCTCTGTTTAAGACTGAAGATAAAGACTGAAACTAGAAGTTCAATTATAAGTTAATAATTTATTCAGTACAACAAGCCTAACACTTCTAAAGATACCTTATAGATTTTTTATCCAGGTTACTGATATTCAGTGGCAGTGGAGAGGTGATTTTAGCTTTATAGGTAGATTTAAAAAAGTATTTTGAAGATTTAAACATGAACATAAAATATCCTCAGATGTAAGAAGTCACCTGAGATCAAAGACAAAGGTAAAAAGAGCAAAGATCAAGGTGTAGTCTTTAGAGTACCTGGTTATAGCTGCCTCACTATGGAGGTGGCCAAGTTTTTCCATGGTAATCCTTTTATTCTTCCTGTAAATGCTTAATATAGCCAAAATAACCAGGTTCTGGCAGTAACAATTCTAGATAGATTTCTTTATTGAAAGGATGTTCAGGCACTAGAACAGGCTGCCAAGGAAGTGACAGAATCACTTGCCCTGGAAGTGTTAAAAAAATGTAGACATTGCCACTTGGGAACATAGGCTAGCTCTGAATATGGCAGTGCTCAGTTAAGAGTTGATCTCAGTTACATTAGAGGTGTTTTGCAACCTTAACAATTTTATGATTCTATGAAAGCATAGATGAAACATTTAGAAGAACATTATCACCTTTCCTGTTGAAAAGGTAGTAGAGCTTCTTGTTATATATTCAAATTGTTATGCAAATACAGGATTAATTATGTTTATTTTCATGGTGATTTGGGGCAAACTATCAGGATTTAGTACTTCATGCAATATCTCTGTCTATTGGACTATAGGAGTTTTTTTAAATTATTTTATTGCCTCTATAGTATTAATTAATAATTTATGTTAAATTATTATTTTATTAAAATATATGTATTCACAAATTCTTAAAATGAATTTTGGAAACTTGGATGCAAAGCACAGACACATCTTTGGACTGTACTTGTTTTTTTCACCCTTATCAAAGTTCTCAGAGAGTACAGCATAGTTTATAAACATGCACATATGTATTTATACAACAAGAAATGCTGGGTAAGAAATCCCTAGATCTGCAAGGGCTAAACATGACCTGCTTGACCTGCAAAGTAATAAATAAATAGTCTCCTCCAGGTATAAACTAAGAATGCAAAGTTCTGCAGTCTTTTTCAAGACTGAAAAGTGATAAATTGAAATTCAGAGCTACAGGAAAAGAGGGTTAGCATAGAAAGCACCATATGACCTTTGTAACATGTTATTGTAGGACGTCTGAATAGGCATATGCATCTATATAAACAGGATGTTAATCATTTAGACTATGAATTGAAGGAGCAGCAAGGACAGAAAATCAGAAATACTTTTCATTTCTTGATATTTTAAAAAGCATGCTACCTACTCAGAGAACTGTCTTTTTATAGACCAGAAAAGTAAATTTTCACTAATGCATTGTATCAGCTAGATAATCAGATGAAGAGTGAGACTATCAAACATGTAAATAACAAGGATGGTCACCTGTGTTCCATGTCATTGTACTGACCATTTTGTAAATTTGCAATGTTTGTTGCTGGTTAAATTTTATATGTCTAGCTTTAGAAAACTTTAGAGAGAGAGGGTTAGTATGCAAAACAGCTAAATTTCAGTGCTTATGATTGGAAGGCCCTGGATTTCTTGTCCTTTATTTAAGTTAGATAACCAAATAGTGGTTGGATTTAAGCATAAATTCTGTGTCTTTTCAGCACAGAATCTGTCTAAGGTTGTCACAGTCACAGGCAAAACAGTGACTGAGTTGTAATTTTTCATATTCTCATTTTATATAAAATAAAACTTGAAAAACATTGCATAAATTTAACAAAAGTGGCATAATGCAGTATAAGCAAAATTATTTTTAAGTGCAAGGTTTTTGCTGTCCCACATGTTAATAAGAATAGAGACTAAATTATAAATCATATTTAGACCTTAATACCTTGTTCTTCAAAAAAAGTCAGTAAATACCCAATTTTAATTTAACTTGCTCTGGACATTTTGTAGCAGCTTTCTTTTTTCCTCATGTGTCTCTGTTTCTTCTAGTCCAACCCCCATACCACATGCTCTGCAATTCCTCCTGTTTCCATTTCACCCTGGTAAGAACTGCCCAGTCTAAGTACATTGAGAACACCATGACACGTTCCAAAAACATAAAGTTAACCCCTGAGTGTCCTGTGACACACTGCACACACCCAGGGAAACAGTTCTTCCATAACCTTGTCAATCAATATACACTTCCTAATAGCTGCCACAGCTCTGAAATGGTGATAAAGCCTTCCTGAACTGACCAGTGATGCACTTTGATGAAGGGGTTAATTACCATCAGTATGTACTCAACACCATTTTTCTCACCAGTTCTCTCTCCACCTTATGCACACGTGGCATCTCATAAATGAGAAGATAAAAACCTTTGTATGAAATCTTATTAAAACCACCAGAATCTAGACTATGTGCGCATGTGTATCTTAAACCTCTTGCTTTCCAAGGCAATGAAATAGTTAAGACTTTTAACAGATGAAAAATAGATTCCAGTACTCCTCTGCTATTACATAGCTTTAAGGGTTTGCTGTAATCATGCTCCTCAGTTTATTTTTCATTTTCATTCATTTGAATAAACTCTTTAGGTTTACAGTTCCATGACTCATTTTATGCATGTGCCTTTGAATGTATGTAGGTATGTATGTATATGTGCATTCATTATTCAGAACCTAAAACCATATGGAGAATTCTGCTTTCTTAGGTATTATTTTGTTTTGCATCAGAAAGCAGTAAAACTTTTTGAGATGTTATTAAGTCTTTAAGTTACAAAATCTAAATTCCACCTTAAAAATGTTCCATACTATATGCTGCATAGCCTGGGGTTCTGACTAGCTGCCAAATATCTATCAGAGAGTGATTTATGATATATGATATGTTCCTCAGCCCAAGTGGAGACTGTTTAGTTGAAATATGAGAAAGGAGAGGCCTTATTCTCTCCAAACCATGATGACAAGTTTCTGTTTGGCTTTCTCAGTGAACGCACAGTACAAAATGTGCCATATTTTACAACACCAAAACTTATGTAAGGAACAAAACTAAATTCACTTAACCCCTGGTTTCATTTGTTTTTCCCTCCTTTCCTTTCTATTTTTTTGTGAAGTCTGCTGCCTATTGTAAGAAGTCCATTTTTCTTTTGTTTTTTGCAGGGTCTGTAACATAGAATTGCTAAAGCTTAGTTTCGAAAATTAAAATATTTTCGATAGCTGTGTGACCATATTTTTTTAAATGAGATATCAGTCATAACATTTAAATTTTGTTTGTACTTTTCTTTCAACTGTAACTAAAGTCTGTGCTATGATTTCTGGTGCATTTTGTTCTGAAAAAGAATTTTTCCCTGAACCTCTAAAGAAGTACCTCTCCCATGCTGTTTTTCAGGTCCTCACTTTAAAATGCCTGGGTAGAACAATATGGTGAGTGACCTCTATGGTCTTGAACAAGACAATTCCTCAATGTCTTTTTACTGGATTCACAGATACTTGCAGCTATGGGAAAGAAGAAAAAAATTTTAAAAAAAAGAAAAAGAAAAAGAGAATGCTGCCTGTTTAATCTAGCTAATATATCGATTTTAGTTACATATTCATCACCACAGTACCAAAATACTGAAGTACAGAATAGGAAAAAAAACCCAAACCAAACTCTTGTTACTTAAAGGGGGCTGGATTTGTTTCTTCATATCATTATATTATCTTTGCATGTTCGCTGTCTGCTTTTGTTATCCATGTTTTTCTGTGGGAGAGCAGATGACATGGAAGGCTGGTTTTACACAGGGAAATGAAATGGTCAGCCTAGAGTATGCTCTGATCCTAAGCAAAGCTTTTCACAGCTGCATAGAAAATGCATGTCATCTTCAGCATTTTATATGTATGATACACTGAAAGCTTCTGCCTACTTAGAAGATGCAGTAAGTGCATATTATGAAAACATGTACCCCCTCAATTTACAAAACCTTGCAGCTCAGTATCTGAAACAAACCTTTAAATCTAAGGAGTCAAAATGCAGAAGGAAACAAATATTTTTTCTGTCTACTAAAGAACAGTTATGACAAAGGCCATATCTTGACCTGGGAGTGCTTCCTGGGTCTACTATGACATTGTTCCAGTGCTCTATTTAAGGGAAGACCAAGAGCCAGGATGGCACTATTCAGTGTCTGGGTCCAGTAGAGCTAGGGAGTGCTTTTACCACACGCCAGTCCTGACAACTGTGAACATAAGATCATGGCATGTGTAATGACATCTATCCTCAGCCCAGATACGGACAGGAAATCAAAGTAATATACCCTATGACACAACAAGTAACTGCTAGCAGCAAAAGAAACTTACTTTTTCTGTAAGTCCTTGTAAGGTCCTTAAACACAAGACCCTATTTCTAAAAGATTCATTGAAGACATAGATAACTTTCACATATATGATTCGCAATTGTTTGGAGAAGCTTCAAATCATGTAGACTTGAGAGGACACTTTGACCTCAGTCCATTGAGGCTGTCAGGATGAAACATCAGGCTTTTGTATTGCACATGCAGAAAGGGGAGTCAGTAGGTCATCAACATGGGCTGGTCTCAGACCATAAAGACAGAGGAGAGACTGCTGAAGAGGCAGGATAAATGAACTATGACACAAGTATGTTTCTGTTTACGTAGAATATTATTCTTGCTCAGTTAGAATTATATCTCTGCAAAGGCAATTTGACTAGGCAGTCAATAGCAGGAAAAAACCAAGCAACACTGTCTATTGAGGCCGACTACCCTTTTTATGCCTGGGTCAGTATGCTATTAATAGAAGTCTTCAGGCTCAGTTATTGGCCCCTTCTAGAAATGCACATATCAACAACTCAGGAAAGCCCCACTCTGAGGGCTTCTCTAGTACTGCTTTTTCTTTTGTTACCCACAAGTCCAGGTATTGAAAGATGTTGTGGGGTAATGCAGCAGATTGCTTTAAGAAAATATGCAAGCTGGAAACCTAAGAACTATGTATATGCCCAGAAGGTAAGCATTTTTTAGTTTGGAAATAGAGACACTCCATCATTCAGAGTTGTGCAGTAATTTCACTGCATCCATCTCACAGTAATTAGTACATCTGGTAATTAGTGCATCATATTCTTACCTTAAATTGAATCTTGGTATACTTTGAAATATGTCTTTAGAAACTTGCGACTTTTTAAAGTCCTATCTCAAATGTTAACTTAGCTGTAGTCACATACCACCTTTTTAAGAAAAAAAATAGGACTCCGAGTCTCAGCACCCTTGCTATACTTGACATATGTACGAAGGCATACAATATTGAGAGAAAAAATAAACAGAATCTTTCCAATGCTTAAGAATGGATTGGCAGAGAGGGACAGAAGCCTGTGAATAGAATAGTCCTCTAACCTGTGACAAGTGCAAACATTTGTGTTCTGAATTAATCCTTCTTGCTTCTTTTTAGTTAATACCGAGTAATAATAATAATAATAATAACAATAATAATAATAATACAATTTTTAATGTTTAATCAATTGTAGGGATCTCATTTATCTTGAAGTCTTTACTTTCTTCTGTCCAAACAAGCACAATTTTCACCATTTTGTGTAAAGTGACCCAGCTTCTTCTGTCACAGGTATGCAAACATGACCCAGTTGTGTTTTGTCTGGAAGATCCACAAGCATGTTAGCAGTAGAGAATGGAGCAGCACATAGGACATACATAGTGAGCTAGTACGATCCCTGGAAATCTCTTTTGATTGTATTTTACACTGTTACACCAATATTTGACATCCCGAAATAATTATGTTTTGTAATCAGAGTAGAATCCTGTCTATGAAATGCTAAATAGTGACTATTTTAAATTAATTTGGAGAAAAAAAAATAATATTTAGATTTCCCAGACTGCAGAGTGCTGTTATTATTTGTTACTTCACTGACAATACCTAAAAGGTCTAGTTTTTAAAGTTTAAAATTTTATGTTGTCTGATATCAGTTCTGCAGAACTATTAGAATATAAAAACTGCTGAAGATTATGGGTTCACCAGCAAGTTTTCCTCACTTGGGAGTAATCTGTCTCCTATTTAGAGTATAAACAACCCTATTAATGTTAAAATAATTGTTTGAGACATTTTCTTGTGCTTGGATTTTCAGTATAAGTGCTGAGACTTGCAACTTGGCTAACGTCAGCAGCAAACAAACATCCTGTCAATGTGCCTGGCACTCTGTGTTCCTGTATGATTGGCAGGAAACAGAGTGTTTGGGGAAGGGGAAGATGGACATTATAAAAACTATAAACTTGTTTTCCCAAGACAATGGCATGATACAAACCCAAAGGAGCCTTTTATTAAAATATTTGCTGTTAGATTAATGAGTTGTGGGGGTAAGTGGGGGGAAGGACTGGGTAGAAGGTGTGATTGCTCAATTTATAACTGAGGTTTAATATTACTGGCATATTATACACATATTTGTTTTCTCATAGGCTGTGCTTCAGCCACACTTTGGCACGCATGGAGCTGAAACCACACATCTGTATGTGTCCATCCCATTGAGGTTCATTTCTAGTACACTGTTGTAGTTGCTGCGTTAACTTGGTCTGTCTTCATGATCCATGTCCAGTGTAGATGTCCTTCTACTTTTTTAGGTCTTTTTCACAGCTCAGACTGTAAAGCAGACCAGTTTTTTTGTTGTAGCTCTACTAGTGCCATCCTGGCATTGTGCAGAAGGTTAGCTTTAATCTCTGTAGGGCATTGTATGCAAGTCCAGCAAGCCAAAGCTGCAGTGTATGTGCTGAGCAATCATGTTTCCCAGCTGCCTGGGCAGCATTTCCTGCTCAGGCACTCTCCAAAACTTAGAGATATGCTGCAACCTGGAAGCTCTTACAATAAAAGAAAATGAGAAAGCTCTTCATTAGACTACAATCTCAAAATCTTCTGGCTTTCTCTGATGCTTCTGTCCTGAAAAGTAATCTGGAGCAATTTATAGGTTTTATACATAGCTACGGGCAACCAGATAACTACTTTAGCCATCTATACAGCACACAAGCAGGTAAGGCCTGTCAGGAGGAGATTGTTGAATCAGGTTGTATTTGAAGGACAGTCATAACTGGGAAGTAGAATTTTTTCTTCCCCTACTCTTTCCAGTAGCCATATCTAGAAATATGAGTCTCTCTTGCAGAGAGAGTCTCTCTCTTGAGAGAGACTCAATAGCATCTTCTGAAACCACCAAAGTAAATTGAAGTTAAATCTTAAAAAAAGGGGTTCAAAACATGCAAATGATAATCAAGAATGTGATTGTGAAGGTGTGAATCAGTTGTCTTCTCTCTGAAGGAGCTGTGCACAGGACATGGGAAAATCTGTGATTCTTGGTTTTCATTTTATTTCATCCTGAGTTCATTGACCGTCTCTGTAATAACAGATATTATAATATTGTGACCTCCATATCTGGTTGTTGTAAACATATATGTTAAGAATTAAAGAAGCTTCCAATAATCTTGGGATGGGAGAGAAGATATTAGTAAACTATTTGCAATTTGTTCAGCTGTGAAAGATTTTTTGCTGTTGTGAAAGGCTTTGAACTAAAAGATGTCAGTTTTGCGTTGGTGTATGATACCATCTGGCACATTTGCAGCAGCAATTGCTAAGTATCAATGGTGGTTCAAGCAAGGAGCATAATGAATTTTGGCAGCAAGTTTGAATAACAACGAGAAAGCTGAGTTTCTGTTCATCACTCATAAACAAGGACATTTGTGTTGCCTTACAGTGCTAGACCCAATGAAAAGCAAAACGTCTGGTGAATATTTGTGCTGGTCTTAGCCAATAGAGTCAACTTTCTTCATAGTAGCTGGTGTGCGGCTGTGTTTTGGAATCGTGCCAGAAACAGTGTCGATAAGGGCGGATGTCCTTGTTACTGCTAAGCAGCATGGACACATCATCAAGGCCTTTTCCGCTCTTGGCACCACCCCACCAGTGGGTGCACTGGGAGTGTACCACTTGGTGGGAGGCAGCAAGACAGGGCTGCTGACCCCAACTGACCAAAGGGATATAACTTACCAGAGTGGCATGATCGCCATATTAAGCTGGTGAGAAGAAGGTAGAAGGGGGACATTTGGAGTTGTGGGATTTTTCTTCCCAAGGCACTGTTAAATGTGATGGAGCCCTGATTTCCTGGGGATGGCTGAACACCTACCTGTCCATGGTAGGTTCACTGATTAATTCAAGCAGTGAATTAATTCTTTGTTTTGCTTTGCTTGTATGTGTGGCTTCTGCTGTATGTATTTAATCTGTTTTTATGACAACTCATGATTTTTTTTGTTTTGCTGCTTCAATTCTCTTCTTCATCCCACTGCGCAGGCCTGAATGAGGTGGTGGTGGTTATTTGCTGGCTCAGTTAAACCTTAACAAAATTGTGTGCTTCTCTGGAGTCACATGCTTTCCACCTACTCAGGATCTGCCAGCCATACAAAGGGTTTTATGCTGCAAAAAAGTCAAGTTGAAATGTGGAGCAGATAATGTTGTGGAGAGACAACAGTTACAGCTTCATGGAAATCAGTGGAACACATCACCCCATTGGACATGAGTATATCACCACCACACTGTAAAACTTTAAAAGGATTGTCTGATGTGCTATGTCTAGAGTTCCTTTCTTTCCTATGCAGATGATGGATTTACATGTCCATGGATCACTGTAGAGACATTTATTTCCTTAGTTATAGGCAGATGGACTAGGTGTCCCAGGTGTGTTGGAGCAGATAAGGAGAATCCTGTCTAAGTCCAGGAGGCTATTCCTCCTCCAAAGTTGTCTTAATCTACAAACAATATATGTACAGCATAAAACAAAGAAACCAACCAGCTTTAACCAAACTGAGCCCTACAGCTTCTTTAGTTCCAGATCTTAGTCATGAAAACAACAATAAAGATTCCACAGGAGGAAAGGATAGTGTAATTTTTATTGTGGAAATTTAACATGTTCTTCCTTCCCCTAACATTATCACTCCTTCTTGCTGCAAGTGTCTGGTGGATATTCGATCAACGGTGTCATGTTGTAGACATTGCAATTAGTCTGCCTCTGTCTACATGCTCTCTAGCCCAATGCAAAGGTGTGGGCAGGCGTGGCAACATGCTACTCTCTCAGTCCACACAGGCAAGTTTACAATAGCTTGGGAGATGCCTGTCAAGCTTGCTATGTAAAGGAAAACTTGCACTAGTGGAGCTGTAGGACTCACTTTGGTTAGGGGTGGCTGAACCTTTTTTCTTCCAATTCGAGCTTATGAATGTTTGCAATTAGAGTGCCATAAAGACCTGGTCTTTGATTTTACAGTCATGTTTAATTTTGAACCAGCATGGGTTTCCTACAATGCTCTCTAGCCTTAATTAAAAGTCTTGTCTTGAGTAAAAATACTCTCCTTACGGTGAACTGGTTAGCTGGTGTATAAGATGAGTGAACACAGAAAACTGAAAGAAAAACCAGCAGTAAATTCTATTTTAAATGGGAAAAAATATCATTGGGGAAATTGCATGTAGTCATCATCAGTCATAGTGAGAGATTTCTCTGTGAGTGGCATCTAATTTAATGATTTCGCAAATGAGTGGGGGTGACTCCATCAATTTTGGGTGAGTTGACATGCTCATTACATTTATAATAGCTAGGACTTGATCCTGCAAACCTTACTCACCAGAGTGAAAAACAGTTCAAGACAATGCCATTGTTATGTACAAAATAAAGGAGAAATAAAGATCAAAGTAAACATATCTTTACTCCCTTTTTACCATCAACAGAATACTTATGATGCTGGTAAAGCAATGCTCTTTCTTGCCTGCTCTGAGATTTAAATCAGTCTTCCATTTTTATTTTGATGTGTACTTGAGGTAAAAAGCATTATAGCAATGACCATTATAAAATCAATAATGCACAGTTCACAGGATAAGCAAATTATTAGTTTTGCAGTATGTTATGACAAAGCAGTAATGTGAAGGGAATAGAATCAAATACTTTTTCTTACAACAGTAGAACTATCCAATATCTTGCAATGGTGTCTTTTTCTGAGGCTTCACCCCTCCATTTAGTGGTTTAACAAAAGAAGAAAGTAAAATTCAAAATATATCAGGCTGCCTATGCATCAAGTGTCTTGCTAAATATCCTTCTCTAGTGCATTGCTAGCACAATAGCTGGCAGCTGGGCAGCATATGATGATTGCAAAGTTTAAGTCAGTGATCCTGAGGAAACAATCCTTCACTGCTCTGTTTCTGTCCTGGACTGAGAAGTAAGGTTTGCTGATGTATGTAAAATACAGATCAACATTTATACTTTATTTTGAGCATAAAAGTATTTTTAAAGCATTTTTATCTCAAAAGACACTAAAATTGTTTATGGTTAACTGAGAACAGCCCTCTCCAAGAATGAGAGCCTTTTTCTGCCAGCTATGCTATGTAATTTTGAGAAAAAAGATAATGGGAAAGAAAAAGGGAAAAGGAAGAGAAGAAAAGGAGAATGAGCATGAGACACAAGCGCAGAAGAGTACAGCTGAATTTGTGGGGACATCCAGGCTAGTAATCTTGGTTAGAAGTCCCTGAAAGTCATAAATAGGAAACAGACAATTTTGCATTTCACACTCTTGAGGGAAAAATTATTCTGAGAATCAACATATGATGTCCTGAGGCACACTGTGGGGTTTACACTACCCTATAAAGACTTGTGTAGGATCAGTACAGTAAAGATGCTAAGGCAACATTACGTTAGCTTTACTTTAAGGCAAATCCGTCCTTTATAAATTGATAAAAAGGCTCATTTACTTGCAAAGTTTAATTCTATCCTGATTAGTGATCACTTCATCACTTGAAATACTAGAGCGGGGTGAATTAGAAGGGAGGGAACCAGTTTCCTATTTATACTTAAAATAATAGGCATTGGACACCTGGCACCCTATAAATACTGTGACACTGTACGATGGCAAACATGGGCACAATGCACTGCTTATTCTCAGTTGGAATCCATCTGTACACTACAGTAGTAAGACAAAAGAGGATTGTTAGCACTTAAAGGCACCTTAACGCAGTCATACCACTTGACTGTTTTATTAATTGCCCCATCTGTTAAGTGAGAATTTTCTGACATAGGTTGGTACACGCTCTTAAACCCCTTGGTCTGCTTCCTATTGGTTCCACATGTGTTTGTGTTTGTTCTCAGTAGGCAGAGATTCCAGAGAGAAAATGAACCGCTGCAGATCGATTGCAGTATCAGTCATGCAGAAGACATGGTAATACATGCCACTTCAGTCTGATTTGCTGTTAACCATTTGAACACAGAGAAGTAGTGGGTGTGGGGCAGAGAGAAAGAGAGAAACCAGTAAGCTGAAAAAGAGTCTACTGGGAGAAATAGGATTGGTATCATGACTTCTAAATTACTCCTCTCATTAGGGGCTCTCTGCCTTCCAGTAAGTCTTTGCAAATTAAATTTCCACTGCTGCCTGTCTTAGAGCTATGTACTTTAATACAGCCAAGCCAGACAGTATTAGGATAATGTGAAAGATTACGCTGCTGTGCTGAGTATTCTTGCCCATTCTGCACTGCCTGGATAATTCTCTGACAAAATTATAGTCACAGAAGCAGCAACTGAGGCCTAGAGTGACAAAAGCCAGAGCATTTAAAGGTAAGGCCATGATTAACACAAGAAGAAATAAAACAAAGACATAGTGTTCCTAAGTATTTGCAGAAGGTGTAGGCCTGCTTCCCAGAATTTTTGGTTGACATTTAAGGTATTGCTTAAAGTTATATATTAAAACATGATTTTCAAAGGCATTGAGGGAAAATTTGTAGTTTGAAGATCTATACTGTGGACACATGGACAATAATTCAGAACATTTCAATTTATTGAGCAAGTGAGATTAAAATCAAAAGGACATCTTTGTGTGAACTCACAGGCAGAAAAGCAGAGTATTCTCATTAATTAAAAGGATTGGTAGTGCAGTACTTGGTAGGGCTCTAAAAACTCAGTGAAAACATACTTTAAATGTGAGTTCTGTGGATTGTACACAAGTATTCCTATGATGCTGCTTGAGGGAGGCAAGTAGGACCTGTTTTCTCAAAAGTTCAAGGCAGCATAAAAATCTTTTGTTATAGTGCTACCTTTGTGTTGACTGCAAAACCTGCTAAAGTCTAAACTTAATACAAAGGTCCACATAATCCAGTCATTGTCCTTTGAACCATTTATGTTGGAAAAGACTTGTGAGGTCATCAAGTCCAACCATAAACCTGACAATGGCAAGTCCACCACTGGTGCCACATCTACTTCTCTTTGAAGTACCCCCAGGGAGAATGAAACAACCACTTTCCTTTTTCAGTGTGTGTCTGGTTTCTGTGACGGAATGTTTCCTAATATCCAATCAAAACTTTTTCTGGTGCAACTTGACGTCATTCAGTCTCATTCTATCTCTTGTTACTTGGGGCAAGAGACTGAACCCCACCTTGCCACAACCTCAGGTAGTTGCAGAGAGTGATTAGGTCTCCCCTGACCTTTCTTTCCTTGAGGCTAAACAACTGCAGCTCCCTCAGCTGCTTCTCATGGAACTCCAGACATTTCACCAACTTTGCTGACCCTCTCTGGACAACAATCCTCAATGCCTTTCTTGTAATGAGGGGTCCAGAAGAGGGCACAGCCCTTGATGTGTGGACAATCATAGCGATATTTTCTTAAAAGCCTCTAATTAGGTATAAAGTAAATGTGTAGTGGTTACACTAGAGAGCTAAAGGATGCATTAGAGACAACTCGTACAAATTTTAATGCATTTATTTACGTGATATTTTAGCTTTACCAGTCATAGAATCATAGAATGGTTTGGGTTGGAAGGGACTTTAAAGGAGCACCTAGTTCCAAACCCATTGCCATGGACAGGGACACCTTTCACTAGAACACGTTACTCAGAGCCCCATCCAACCTGGTCAAAGAATGGGGCACCCACAACTTGTCTGGGCATTTTGTTCTTCACCTCCCCCGTAGTAAAGAATTTTTTTCTAGTATTTGATCTAAACCCACTCTCTTTCAGTTTTGAGCCATTCGCCCTTGTCCTGTCCTGCTTGTATAAGTAGTGTCTCTCCTCTCTTGTAGATTCCCTTCGGGTACTTTAAGGCTGCAATTAGATTATCCTGAAGCCTTATCTTTTCTGGGGTGGAAAACTCCAATTCCCCCAGCCTTTCCTCATAGGAGAGGTGCTCCATCTTTCTAACAAACCTGACAATACTTCTCTGGACTTGCTCCAAGATGCCCCTTCTGTGCTCAGAATAATCCTAAAAAAAATACCACATCAAAGATTTAATCTCAGAGTTTATGTGAGATGGACAGTTTATGTACCTGGGAGGGTAACAGGCACTCTACATGAACAGAATTAAAAGATGACTGATGGCGTTTCAGTCATCTACCTCTCTATGAAGAGCTAAATTATCTAAAAAAGCTCAGGGTTAGTCAAGCATAGACGTTTCCTGGTGTACATGAAGGATATGTAAATTGACCAACTCTTTCAGGGTCTCTTGGTAGAACACCATATGTACATCTTTCTCACAGAAGACTGTAGTAAGAAGATGTGGAAATTTCCTAGTTTTGGAGCTTTGAGTCAAATTTTCTATTCTAACATTATTATTTTTCATGTATTGAATTTGTTCAGCTTCTTAACACATCTTGGTGACTCAAGGGAGTTTCCACTAAAATTAGTTCTTTCTCAATACTCCTTTTTGTAGATGCTCATTCTTAACTGCCAATTATCTTAGTGTATGGTGCTTGTTGAGGGGTATTCAGAGACTGTGTCTTTTAAGTCTTGCCTTTTTTTAAACTGAGGGATCACATGGAAAAAAAATTGTGAGCATAGGATCATACTTAGAGATTAAAGTGATATTAACATTATAATTTTATTTTTTATTGTACTTTTTCTTTTTTAAGGCCAGAAAAAATCTTGACCAATAAAATGTTGATATTTCATTTACAAGTATTAGCTAATTATTCCTCTTTTCCAAAGTATTTCTTTAAAATTGAAGCTGTTATTATTGAAAATATATGTAGAAGTATTTAATGTGTTCTGTTTCAGAGGGAGTGAAATAAAAATGGGAAACAGTTGTCACTACAGGCCTACAAAACAATCTTGAATCCAACTCAGTTAAGAACAGCACATTAGCCTCAAAAATGGTACTTCATACAAATAGAGTTAGTAAAGAGATTTACATCTATAATAGTTTCTAAGGTGACAAGACTTAATATGATGATAAATTCTGGGAAGTCACAATAAGTAGTTGTTGGAGAGAGAAAAAGTGATTTCTTTCATGTCTTGGTGTCCCTAACTCATGTGGTTTTGCCTCTGTAGCCTCATTATATGAAAAGAGAATGTCAAAGACATGCTGTAGGGAATGCAGATCATAAAATTCCTTAATAAACCCTTTATTTCTAGCAAAATATTTTTTATGTAAGCCTTCATTTCACAGAACATTTTAAGAGGATTTATAATTAAGAGCCAATGCCCATGGACTAGAATTGGTTAGTGACCTCCTTCTGGTTCATGAATGCACAAGCATTTATTTTCCAAACAGCTGATCCTTTGACACTGTTGAATTAGACCAACATTTTTTAATTTTATGGAATGAGTAGAGGCGGTTTATCTGACAGATATGGGTGCACAGATGTAACAGATGCTGTACTGTTTGCCCAAATGCACTCTTACAGAGTTGCAAGCAACTCTCTCTAGGTCCTAGATAAGTTACTGCTTTTGTACAGACCTCGTTATTTAATTGGTCTACTTAAAGACTTCTTGTTTTGATATTTCTATTCTCTTCCATTCCATTTCTCAGGAAAAGGTGGCAAGATTTAAACTTCTAGAAATTTATATCTCCACAAAACAGTTCCACAAAACAGGCTTTTACTAGGAAAGTGTTGGGATATAGGAAAGAAAATTAAGAAGTATATCCTCTATAAAGCAAACAAGGATTAATAAAATTGTATGTTACTGGAATTGCTCAAGGGAAAACATGGTTCCAACAGTCTGTGTGCAGCTTGAGTTTTACTTTAAATCTTGCCTTTGTTATGATTCCCAGAGGTGACTGGTGTCATGTTAACAGGAGTAAAGATAGAGAATTTCCCTTCCAGAAGAGGTCTGTCTACACTCTTGTCTTTTTTGTTGTGGTTTTTTTGTTTTTTGGGTTTTTTTTCATGTGTACATGCCTCAAACATCGTGTGACTCGAACATCAAGAAAATGAAGGAGAAATGTGGTTTTATGCAACAGTCAGTCTCACAGTCAGCTGAACATATCTTCTAATACAAGCTATGTCACTGGCTCCTTCTATCACCCTGAGCACCCAATTGCTCTGTCTACCTCCTGGGACTGTGGCATTAGATTATTAACATTTGTACAAACCATTGAGAGTAAAAAAAAATCTTTAGCAACATTTTTTGGGGATATACTAGGAAAATGAACTGTGTAGCAGTTACAGAAGGAAGTCCTCCTAGAGACTGAGTGCTGAACATGAAAACAGATCATCTCAGAAGGAACCTTTGAAGAAAAAAATGACATGAATTTTTTTTAAATCTCACAGAAAAGGAACGATAAATAAATGGTAATGCTATGAAATATTAACCTGACAAGGTAAGTGAGGTTTGTGAAATTTCAGAGTTAATGGGCTTTCCTTATAACTTTTTGATATGACTACTGTTGAAGATGTTGCAAAACAGCTTCCAGTGATAAAGAGTTAACCATCACAATGNGTGCGTGGCAGAGGGAGCTGTACCTGCTGCTGCCCAGTGCCAGGGTTAGCCCGGGCTGGCAGAGTGGGAACTCTGAGAGGCACAGTGACAACTAGGTGTCCTGATGGTTATGAAATATGTTTCTTCTCTGTCACACTCCCGCACTCCTTTGAAAAACTTCATGAGTCAGGTCACATTCTAGCCGTTTCCTTTGAAAGACATTTTTGAATAGAACTATAAATTCTTTATAAAAAATGCAGGTAATACATTATTTCCGATGTTGAACGCTGTTGGCCTGCGATAAATTAATTAAAGAAAGGTTCATTTTCTTTACTAGGAGAGGGAGAAAGTGCATAAGAAAGCAGGAAATGTTCTTTACACATCAATGACTTTTAGGGAACAATTGAATGCCAAGACTGCTGACCAGGCTGCAGCTATAATGACCTTTTATTAGCTTTTCTATTAGTTCTCCAATTCTTTGTCTACTAAGATTCTCTCCTTTCATATGGCAGCAATTCCAGATGGATGACCATGCAGTAACACATTGATTTTGCTCAGCTAATAAATGTAGGAGTAAGAAAATGCTTTCCCTGAAGCTAAGCTGAATTATCTGGAAATATATCCTTTGCACATAGTATGTCCAAATGTCTGGGAACAATGTGAGTCTGGGTTCCCATCACTCAAAATTTAAGTGTCTATTGAAGAGCAGGACAGAGCTGGGCCATCAATGTGGGATCACAGTTCCCTACTAGATGTGACACACTGTTGGTGTTTGTTAACAACGTATCTTTGAAAAGGCTATGAGCCTAATGGCCTATAAGGTCTTATGCAATTATTACTCAGGTGCATTAATACTGCTAAAGAGCTACTCCAGATTGAGACTAGAAAAAGTATGGCTGAACCCAGGTTTCTGGTTGGACAAAAATCTTTGTCTTCCTTCTTTTCCAAGGAAAGTAACTTCATGACTTTTTATGTCCAGCAAGTTCAAAGGGAGGAGATAAGCTCTGTGGAGGGTTGAGGAAAGAGTTGATTCATTCCTGAAAACACAATGAAGCTAATGCAAGAGTCATTCCAGTTAAAATGTCTTATGTTTTGTGTTTTATGTATTGTAGAGAAAAAAACCCCTCTGTACTTAAATACCCTTGGTACTCGCCAGAATGCTCTCCCAAGAACACCTCTTCAGTAGGGATGAATGACAAGGTAACATGAGGCACAGGGAGTGTGCAAAGTATGCAGGAAGGATAATAAGGAGCAAAAAGAGATGCCAGTATAATTGACTAAAGAAAACTTGAAGTTGGACCTCACAGCTAAGTACAAGTCAGCTAAGTCTTCCTGTGAAAATCTCACCCACATCTCTGGCACTTCCACAGCAGATAACCTAAGCTGACATTCACCTTGGGCGCATTACAGAGGTAATATTTTCAGCTGGACAAACTGTTGTTGAACAGCTGCTCCACTGAATTACTCATGCTTTCCTTTATGAGCATACATGTTTTCTTTTCCATAGAACGGGTTTTTGGTTTAGGTGGTTTGGGTTTTTTGGTGGTGGTGGTGGTGGTGGTTTTTGTTTGTTTGTTTCTTTTTTTTTTTGTTTGTTTGTTTGGGGGTTTTTTTTGTGCATACTGAGATACTCTCAAGTCCCCCTCTCCACTTTTCAGACTTCCCAGGTTTACTTCCACAGAGTGGTCATCTATCATTTACTTACAGTACTTTGACAGGAAGCAAACAATGATTTTGATCAATTTTGTAAAGCAGTTTTGTTAGTGT
>WBMY01010760.1:12158-22859 GCA_013397315.1 Donacobius atricapilla | reverse complement strand
ACTTGCCATTTTGCTTTCCAGTTTTTTAACTTTATAGTAAAAATGAAGCCTTCATGGTTATTGATACAACTCTGACAAGACCAGCCTTTTTTCATCCTAGTCTACAATAGACAAGATCCTAGATATGGACAAGAGGAATTGCAAAATATTTGCACATTTGGAACACTACTTAGAATAGCATAAAAATTATTACACTGGATAAAGAATCATTCAGCTAGTTGCCCAGTTGCCTCTGAAAAAAATATTTAGCAAAGAGGGTGGGATAATTTGCACCAATATTTATCCTCCCAAAAAACTGTATGTCAACAATGTTTTTCTCTCTTCTTCTGAGAAACAGGATTTGTCAGACTTCCTGAGCCAGTGGTATTTAAAAAATAAACAAACTAAGACAAAAAACAATAGGTGTTCTTCTACAAAGGGTTATTCATTTGTGCTTGGCTTTTCATTAAAAAAAAATAGACATATTGCAAAATGTCTAACTACAGACCTGTGTAAAACCAATTATGTGTAGGGCGATATCTAATTTTTTCCCATCAACTTTCAGCTTTTGATTGACTTTCAGCTACTTTCAGCTACTTCCCAATCAACTTGGTCAGTAAAAAAATCATAAATCTGCCTGCTTTATTCTGCTCCCAATTCTTGTGATACTTCCTTCTTTTGATCATTGTCAAATCATAGTCAATGAGTAGTCTAAAATTAGTGGACCATAGGTACGTAGTAAGGTGATAATGTGCTAGGCAGATGGTAGGATTTATCCTTTCATCTGTGCTGTCAGCTGCAGACAGACACTGGTGGAAGGGTGCAGAATTACAACTCTGAAATACCTTCCCCAGATGTAACCATTTTACAATCAGCAGAGTAAAAGAAATATAATGCTCTAGACTAAAGCATCTAAAAAAGTCCCTTCTCCCATGCTTTACTTATATGCCCTCTTTCATCCAAACACTCTCAGTCTCAAAAAACTGATGAACAATGGAATATATTTTTATTGTCATGTATTAGGAACAGCATGACATGATCTTCCTGGGGTTTCATTTTCCTGGGTCTATTTCTCATTTAGGACATTATGCCTCTGTCATTACATGAAAATTGCCCACCATCATCAGTTCATCCACCAGATCATAAAAGTAAACAGAGGGACAAAACCAAACTAGATCTACCCATATTTACAAGAAAAGCTAATACTACATTTTTCAATTGTCCTCTATCTAAAAAGGAATTTGAAGCCTCTGATCTTGCTGTAAAGTCTCAGTTCATGACACAAGAGGTGATTAGAAGCCCTTTTTGCCTCAGGAAGACAAATGCATCTTGCTGTGTAGTCCTAGGAAAAGCAGAAACTTCCCTCTAGATACTGTGGCCCCTGCCTCCCATGTTTTTTCCTATAGGTTCAGTATTTTACTGCAAGGGGACGCGTATGAGCAGGGGTTGTTCAGCACTGTCTGTCCTACTCACCGATCACCATTTCTGTTTCCTGGTTGAATGTCTGTGAGTGCTCTTGTGTGGAGGCTCAGGGCCAGTTATGGGTCACGGGGTCACTTGGTCGCAGGGGTATGCATGAGATGCCAGTAGCTGGAGACACCAGCGGTATATAGGGTAAGAGGTTTGGGAACCACCAACTGCGGTGACCTGTGCTGGGTATGGTTGATAATAGAAAGTCTGAGGGTTGTCTGCTGGACTGACAGCAGGTTCAAGTCAGCTACTTCAGAGCCCCAGGGTCTGAGCTGGGTAATAGTAAGTTCCTCCAAGGTAACAGAGGGAGGAGTTGATGTGGTCCAAAGCAGCTGCAGTTATATGTCTAAGGTCAGTTACTGGAGTGATGCATATTAACTTAAACCTGTGGACCTTGAAGTAATGTCCTTGCCATTTTACACTTTGGAAAGCTGAGGCAGAAAAAGGAGACAGAAACCAATTTACCTAACAGGCCAAAGGCAGATCATCTGTGGCTTTGATTTCTGGAAGAGTGAGAGTCACCACTCAAATGCAGTGAATAACACAGAATATCTCCAAGCTTGGGGTGCTGTCGGTGGAGTACTGAGGAACAAAATCCTTTCAGCTCAACTAGCAATTGTGTCTGTGAGAGAAAGGAGATTGTAAATGTGTGCCACACCTCACCTCAGCAGGCACAGGTTAATGTTTTGGGAAATATTTAAGTGAAGGAGTTGCACATTTTATGATACATGTCCTAAATCAAATCAAAGAAACATGCAGAACCAGGACACTTCTAAGAAGTCATATTTTAGACTGGTAACCTGTAACACATAAGGTGTAATATCTACTATAGTAATGCATGATTTATCATGTCTTATTATTTAATTGTCTTTCACACTGTATAGCATTCCATTCTATCTTCTGCCTTGCTCCAAACTACACACTAAAGAAAATATTTCTACCACTTAGCATTAAAACCTTTAAGACGGACCACAGTGCAATTAGACTATTGTCTTGCTGGAGGTGCATAACAGCTTGGCATATGTTTTTTTTTTCTTATACTTTGTACTTGGCTTGTATCAAGAACAAATGCCAATGGCAACACATGAAGTCTGTAGATGATGGCTAAATATATCTTACTGTGATTAGATCCCGTTTCCTTGCTTCAAGCCCCACAGAGCAAGCCAGAAACTATGCAAAAAGGCAGGCCACTTGGCTTGACTTCCTCTGTGGCTGGCAAATTCTAGAGAGGTTTTCATCCTTAATTCCTTAGCTGAAGCTTGTGAAGACACTGAGAATTTTGTACTGGCACACATGAACTTCTCTGTGGGAAGAGACAGGAGATAAACCGTGACATGAATTCCTGTAGTGTTAGAGAAAAATACTACCCTGGCTAAGCTTCTCTGGATTGTTTAATTTTGTGTGAAAGTTACCTGGAAAATCTTCCTGACTCAGCTACAGTATGAAAATAATTGCCAAAACATCAGCCCAAGCTCAGCTAATCTCAATGCTAGTTATTAAGTTGCTATTGGAACCATGAAGGATTGAAGTGAATGTGTCCGGAAGTATAAAATGGGGCTGAAGTGCATGTTGTCTTCACTTCCTTTTGCTACAAAGCAACAGTATCATAACTCCTAGCTTCAGAGCTCCACATCTATGCACTGATGCGTTTGTATGTGGGATGAGATTTAAAAAATATGCGTAACCGCTCACAAAATAAAAATACATATGCTTGAATATATATATTCATGCATACGCTCTTCATGTGTCTGCATAAGAGCAAGATCTAGTGAACAGCTTGAAGTCTTCTGTGTAAATGCTTGCATTTTGATAGGAATTATTATGATATTATAATTCAAGAACAACAAAATTGAGTTTGATTTTTTTACTGTCATCCAAGTCTGCTTTAATGTGACAAGGTCTATCGGAAACAGGCATTCTCTTTGAAGGGAAACAACCACCTCTGCTATCTTCAGTATCAAAACCCTGTGGCTTGAAGAAGGGGCACTAAGATGACAGTAGCATAGCAATTTCTTACTTGATATTTTTGAGGTTTAAATGCCACTAAGATTTTATTGTCTTAGGTGTCATTCCATATCTTAATGTTGACAAAAATGAGTTACCACTGTATGGAGAAAGTAAGAGTAAGGGTGGACAAGGTACCTGGTTGGGAGAACTCTACATACAGCCTGAGTCTTTTATTTGACATTGGTTAGCTGGATCTTTGACAAACATTCAGATTCATTCCCATGCCTGTTTTGGAGCAGATGAATTCCTCTATCAGCACAAGTGGATTGTTGCAGTCGCTGGGATAACATGAACATATACTGTACCTACATGATGCATTCAAATAAAATGCTGGGTAATAATGCCACTCAATTAGCTACAAGCAGAAACTGAGCAAAGATGATTAAATTTCTGTTGCTCGCTAGGAAGGCAGAAGTTCCTGTGCTTCAGATGAATGGTTAAAGGGACTGAGAATACTTCAAGTGTTCTCCAAAGCTATTATGATCTTTCAAACCAATAGCTATCTTAGGAAAAACAAGTTAGAAACTTTAATTAAGGAACAGGTATAATTTCAGAATAAATAGGAACAGAATTCTGTGTAGAACTAAATGATAGCAGTGCTGAAAAATGATAGCAGACTAGCAAAAAACTAAAATTGTTTTAGGGGCAGAGCCTGGGGAAGAAAACTGTATTATTAGTTCATGAGTGCCTGTTCCTTGTCATACTGCAATATTTGACCATTTAATGTTCAGAATAGGTCACAAGGCACTCTGTTTTAGGATAATATTTCAGAATGAAAATTTTAAGGTCTGTTTAAGCAATACATTCACTTCCACACTATGTAAATCAACAAAACCTCTAACAACTTCAAACTTACTTTATAAAAAGATAATTTCATTATTTGAAATTTTTGCATAGAAGTATATTTCAGTGTCCAGAATTTATTCAGACATAAATATGGTTAGGGTCTTTTTTTTCTTTCCCCTAAACAATCCCCGAAGTCTTTTACTACTTTCTTACTGGCCTGTTTTTTACTGTTTTCTTTTTCTTTTTTTAGTGACATAAAATACACACCTAATAGTGAATTCACTCAGGAATGTACTGTAGCTGAAATTAACTCTTCTGATATCACTTAAGTGTGTTTTGGTACAAGTTTACTATAAGCTGCAACATCATGACATTTTGAAAGAATTTGGGAAAAGGTCAACCACAATTAAATTAGGATCATTAAAGAATGCTGGTAAGAATGGAGTGTGAATTATAAAGAATAGTAATTAAGGTATGCAAGTGAAAAAAATTAATGATGCCTAGCTTTCCGTGAATTTAAAGCAGACATCTGAGCTACCAGCCCTTCCTGAATCAGGCACTAAACTTGGGACCTCTTCCACACAGATTTTACATGTATTTGTAGTTAACAGATATTTGTTCTCTAGTTTAATTTTTGCATGAAAAAAAAAATCTGGTGCATTAAAAGTTGTATTACTTATCAGCCAATTAAAATAATTGCAGTATAAGGAGAAAGCTAAAATTATTTCATTGCTTTTTCACTAAAGGAAAATAAATTTACATGACTATGAATATCAGAGTTAGAAGCAGCTGGAATAATCAGAAAGGATGTTGCCGATGTATAACTTTACTGGGGAGAAAAAGCCATATATAAAGCCATACATGTTTAAAAAAGGGAATTGCTCCGTTACTTCACACACACTTGTTAAAGATTGCTGTACAGTTCTTGGTAATTCTAGGGCTTTCTTTGGGGGACCATGTTTGAGATATGTGCAGAGGGACTGAAATGTGCTGCCAGGAAATAAGTCAGAGTATATGGTATTTTTGGCTTTTGGTTTGGTAGGCTGGACTAGCAGGAAACTATTCTTAGGATTTGGCTCTAGAACAGAACATTTCAGAGAAGGAAGCAAGTGGAGTTGTACAACAGCTGATCTATCCACAACTGCGGGTCAGTGGGAAAAGGTGCTAATGTCTTGCCTGTAAGTGGGTCTTAGGATGCAAGAATCCAGAGTGAAATTTTCCATGAAAGGAGCAAAAATTGCTGTATGATAGCTGTGCCCAGAACAATAGTGATGTAATGAACCCTTTACAACCCTCCTGTCCCACTGAGCCTTTCTTCTATACACCATACGGTCTCTAATAACAACCTTGAATGCGAGGTTTCTCAGCTGAAAGGTTCAATATGTTGTAGGAAAGGGGTCACTGAGCCTGAACTACATCCAACAAAGTCTAACTGGTTAACAAAGGCCTTTTGATGAAAGATGTTTTGTATATGCAACTGGATCCCTTTTCACTGCCTCTCTTCTACCACCTGCTCAAAGAAACAAGACTCATGTACACTCTGAAAGTGAAGACTATCCAAATGCTGCAGATCAACACACTGTAAGCTTTGCAACTCTGTTGCTGCATAATAAAGAAATTCTTAATATTTCTGTAAGGAAGCTGAAATTTAATTAAAAAGGTGAGGGAAATATTTTCTTAATTACATGCATATATAAAGTTTGTCATACAAGTGTACTGAGATGTACAAAATGTTATTTGCTCTGAGGCTGGACAGTCATTGCACAATAAGTTTACATTTTAAAAGTATGTTTGAATTGGTAACAAACTGCTGAAAACATTTAGGAAGCAGGTAGATTGTGATTATAGTAGTTAGGAGTATGTGTGTTTGAGTTCAGAATCACAAGTTCTTGTTATACAGAAGAGAATATGATCCTGCATGGGAAGCATTAAATGGGAAAGGAATGTTTTCATTAAAGAAATTCAAAACTGATTTATGGCCCACTGGTTGCATCTCATACTGGAAAAAGGAAACTCTGTAAATAAAATTGCCAAGAGAGAGTTCAGTATACTTTCCAAAGGGCAGTCTAAGAAGTTTTGTGTTAAACTTTCAATTAAACTTTAAAATTTTAAAAGAAATTTTGAATAATGACATCAATTTCAGTCCTAGGTGCTTTTCCCTGGTTTAACTACTTTGTTACTCTATTCCTTGAAATTTTTAATAGAACTTTCTGAAGAGACAAATTCCTGATGAAAAGATTGATCCAAAACTGATATACTAGATGGGTAAGGAAATGTCTGGATATATCAGAATTCATTGTCTCAGTAATATCTGACGGTCTACTCACTGAGATTCAGTTTTAACACAAGTTGTGTTTCCCATAACCTACTTAAAAAGAAACAAACCCAAAACAACAACAACAACAAAAAAACCCACAAAAACCAGCTCAAAAATGAAATGAAACAAAACAAAGACACAACAACAACAACAACAAACCAAAACAAAGAAACACCAAAAAGACAAAAACCAAACCAAAACAGGCTTGAAGGAAATAAACTGAAAAAAATGTTCTTGGATACATTAGGTTTCTTCTCACAACAGAACAAATTTGCCTAAGGGAAGAATGCTGCTACTATATATCAATTCCCTTAAGGTCATGGTCACCATTGCTGGTCTTTGGATGGCCGCTACTAGGGACTTAGATTTATATTAATTAGTTATCACTAATAACATGGGTTTAAGATTATCTTCTAAATGACACAGAGATAAGAAGAAGAGAGTGGAGTGAAAAAAAAATCTTATATGCTTACTTCAGAAAGAAATCTATCATGTCTGTGACACAGAAATTAATTTTGTGTATCTGAAAAAATTGTTTCTCATGAATAAGTTTTTTCAGTGCAGCTATACAGTGAAATAGTTGTTATTTCCCTTTTCCAGGTTAACGTCTGCTTCTGAACAGTTTATCTTCCTAGCATGAATAAATGGACACCTTGTCTGAAGTTGATAATACAAAAAAAAAAAAAAAAGCAAATCTGTATATGTTTACAAACCTGCATCTTGCCTAGCAAGAATTCAATTAAGCAAAATCTTTAAGCATTTTTGCCTTCCTAAGGTGTTAATTGAGATTAAAGTCAAGGTCTTGCTCCAAATGCTCACCATATTTGGAGAAATTCCAACAGAACCAATCTCCTCTGCTGTTTCTGTTCTGTATGAGACTAAACCAGTATCTCACATCCAAACACTGATGCCTTGAGCGGAAGGGAAAAATTAGTGATGACAGGGAATGAACTAAATAATTTTTGATGTAGCAATCCAGAAAGCATAATCTATGAAACAGGTCCAGCTCCAAATTTATTAAGCAGACAACTAGCTGCAGCTGTTCATAATGACTGGTTGTGCCAGTTTGATAGTATGGAATCATATTTGTAAAAAGACAGAAGGTGATAGAGAACAGAGTTTAGCCATGCTTTTTTCATCAATTAAGTTAATTTCAGAGAAATTACACTTAATTTGCTAAAGAATTCTTCCCATTTAATGATAACTCTGATTTCACAATTACAAGACACTGCTTTCTTGGGCTTTCAAGGCAGAAGAAAACATACCTGAGGCAGTAGTGTCCCTCACTAGACAGCTCTAATGTTGCTATGAAAAGTATTTAGTCAGATTTTAGCTATATACTTTTATACCTGCAATTCCTTAACCAGTGCAGTGATCCTAATGAAGACCAGATGTTTTTTCCACCCTTCAGAGGAAGAACTGGCATAAGAGCTACTGAGTGATATTGGGGAGCCTCTCATTTGTCTCTCTAGATGGGCTTCGATGCTTGCCATAAGATGCCTTTTGAAGCTTCTAGAGTGGAAAGAAGCTCAAGCCTGCAAGAAAGTCCAGTGGAAAAATAAGATAAGGTCAGACAGGGAAAACAAACCACTACAGTGGCTATGTGTGGAGCAAGCAAACATCTTGTACTAAAAAAGGTACTTCATTAAGGGTATGCAGCCATTACCTATACTTTTCTTACTGACGTCTGGGTCAGAGACCTGAATATGCAGGAAATAGCAATAAAATAGTTATAAAAACAGCAAGATTGATATCAAAGAGGCCTGTTATTGACAGCTGCCAGATAATCCAATTGAAGGTTTGCTTTTTTGAGTAAGAGATGTGTAAAGCAGGATTTATTTTTAACAAAACACAAGGTTTTAATTGGAATTGCACTTGCATAGTTATAACATTCCATTATGGAGCATGAAAACCTTTTAAAAGTAATTTCTTACAGAGGACTTTTCTCACTTTTCTTTGCATTTCCATGTATTAATTTTGATGCTGTTCACTCCCCAGTATTATAATAGTTAGGGCGAAGTTAATGGCTCTGAAAAGAGGAAAAAAAAAAAAAACCTGTTTAAGGGGAAAAGAAAGGAGAAAGGGTCTACATTTTCAGCAGGAGCTTAGTTAATGATCTGACTCCTTCCCAGCCACCTCTGACCTGGATCTTCCCTCCACCCCTCGGTCTCATGGGGTGGGTTTGGCCCAGCCTGGGCTCGGTGCTGCTCTCCGGGGACCCGGGGGCTGGGGGGGCTCATCTCCCTGGGCCCGGCCGGCGGCGTGGGGCAGGCCGTAGGATGGGCTGGATGTCAGCAGCCGTGGCTCCCCTTTCTCTGCCAGCATCTACCGGGCTCAGGGCCTGGCTCGGCTCCAGCCAGGGCCAGCCCCGGCACGGCTGCCCCAGCCCGGCCCCGGGGGTGATGGGGCCTGAGCCGGGCCCTGCTGCTGCCCCCTCCCTCGATGTTACCTCATGGCAGGCCCACAGCAGGAAGAGCTCTCCCAAAATCCCACCTGAATTTAGGCCGTGTGTCCCAGAGGTGTACACTTGTATCCTATTGGCCAACCTGGCTGTCAGTTTTAAAGCAGATCACTAATTGGTTTTTACCATTCATGCCAAAGCAATACAACTGTACACCCCTCCCCCTGTTCTAGGCACTGATGAAGCCTCACCTTAAATCTTGTGTTCAGTTTTGGGCCTCTTACTACAAGAAAAACTTTGGGGTGTTGGAGCATGTCCAGAGAAGGGCAAAGGTGGTGGTAAGGGTATGGAGAACAAGTCTTGCGAGGAACAGCCAAGGGAACTGGGGTAGTGTAAGCTGGAGAAAAGGAGGCTTATCTCTCTCTGGAACTATTTGAAAGATGATTGTGGTTAAGGCAGGGGTTTTGTTAATGCTCCCAAGTAAAAAGTGACAGGACAAGAGGAAATGGCCTCCAGTTGTGCCAGAGGAGGTTTAGAATGGAAATTAGATTTTTTTTTTTCCTCTGGAAGAACAATCAGACATTGGAACAGACCACCCAGGGAAGTTGTAGAATTATCATGCCTGGAAGTGTTCAAAATGTGTATGGATATAGCATTTGAGGTTATGGTGTAGTGATGAGCATGGTGGTCCCAAGTTGATGGCTGGTCTTCAAGGTCTTTTTCAACCATAACAATTTATGATTCATCTCTCTTCAGCAGTGGTGAGACCATGTTTGGAGTTCTGATTGAGTTTTGAGCTCCCCAGTCCGAGAGAGACATGGAAGTCCTGGAACACTGAAGACTGTCCAGCAAAGAGCCACCAAGACCATGAAGGAAATGTAGCATCTCCCCTTTGAGTAGAGGCTGAGAGGACTGGAGACAGTTCAGGCTGGAAAGAGAGGGCTCTTCAGGAATATTATTAATATATATAAATAATTAAAGGAAGAATGCAAAGAGGACAAAATCAGGCTCTTTAAAGTGACAGGATGAGAGTAAATGGGCGCAAACTGAAATATATGAAATTTTCTGTGAGCTTCAGGAGGTACTTTACTGTGAGGTTGTGTGCTGGTTTTGCATAGATTGACATTTGGTGAGGAGAGGAGAGGAGCTACCCACGGAAGTGATTTTTCTAAGAAAAGCTGTGGCAAAGCCAATCAGTGACTAGTTCTGAATATTGACATATTGTGAAACCACTAGAAAGTTGAACCATCCTCTGTTAATACACATGTCAAAAATCAGGAAACCCTGGGAAACATTCTATTTTCTTCTGGCCTCGGAGGAGGTAAGCCAGCCCAGCTACCTCCTTGACATGGGGGCTGGGCCCCCATCCCAGTCAGACCAGGCCTTGTGGCTGCCAGACAGGGACAAGGGAAGAGAGAAGGCCCCTCTGCAGGCCCTGGGAGAGGTATTAACTCCTTGCACAGATGAAACTTGCAAAACATCGAATCCCCTCTGAGTGAGGGAAAAGGACAGAGTGAAAACATGTAGAGAGACAACATGAAGACATTAAGGTCAGTGAAGGAGGAGTCATATCCTAAATGGGAAGAGAATGAGAAGATGTCCTGGCTGTAGGTTGAAATCCTTTTGTAAAGCCATGGTGATGGACTGTGATATATTAGAATATCACTTTAAGTCATGGAAGACATGGATGGGGAGATGGAGAGTACTGTTCAAATTGCAGTTATGAGCAAAAGTATTTGTG
>WBMY01010760.1:0-12118 GCA_013397315.1 Donacobius atricapilla | reverse complement strand
GAAGTAGCTGTGACCTTATGAGAAGCTTGAATAGAGAGAGAGAGATGAGATGAAGATCTGCCTCCAGGGAGAGAAGACCTCTGTTCCTAGAAATAAAAATTATCTCAGAGAGAGATGAAGAGAACCTTTGCTTTTGAATAGTTCACTTTTAAAATGGTACCCAACGAGTTTACATGGCCCATAAATGCAGCTGTGGGAAGGCTGAGTGAAATGGGTGGGACTTCACAAATGCAGATTTCCAGGCAGTTGCTGTTTGTGAGAATTTAAGCCATGAGAGAACTGTGTTTCTTGTGGAGAAATTAGCATAGAGTTGAAAAAGAGACTTCTCCCTCTGAAAGAACTGATGAAAGACTATTTTAGAGGTGGTAAACTGACCTGGGTTCTAAGTTTTGTCTCTATATGTTGTCAGTGAGATAGAAAGGAAGCTTGTGGGGGAGGAGAAGAGTTCTGATGGTTTTATTCTGATTCTTATTGATTTTTTATCTCTTGTAGTTTTGTTAATAAAGCTTTCATTATACTCTTTAAAGTTTGAGCCTGCTTTGCTTTTTCTCCTAAGCCTATCTCACAACAGGAAAAAGAGTAAATAATTCTAGTGGGCACTCAACCCACTACAGGGTGACCAAACACCAGAGAATCTCTATCCTGAAGATGTCCAGAGAATCTACATCGTGGAGATGGTCCTGGATCAGCTGTTCCAGGTGGTCCTGCTACATCAGGGCAGTTGGATCTACCTTGAACAAGGCAGATTATATCCACAGGTCATTTCCAACATAAATCATTAATGTTCTTGCCTTCAATGATCTCTGGATAAAACACTTTTGCATAGCTATTTTTGCATAGCTATAATATCTCCTTAAAATTCAGCCAGTATATCCAGGAAAAGAAAATGCTCTTATTGAAATTATTAGAACTATTACTAGTATTGTTTATAATAATGCAACAATATATTTATATATATTAGTATAAAAAAATTCTGATCTACTACACATTCTGTTCCTCTTTTTACTTGAAGTTATAGTGTAACTGCTGTCTTTTATAAGAAAGCTTTATTATCCCCACTCTGAGGAAGAGCTGTGTTTTAGAAGGGATTTAAGAATACATATTTAATATAGTTTTGAATTCTAATCAATATTTAGAATATTTTTAACAAATTTGAACTTCATTGAATATGTCTTTCTTGGTCCACTGACAGAAAAAGAAGAAAAATATTGAAAATTAGAAGTTTATATGTTCTAATGAATAACCCACACCAGGATGATTATATTTGAAATGAAGCAAAGAAGATGATACCAAGTGCTGTCAATGGGGTTTTATTCTGAAGTACATCGTAATTGTGCTAGGAATGCAGTAAGAATATCTACAAATAAAAGAGCAATCATATATAACTGATCCATTAATCTTTTGCTTAATTTTCAGGTAACTTTATTATAAAAACTTGAGGTGGTTTTTTATTCTTTTGTGGGTGACTGGACACAAATATGAAGTATTGAAATATTTAGCAGAAAACGGAGACTCAAAAAGCTCAATGTTTATGTTTTATCTATATTTTACAGGATTAAAATATTTATCTGCATAGTTAGACAACCAATGGCACATTTTTGAAACATCTCTGATTTTCCTAATGTCTTTTTGGCAGTAAAGAATTGGCCTGTAGTTGCTGCCCAAAAGACTCAGTAACAAAGCCAGCCCTGAACAGGGATGAAGAGTCCTGGCCATCTGAAATGCTAGTTCTTCATGTCCAACCTGTTTGAACCTCTGGTACAACAAAGTTAGTTCAGAAATCTTTACAGAATCTTTATAACTATCATGCACTAATTACAGAAGAGGAACACACCTGTGAATGGCCTAGGCCAATCGATTGTCTATAAGAATTTCCAAGTGTCTCCACAGACAGCATAAATTATTTGCAAGGCACAAAGTCATGGAACAGTTTAGCCTAATGCTGGCTGACAATCAGTTTTGTACCAAGGCAAGAGTCCTTTCGTCTCAGACATATATGTAAGCTGAATGAGCATACCTTGCCTCCCCTTTACAGTCTAGGGACTACAGTTTATGGTTCCTATCAAACAATGGCTTTAGTCTCCAAAAGAGTGACTGACCAACAGTGAATGACAGTGAAACTTCTATCCTTAGCTTTTATGCCATGGAGACACACAGTCTAGGTTATCATATGTTATACTCCAGACAAAAATTAACTCCTCAGTTCTTCAATCAACAGCAAAACCACAATTACATATATTCATAGTGCACCTTATAGCTGACTTTAATAAGAATGCCTGACTAAACCCTGAGGAATCTTGCTCCTGGACATCCACACATTTTCTTTTAAAACAAACTCTGTAGCTGTTAAGAATAAATGACACTTGTTCTGGTCATTGTTTCCTGAATCTTTCTTTCTTCAATCTGTCCCATTCTTTTTTTTAACTGCCTGTAATCTGTTTGAGCAAAAAGACAGATGTGAAGCAGCTTATTATCTTCTTTCGAGGTCTTTGGATAATAAAATAGAAGAAATGACATTGTATACGTATGTGTCTGAGTTATAACCTATACTGACAGTGAGAATATTGCAGTTTGCAATTGTTCTCAGTCATAAAAGAGATAAACAGATCTTTCTCATGGTGGAATGCTGGACTCAAAATCATTCTTTTCCTCTGGCTTGTTTTTTCTTTGTATACTACAGCATTCTCTGTATGTGCTCTGCAGGCTCTATCCCATGTGTCTAACTGCAAGTTTGATAAATGACATCAGCCTTAAACAATGTAGTTATATTTCCTTGTTCTCACATTCTGTTCTCTAATGCATGTAGTTTTTCTTTTATAATAAAACATTTTTGTACTATGCATTAAATACCTGTGGCCAGCTGAAACTGATGCACATAATTCTCATGTAGAATGATATTTCAAAAGATGACTTTTTCTACAGCATCCATCTTTCCCTCAAAATTTTTAGCTAGTGATGTTTGCATTATCTTTGTACCCTTTGCTGATGCTTGCAAAATGTTTTAAGCTTTGCATTTCTTTTTATGTGCTGGTTATGGTGTTGATTTTTTCAATAACACATGAACTGTGTCTGGTTAGTATTTTTCCTGTAATGTGGAGCTCCTAAAACCTTTCTTCTTAGAAATATGTTGCAGTTATTTAAAGAGTATCGAGTGCCAAAACACTGTTGGCCTTCCATAAGCTTTGGCCTCAGACAGATGGCTGTCTTATTGTTAACTCTAGTTATTCCAGTAGTTACATCAGACCTGGTCCCTCCCCACTGCATTCTCTAACTTTTCACCTACATCTGCTACTGCCATATATTTTCTTCTAATTATATCCTGTTTGGCAGAATCTCTCTCATATGTGTCCTATAGCTTCTTTTAAACCCATTTGTTAGTGTTGTCTTCTTAGTCCTCTCTACAGGAGTTAAATGAAAAATCAGGCAAAACTTGAAATTAAAACATCAAATACATCAGTCAAGGCTAGCTCTGAATAGATAGTCATCTTTCTACTATTCTTTTTTTATTGCTGGAACTCATTTTTGCAAGTATAAATGGGACTGCAGGCCCTTTCTTGGTTTGTCTGGTCCTTTGTAATGTGAAGTGATCACTCACTGCTTAAAATACTTGCAGGATTTATGCTTTATTCTGTGAAGGACTTCAGCTCTCTCCAAATAATGAAATTGCTTTGCCATTGTTTGACTGTTTTTTCTCTAGACTTTTAACTGTTAAGGTACAGCTCCAACAAGAGAAAATGTTGGTCTCTAGTTGTTAAAAATTCTTGCAAGAGGAGTTAATGAATAAGATCACAATCTTCAATGTAGTACATGAACTAAACTGAACAGAGGTTTGATACAAATAGGCTGAGATCATCTCCCAGTGTGAGAAAATTAATAATAATAACAATAATAACAATAATAACAATAATGAAATCACCAGCATCATCATCATCATCTAACTTTATTAAAAGAAACAGTGGGTCATTCAGCTTTTGAAAGAGAAATACAAAATTTCAGGGAGACAAAATAGGCTTATTTTTGAAAGTATGGTTTATACAAAGATTTTCCACTTTCCATTGTGGTCTAAAAGGTAGGTTTCAGACTTTTTTTGAATTGCTTTTTGCAGCCTTCAGAGTTTTGGTGACACTGCAGCCTCCCATGGTCACCAATACATTCTTTCTACCATATCTGGCTTGAATGGCTACTCATTCAGCCTTTCCCAGGGCATGAGCTCTTTCTCTGCAGCCACAGAGTCCCCCGCAGCTGTTTTTCTGGGAAAGCTCACCTGAATTCTTCTCCTAAAAGCAACACAGTGCAAACTGAGAAATAAGGAAAACCAACCAACTGTCCACCAGAGACCTTGTGCCTATAATTGAGAATAGAGTGCTCCAAAGTTCACAGACACAGCCAATTGCAGCAGTGTTTCATTATGCATTTTGGAGTCTGATTTTCTCCCCATTTTTTGTTTGGTCTGGGGTTGTTTAGTGTTTTGTTTTATTGGGGGGGAGGAAGGGTTGACTTTGTTTGTTTGCTTGAGTTCGTTTATCTTTTTGTGGGTTTTTTTGTTTGTTTGTTTGTTTTAAAAGATTCATGAAATGTGCATTACCCACTGTCAACTCGGTGAGGTATTTAGCCCAGCTGCTGGATTAAAAGTATTGTCTTTCCAAGTAAACAGTTGTTTTTAATTACCTCTTTAATGAAGCTGAACAAACTGAAGTCAAGTCACACCATCTAGCATGGTTCAAAAGTTTTATGAGCTGTGTTGCACATCACAACAAGGTGTGCAACCAGCTTTCACAAAACAGCACACTATCTCAGCAAGATACTGCTTTTACTCGATGGTCCCAATGGCATTGTTGCAAGGCTGCTGTATAAATTCAGCATTTACACTGTTGGGAATGTACACGATCTCCCATTACCAGGATTTTGTCCTAAATTTCAAACAGTGGTAGGCACACTTCACCCGTAGCATACATGCACTGTCTCATGAGAAACTTAACACTGTCCATGAGACATCATAGAGACTCTTGAATTTCTCTTTTCCATTCAAAATAGTTTCTCTATTTCTGTATTTTTATTTCTTCAGTAAAATTCTTCATTATTTGTTCAGCACCAGTGGCATAGAGACATAATTAGAGCTTGAACTGTTCATATGAGTGTTTAAGAACAACAGGTGGGCAGTGTTGCCAGCAGTTATCTTCTAATCCAGATTTCCAATGGAAAAGTGGTTTTAAAAATTTCTGGTTTTCATGTAAGAACTGCGAATAGTGAATCTACTGCTCAACAGTAAATGTCATGCCAACTAGAGGTGATGGAAAGAAATCTTCAGGTTTTCTATCATGGGAAGAGAGAGATAAGAGAAAGCAAGAATGAAGGGGATTTAATTTCCTACTAGCCCTCACTTCATGGCTCAGCATTTCTTAGCAGCATGGCAATAATGTTGAGAGACTGCGCTGAGGATCAGACCACACTGCTAGGCAATGCATATGCATAAAGAATATTGCCTGTGTTGAAGCAGTGCCACAGGAAATCTCTAAAGTCTTCTCTGGGGCTTGGTAACATTGTTCAGAAATCAGACTTTTGCTTGCTTCTAACATAGTTGTCCTGGTTTCTATCTCAAGATATTGGGACCTGACCAGGGTGGGCACACTGGGTCAAGGAGGTGAATGATATCCTGTCAGCCTTGATCCAGGAGTTGTGGTAGAAGTGAAAATCGCATGTGAAGGTGACAAGGGAGAGGGATGGGAAAAAGAGAGGGAGAAGTACATTGAATTAATTTGCCTTTGGGAGTTCTGCCAATGGTTTATAGAGGCAGTACGGCAGTTAAAGGAAAGAATGCTGCACACCCAAGGGAGGATGAGTACTCAGAATCAGGAAAGGCAGTCTGAAACCATCTTCCTAATGAGTAAACACAGAGGGTAGCAGAATTCTGAGCTTTTACTGTGCCCAGTGTCATCTGCAAATTGTACCTAAATGTTTTTCTAACTTCACATTATTAGTTATAATAGACCATACTTCTGGAGTTTCACTGTTGTTTCTTCAGTTGGCATAAAATTTCCTCTTTTCCTTTTCCTCTTACTCCACACCAGCCCCCATCTCATGAAACAGGATCAAGTTTCCAACTGAAGTCTGAGATGAAAAGAAAAAAAAGGAATAATAAGGAAGGGCCCTGGAAAGGAAAAAGTAGCTTGTGGTTTTATGGGCCTCCTAAGGAATTCCCACTGTGGGCCACCTCTAACTGAAAATGCTTTATCTATGAATGCAAACTTTATAGTATCAGCTCTAATGTTATGTCTTTGCAGAAAGGATTTAATCACTATTCCATGGACATATTGCCAGAGAATTCCTGCTTGAGTAATTTGTATCTCAGACATGCAATGAGCCAAATCATTTGGAGAGAATCAGAAGTAACCTATAGTTTTAACACTTTGAATAAAAACCAAAGTTCAGTTTGAGGTTTGGGTTAGAGATGTACCCAAACCACCACTCTTGCTATAAATAACTCCACATTTTAGAGATGTTTGATGTTGGTTTGGACCTGATTTGGGGGTTTGGGCTCATTCCAAATTTGTTTTTCTGTCATTTGATTTCCAGGAAAAGCAGGGAATATTACTCCTGAAGCAGGCAAGTTCAGGGACACTTTTAAGTACACAAATAGACGGCACATATATTTCTTATTCTCTGATTCATTCTCAAAGTCAGTAACACTGCTGTGAATCTGAGTGGAGGATCAAAAATAGTCTAATTGTATAAACGGAAGCACTTTATAATAAATAACATTTCCACAGCAAGGGAACTGCTAAATGTTTGGTATTCCAATTAAACTTTTAAATGCACTAGTTGCTTTGCAGGACCAGGATATATGTCAGGCTGTTCTACATCCCACTGAGAAGTAACAACATTCTGATTTTATAGATATGAGGACTATCTATCTGTTTTCAGAAAATTTTGCAAGGAATATAAGAATGAAAATTTGCAGAAATTTAGACCTAAATAATAGGGAACATATGCCTCACCATTTTAATATTCAGGTATGATAAGACACCAGGATAGGTAGATTTTTGTCATTTCATATTTTCATACTGAAACTTGTTAGGTTTGGCAGCTGCCTCTTGCTGTTTCTGGTATTCACCCTGACTTAAAGCATCAAGGTTTCTTGTTATTTTGCACATTAGATGCAGAAAACCAAGGTCAGTTTGACCACTTTGAGGCACTGGAGGTCAGTGTCTTTTTCAAGTGTCCAGCACATTGTTCTTCAGTTTGTCTTGCAGATATTAAGCATGTTTAAAAATATATTTCTTTGCTGTTCCAAGCTGGATGCTGTCAGAACATGCCATTCTCACTAATACCTTTAACTAGAAGAAATGCACTTTCTTGAGGCACTTCAGTAACATTATATTGGTGTACTTTTTATAAGGTAAAGGATTTTTGCCTCAGAGAGTTTGCTTTTTACTGCTGGATAAGAACATCTTGTGCCTAAAATCAGTCCTGTAGGTTTTACTTCTAGCCTCAGCTTTATTCTGTAACAGACATTAAGTAAAATGACAAAACCAGCATGCTTTTTCTTTGGTCTTTATATGCAATAACCCACCAGGGGAACTGTTCACACAAACAAAATAACAAGAGTAATTAAGTAAATGGAATATCCATTTAAAAATGTACTTCAACTCTGTTTGTTGAGGTTCTGTTTTGGGAAACAGCTTTTGAGCTGGCACATCTGCTACCAATGTCTCAGAGCTGGACTGGCAAGATGTATATATTCCTCATTTTCAGTTGCTTTCCTGCTTGGCTGACTTCATATGGAGGTTTTGTGGAGGGATGTTTTTAATGACAGGATTTCTCATGGTAAGGATGTAATTCAGGAAGCAAAATTTGACATGTTGGCATCTGCTAGAGCCATTCAGCCCATCTAAATGAATGAAAGCCTGACATGACCAAGATGATGCTGTCTCTTACAATTCTATCTTAAAAAATTAAACTAGTGTGCTGTTGTGAATGTTTCTAGGGATACAAATCTCTTCTCCATGGTCTAAATTAAAGCTGAAAGTGACAACAGACAATGAGGTAAGTGTGAAGTTTAGGTAGACCAGAGTTCGTCCTGACCACTTCAAATAGTTTATTGTACTGAGCATTTAGAAAATCAAAAAAGTCCCAAACCAAACTCTGTAACTTTCTGCATATGTTTGAAATACTGTCTACTAAAAACGCTTGCTTACAAAGCATTACACCTGCTGTATGGATTTCATAGCCCACATTGTATTCTACTCTATAGATGTCATCAGCATAATGGTTCATTCTGAATAGTGTCCTAGGGAAGTGTTTTCACCCTTGACTACTATATGCTAGTAAAAAGTTGGTTCTATCCTTTTCCTGCAATGTTACATTGGAATCTCCAGATTCCAAAGTGGGCCTTTTGACATGTCTCAAGATAATAAGAAGTAATAACTTTAAATCTCCTTTTGTTGCTCATGTTGCCATGTTCTTTCTAGAAAGGAGAATATTGTCAGCCTGCATTTCACAACAGCCTTTCAGAAAGGCATTTTATTTTGCTTCATTTTTGAGAATGGAATTGGGAAGGCTGAAGATGTCTGAACTGCTTTTGGTGCTACCTGTTTGCTACTGCTCTGGAGGCTTTTTTTAATATCTGTTTGGTTACAGTTCTGGTAAAGCATGGAAAACAGCAGTTTCTGGACAGGTTTATGAATACACTGGCATATTTCATTTTGTCAACAAACTGTTCTAGAGAGAGACTATTATATAGTTTATATAGTTCTTCTGTTACTCTCAGATATGAAGTGGGACAACACAGTTGTATAGATGTTAAATAAGGAACTAAATTACCTTAAAACTGGAAAACTTAAAAGAGGAAAGGAAGGATTATTTAGGATCAAATGTGTATGTCAAAATAGCATATTTTCATTTTTCTATGCCACATTTTATAAGTTATGAACCTATTTTGCTTAAAAGATTTTTTCTAAATTTTGAACAATTTGCCTTTTAAATAAGCATGTGCATGTTTTTACAGAAGGCTGTTAGCTACATATGTAGTTAAGCCTCAGTTCATAGCTAGAAAAGTATTACTTAATTCTCATTGTACTTAATTCAGTTGGATAAATAAATCAGCGTTTAGACAGGTGAAGACAAATTTGATCAATTTCTAAAGAAATACCTTGAATTCTGCATGACACAAAACCCTGAATTCTGATTATGTTTAAAAACTCTAATGCAATATCAGTTGCTTAGATTTATATTTGGCAACAATTCTACTCTTGAAAATGAAATAAACCTACAAGCCCCTGTTTCCTCAACATCAGAACTTTTGCTTGTGGCAGAAATTGTCGAAATAAGTTGTTTGGATTCTCACCCAGATTTGGCTTTTATACATTATATCACCACCGTATCAGGATTATTTATAATGAAAGACAAATGACTGAAATTTTTTTACCCATCATTGCATTTAAAGTGATCTATTAATTTTGTTCTGATTTGGAAGATGAACAAATTTGGAGGTATTGGAATTCTGAGTAGAATGAAACTCCTTTTGTTAGTTCCACTTATAACACAGATACTAAACCAGGCCAGCTGGCATGCTCTCATCTTGAAAGATGTCAGCACATCTCTTGGAATGCTTGAATGATGTACATGTACAAATAAACACTTGGTCTATCACACACTTGTATCAGCTCTGCCTCATCTTGTGGTCTGGCAGCTGTTATATGCTTCCCATCCTGTCTCCCCACCCTGGTTTGTTGAAATGCCTTAAGGATATCAAACTGCAGTGAGCCAGGTGCATTCACTGATTTGTACTTGGTGGATGGCAATGTGTGTTTTTCATTGCTGCTGGTTTTTGTGATATGCTGTAGGCTAACTAGATGGAAATGTCAAATTATTTAATGACAGTTCGTGTCAGGGGTCTACAAATATCCACAGCAATACTGTCACACTTTGAAGTGACTCTGCTTCCTAGTTTAAAAATGGCTTTTTCAGTGTACCTTGGTGGTTCTCTGTTCCTTGAAAGGTGACAATGCTATGAATAAACTCGATCTATGCTTACATTGTAAGGTGTCTGGAAACTTCAAAGGCTCTGCTGGAGCCCTTTTCGAGGGTCTCAGCGCTATCCAATCAATCGTCAATGTGCCATTAATATGGTGTCATTAGTGGATCAGTAAGAAAACCCCTAAACCAAACATCTAAGGAATCAATTGTGAGTGTGGACATTTGTTACACTGTTAATCTGACTTTTTGGTACACACATCTAACCTGAATTAACACCCATGACTGCAAAAGTTCCCACAGCAAAGCTCTACCTCTGATAGCACAGCGCCATTGGTTCTCCTATTGGTCTGCTTAAGTTTGAGTATAGATCTGCCCTATGACATCCCATGTTTCTCCATGATCTTTACAGCAATTCATTCTGGAGGAACTGTGAAAAGTGAACTAGATGACCTGCTGAGTCTTGGTAACTGTTTAATCCTTCCTAATAAAGAAGTACTTGAACTATAACTGCCATACTGACCCATTTAGCACAGCTGATACTGTCAAACCTCCAGATGTGATTTTGAGAGTTTTCTAGATACATGACACAGAGGGAGGTAGCAGTCAAATACAGACTTTCTTGTCTGTCACGAGGGAAACCATTTTCCATAAAGGTAAGTGAAATGTTACAAGTCCTTCTATTTTCAGGAACTATGATGATTATTTTCACCATGCTTCTTAACTACCTAAATATAATTCACTGACTGCTGGAGCATCCGAAACAGTCAAAGGTACAAGATATTCTCTTAAAAAAGAGTTTGGTCTCATGGTAGCTCCTGTGGAAAGCCACTATTTCAGCTTTGATTTGAGGTTTAATTCCACTGCTAAAGTCTTAGTTTGTAAGAAAGTTTCTTGCTACCTACCCAGGAAGCTGGAGAAGAGGTGTGGGAGATGGTGAAGTGTAGAATACTGTTCTGGGAGCAAATTTCACATTAGAAATGGGAAGCAGGAACTGGGAATGCAATACAGAGATTTGTGCTCTTGAAGGATACTGATGAGTTACCTGTATGCAGCACTAGGGAGATTTACCAATGCATTGTGAAAAGCCACGTTGGTATGGTGTTGCCCTGAGTCAATGCAATTTCTGTTTTCAAGGTGATTAAATCAATCAATGATACAGTGAATAGAAGCAAGCCTGTGAGAAGATTTTGCAGAAGCAAGTCACTTCTTTCAAGAGTTTTCTACCTCTTGGATGAATATTAGTCAACTTCAGTAACTGTCATATTGGGAAGTATCAAACAGCTGATTGCAGATACGAAGTTGTATAAGCACACCCGATGAAATCTCTGGTTTTTCTCTTTTTTCAATTGTTCTTAGAATTTTCTAAGTTCTACAGTAATTGCTTTTTTAAGGAAAGAATTAAATTAAAATATTCACCAATGGGATTTCATGCTGATTGTTTAGTATAAAGTGGAAAAATGAGTTTGAAATATTTTTAATGCTTTACTAATTAATTGCCTAGAAAATTATTCATTAAGCTTTCATTTATTTCACTAATTTCAAGCTGATGGTTCCAGCTTTGACTCTTGGGATTCTCAACTAGACTTGTTGACTAGTTCTGCAGAATATGAATATGTATAGGGTATTTCTTGTTGGCCATGGATTCTCTTCTCTGGCAGTTATCAGTGCATCATAAACCTCACTCCTCTTGTAGTTATGCTACCATCTATGATGCTACAATCTAGGAATGGATAATAGAACTTCTTTCTGTTTTTTCATTTAGTTTATTCTTCTTGTAACAATTTTGTTCATTGCATCTGTTTCTTCTTAACTGAGTGATCCTATACCTTTGAGCGTAATTTTCATCTGAATGGTTTGTGTTATTAATTGTTTTCAATTAAATGATACCAAGATACAGTAGCTCATATTTTATTTTTCTCTCCCTATAGAGTTCATTCCATATTCAAATCCAGTGTAAAAGTAAAATAAGCACAACCCGCTTTACGCATTCCCAGTTTTCACAGGTAGGTTCTGAGCAGCAGTCTTTGTGTAGAGTCACCATAACAAATGACCTGAACATATGTCTTCTCGTCTAAAAAGACCAGGTCTACCTGCCTGCTATTTCTTATTCTTCACGGAAAAAATTCTTCAGCAATTACAAAGC
>WBMY01010759.1:24999-91574 GCA_013397315.1 Donacobius atricapilla | reverse complement strand
TTGTTATGGTTGTCCTTGGTCTCAAGCTGGAAAAGGATTGTTTTGTCTACCTACCCTGTGAAAAGAATTTACCCTTGATAAAAAAGCTCAGAGTTACACACCAAGGCAGCACAGAATCTGAAAAATATGAAAGCTAAAACTTCAGGCATCACCAGGGGTCATCAGTGTGAGGAAAGGAGGGGCTGGGGGCTGGGAAATGGAGGAATGGGGGCCCGGGAGTCCCAGGGTAGAGGAAAAGGGTGTCTCTGGGGGCTGGGAGAGGCAAGGTGGCCAGGAAAAGGTTGTTTTTGTGCCGGATAAGGGGATGCAGGGGGGTCTCAGGGCCGAGCAAAGGNGGGTGTGTGGGGGGGCTGGGAGAGGCAAGGTGGCCAGGAAAAGGTTGTTTTTGTGCCGGATAAGGGGATGCAGGGGGGTCTCAGGGCCGAGCAAAGGGGTAAAAGGGTGCCTCGGTTCTCAGGTAATGGGGGTGCAAGGGAGGGTATCAGGTCAGGGAAATGGGGGTGCAGGGACTCAGAGAGGTAGAACGGAGTTCCAGGGGTCCTTGTGCCCAGGAAAGGGGAGTCCAGGGCCCAGTCGGGGGTCCCACTCCCCCCTTGCCCCTCCAGGAGCGCCCCCAGCCCCAGTGCTGGAGCCATTGTGCTGCCCCTACACACTCCCAGTATGTTCCCAGTATGATCCCAGTATAACTCAGTCACCCAGGAGCTGCTCCCAGTATGATCCCAGTACAGCCCAGTCACTCCCACTCCTGGCATCCCGCCCCATCACTCCTCCCTGCGTTCTGAAAGTTCCCGGCTCCATCCCCGCCCCTCCCGCGGGCTGCAAGGGCTTTGGGGAATGAGGGAGGAGGAGGAGGAAGGGAGGAAGAGCCGGAGCGGCAGCAGGAAGCAGGAGGAAAGAAAGGAGAAAGAACGGGGANTGTGTGGTTCCCGTTTCCTCGGCACTCCCAGTATGAGCCCAGTCAGTCCCAGTATGATCCTGGTCACTTCCCCTCACACCCTGTAGGATCCCTGTTGTTGCCAGTATGAGCCCAGTCACTCCCAGTCATTCCCCATTATGATACAATTCACACCCAGCACGGTCCCAGTTGTTCCCTGTTGCTCCCACTTTTATCCAGTGTGTTCCCAGTTCTTTCAGTTGCCCCTAGTATAGTCCCAGTCACTCCCAGTATGATGGCAGTCTCTCCCAGAAGAGTCCCAGTCATTCACACTTGCTCCCTTTTCCCCCCAGCACATTCCCAATGGATCCCAGTGTGTTCCCAGTCACCACCTGCATGGTGTCAGGCATTCCCAGGANTGCCCAGTATATCCCAGTTGCCCTCAACATTCTCGTAGTCATTGCCAGGCACTCCCAGGTACCTCAGCATGACCCCCAGTTTTATCCCAGTCACTGCCAGTACATCCCAGTTGTCACCAGCATGCATCCTGTCATTCCCTGTTGTTCCCAGTTCCTCCCAGTGTATCCCCAGTAGGGTCTTGGCATGGGTCTCCTTGCTCCCCATAACCCAAAGTCAGGTTTCAATCACACCCACTATAATCCCAGTATGACTGTAGCCACTCCCAGTATGATCCCAGTCACAGTGTAATCCCACTCAGTCCCAGTCACTCCCAGTGTGATCCCAGTGGCCCCCAGTGTGACCCCAATTGCTCCCTGTCAATTCCAGCATGACCCCAGTAGCTTACAGGATGATCCTCATGGCTCCCAGTCTCTCCCAGTATATCCCAGTAACCCCCAGCAGGCTCCCAGTCATTCCCACTTCCTCACAGCTTCTTTCAGTATGATTCTTGTTGCTTACAGCCACTCCCAGTCAATCCCAGGATGATTCCAGTCACCCTCAATGTGATCCCAGTCTCACCCAACATGGACCCAGCATGGACCCAGCTGCTCCCACTGTGACCCCAGTATGATCCCAGTTATTGCCAGAATAAGTCCAGTTGTTCCCAGTTCCTTCCAGTATGATCCCAGTTGTCCCTACAATAGTCCCAGTCCCTCTTAGCATGGTCCCCGTCACTCCCAGTTGCCCCCAAGTTGGTCCCAGCTGTTCCCAGTCCCCCCACTATGATTACAGACACTCCCAGTTTATCCCAGTCTTCCCCAGTAAGGTTCTAGTTACCTCAGAATGATCCCTGTCCTTCCCAGTTACTCCCAGTTGCCTCCAGCATGATCCTGGTTTCTGTCAGTTGCCCAAAGTGTGGTCCCAGTTGCTCCCAGTATCATTCTAGTTGTACCAGTTGTGGGCCAAGTCCCCTCAGGCTGGTTCCAGTGCCTTCCAGTTGGTCCCAGTTACTCCCAATATGTCCACATTTTCCTCCCAACATGGGCCCAGTAGCCCCCCAGTAACCCTCAGTCAGGATCCATTCACACCTGCTGTAATCCCAGTGACTCCCAGGAGGATCCCAATGGCACCCAGTCAGCCCCAGCATGGTTCCAGTCACAGCCAGCAGCCTTCCCATCACTCCCTGGTTCCAGTAGGATCCCAGTTACTCTCTGACACTTCCAGTACTATTGCAGTCACTCCCAGTATGATCCCAGGCAGTTCCAATGTGACCCCATCATGGGCACAGCTGCTCCCATTATCATTCAGCATGGTTCCAGTTGCTCCCATTTATCCCCACTGTGGTTTCAGTCTCTCCCAGTTGCTGCCAGCATGTTCCCAGTTTCTCCCAGTTGTCCTCAGTTTCTGCCAGTCCGATCTTTTTGCCAGTCTGATAATATTAAGATTATAATCTTAATAAGCCAATTCATTTAAGAAGCCATGTCTTTTAGCATTGCTACTTCAGTGGCAACAAGGAAAACTGTGATGATGGATCTTCAAATCCAAGAATCCAGAGTCAAATGCAATTTTCCTCTGCATACTGTAACTATTACTCACTGTTTGTTCTTTAACTGCTATTCTAGAAATAGTTCCTTGTGTATCAGAACCGATCCCTGTGGAAAGCAGACTATGCTACTGATCACTTTCATTCTACTTTGCAAATTCTTTTTCCTACATGGAAATTTTTATTACTCAGACAGAGAAGCAAGGGGGGAAAAGAGATGTGATTTAAGTGACTCAATATGTTCTCCCAGCAAGGAGTACCTGCTGCAAATGAACTGCTTGGATGTATAATATACACTGGAGTTTGCAATACAAGCCTTTTGGCTAACTCATATTAATTCATTTGAAGAAAAGAGTATTCATTCCATAAAGGTTCTTAAATGGAAAGCATACTGCATCTATTTTCACCAAGTAATGTTTAGCTAGTAAAGTCCGCAACGTCAGTGGATCAGGAATTGAGGAAGAGATGGAGTACATTAAATAATAATTACACGTTATTTTCTGCAGCCAACAATGAAAAGCAATTTCAGTTAATTATAATCACCACCATCATCACTTCTTAAATGTAAGCCAAATGATTGCAAATGCTGCATCATTTTTCACTTACAACAACACTGATGTATTTTGGTGCCCTACTGTAATACAGTAATGAAAATACTTTAGGGGAAAAAAAATTTAAACAGTTGGTATAGCAACCTAAGCCTTTAGGCAGAAGCATTCACTCTCTAAATCCCTGTTAAGTAATTGAATGAAAAACTGTCGACAATGGAAACTTTGTTGACCCCTGTTGTGTTATATAAAGCAGGACAGAGGACATTTAAAGAGAATCCTCTGCCTTTCCAAAATACCAGAGAGAGACATGTCCAAAAGTTAAACAGGGACCAGAAGAAACAGGAATAAAGGACTATCTGTTATGGTATGAAAAGTGGGATTTCCAGTGAGAAATACTGTTCATCAGACTCAAGCATCCTTTACCTTACTACTGATGGGAAATATGGTAGAGATAAGCCTCATACAATAACACAAATATTTCCCTGACATTCTCATATGATGGGTGTGGCAGGGTTTCGGTGGTGGGGAGCTACAGGTGGCTTCCCTGTGTCCAGGGGAGGCTGTGCCAGCTGGCTCCAGGGCGGACCTGCTGCTGTCCAAGGCCAAGATGATGGGAGTGCCTCTAGGAGAACATAATCAAGGAGGAGGGAAAAAAACCTGCTGGGAAGAGGAGTGACAACATGTGAGAGAAACACCAGGGTCAGTAAAGAGGAAAGGGCAGGAGCTGCTCCAGAAGTGAGAGCAGAGATTCCATGGCAGCTGGTGGTGCAGATAGGGAGGAGCAGAGATTCATCTGCAGCCAATGTAGGACCTGGAGCAGGTGGATGCCTGCGTTCCTGGAGGAATTCAGGACCAGGCTAAATGGGGCTGTGAGCAACCTGTCCTAGTGGAAGGTGTCCCTGTCCATGGAAGGAGTTTGGAATGAGATAATTTATAAGGTCCCTTTCAGCCCAAGACATTCTATAGTTCTCCTCAGAGGAGGCTGTGACCTCCATGGGAAGCCTGGCAGGACATGGGGCCTGTGGAGAGAGGGACCCACAGTGGGACAGGGGAAGAGTGTTAGGAGAATGGAATGGCAGACATGGGATAAACAGACTTCAACCCACCTTCCCTGTCCCCCTATACTGCTCAAGGGAAGAAACTGAAAGTGAAAAGAATTTGGGAGCAAGGCTGAGCCCAGGAGGAGTGAGGGGAAGTTCTTTTAACTTGAGTGATACCTCCTTGTCCTTATCTCAGCCCATGAGCCTTTCTTTTTTTCTGTCCCTCTGTCCACCTGAGGAGGGGAGTGATAAAGACTATGGACACCTTTTGCCCAGCCAGGGTGAATGCACTAGAGGTAAGCACAGAGCAAGCACAGAGGCAGAAAGAGGAGGTAAACTCCCCAGATGCGCAAAACTGTAAGTAAAATTGAAAGTTTACTGTTTGTGACACAGTAGTTCCAGCCCTAATTCAAGTGCAAACTTTGACTCACAGCAAACAACTTCGTTGAAGAAGCTTTTTCCCCTGTGCAGTGCATGCAGGCAGGTGTATTCTCCATCCTCTCCACAGGGGAGCAGCAAGCATCATCTTCAGATTTTAATTACAGATGAAGTGTTTACATTTGTTGATTTCCTTGCTGGGAGGTCTTCTTTCCCTCTTCACAAGTTCTTCTAAAACCAACGTATTTTATTTTTCTTTTACATATGTGATAAAACTTCCTCAGCTGGCTAGAAGAAGGAACTTCTGGGGTGAAGGAAAATCTTCATTCTGTAATCACAGGGAGCTTCTGCTTACCACAGCTTTAATTCCCTGTGCTTACCACTGCTTATTCCATAAAGCCTTTATTCTCACCTCCACCCACTTCCTTCGTATTTTCCTCTCCTCCCCTTGGCAGTGGGAGCAATAAAAAGTTGTTTTTTTCTTTTTTATTCTTTTAAGTAGAGCCAAGTTATTAGTGCATATTTCACTTCTCAGCTGGGCCTCCTAATAAGCTTGTTACTGTTTGAGGCCAGGCTAATCGGGAGAGGAGTCAGGATGTCCAGCAGAGAACCAACACAAAAATGAAAACTAGACTAATGTGAGACTGGAGCTCAGTTCTAGGCTTGGGAAGGCAGGTACACCAGTCTGAAGGTGAGCAAATGCCTCATTACTGCTGACCACAACAAAGATTTGGCATTAACAAGCACCATTCTCTTACTATCCAGTTTTGTAATAGAATTTAAAAAAAAAAAAACAATTCAAAGAATTTTGGTTGGTTTGTAGCCACAGACAGTTGTTTAACACACAGTACAGCACCTCTTAACACAGTATGGCCCTAAATTTGAAGTGTATTGGTTTGCAGCTGCTATATTTGTTCTGGCTAACACTGCTGCAAGTGTTGGCTTTAAGCTGAAGTTTTTCCTCTGTGGTCTGAATAGCCGCACAGTCACGCCTCACCTTAAGGAGATGAAGACCCTTACTCTGGGAATAAGCAAGTTCAGAAAGAGCCCAAGAGGATCCAAAAGTGAACCAACCCAGCAACCAAAACACATCAGGCAAAGGACATGTGTATGACCACCAGGATAAGGACAAAGTACATAAGGGCTGGGGGGAATCATGGAGAGACAGATAATACATAGCCAGTATTTTCAGTCATTCTTTAAAGTGATTTTATAACTTTTTTCATAACTTTTATAGGTTCCAAACAATGACAGGACTCACTTTGTAATACTAATACATAAAACAATAAGACTTCATACAGCAAGAGTGTTGGGAAAGATGAATTAGGAAAGCCCTATAAATATGATTCCTTAGTGAAAGATTTTGAAAATATAAAACCTGTAAGCGAAGTTGGAATGAAGGCAAACTTTGAGTTCTGAGATGCCAAGCCATTAGTTACTGAACAACTGGGAAAGACAATGGCTCAGCCAGCTGAAGAAGCATCTCCCGTAATTGAACAATACCCTTGGCAAATAGGGGGATGCCGAGGGCCCAAAGGTTGGAGGGACCTCACCAAAGTAGCAGGGAAGAAAAAAGGGTCTAGGAATTAGCTTTTAGGGTTTAAAATGTAACACACATGGTAATGTAGAAGTTCTTCTAGGCTGTATGTAAATTCTATAGGATTCGTGTCTTGTACCGGTTGGTTAGTGTAAATCAGAATATTCAATGCAGAAACAGATATAATGTATTGTAACAGGGACCTAGCCGTCTTAGCTATCCTCTCTCTCTTAGCCCTATTCTCTCTTAGCTCTTAGCCCCCTTCTCTCTACCCCTCCCCATCTCTCTCTCTCGGGGCACGCTTCAGCTGTGGCTGGCAGCTGAAGCAAAGCTCTAATACCCATGACCTATGCAATAAACCACGTTTCAAGAACTGCATTGGACTCTAGAGATCTCTCATGCCTGCTGTCCCAGACCGCCCTGCCTCAGTCTCCTACACAGGAGTACGAAATAGGTTGGAAAAGCTGATGCATTCAGACCTTAGTAGCAATATCCATGCGGATAGTGGTAACAGTGTGCTGTTTGTAGTTGCTTAATATCCATGAAAAATAGACCCTCTTAAGCATCTTGTAGAGATTCACTTAATGCCTTTGAGATTTCTGCAAAGGGGAATGAAATGCTGTGATTTCTCTCTCACATGAGCATTACAAATCCCTTGTTCTGTGGGAAATGTGTCTCAACCAAAATGAGATTGTTTTAGGTCTTCTTCTAAATTGTGTAATATTAAATTTCATCTAGTCCTGTACCTTTTCCAACATTTTCCATGTGTTCTCAAAAAAGACCAAACCCACTGTGAATAACTGAAGCATTTGTCTATACTTCTCGAGTGAATTTTATTAGGCCCTGATACTTTGAAAAAATTAGCTTCATTTAAATAATTAAAAAAAATTATTCTAGACAGCTCTTATCTATATATTTCTGGTGCTAATTGTGTTACTATATGACCTCAGTTAAATTTGCTAATGAAGAAATACATGAAGTTATATTAAAAAATCCTTTCCTTTTGCGCTGTATGCTCTTAGCTTTCCCTCTGTCTCAAACACTATACTCCTCAAATACAATATTTCTCATTCCCAGTCAGTCATAACAGTTGTAGTTTTTGTCGTGTACAGTAGATACAAATAGTTCTGAAGTCAAAGTCAGTTTGAATGACTATAAAATGTAGATTCATATTACATGGTCAATGGAGTGACCTCATAAATGAATCAAATTACATTCCTTGTATCTGTTCGCAGGAAGTGGTAGAAGGAAATTTGTAATAATTTATCATCCATTTCGTTATCTGGGGTAAAGGCTTCTGGTGCTCAGTATGATATACTCCTTATCCAGCTTTATAGCAACAAACAAGCCTTAAAGCCTACTACAGCTTTGTTCTTACCAGATGCTGACCTTGAGAGCAAATCTCTATCCCTGGATTGGGCCTCATCTGGTCTGGCTGCTGCCTCTACTGTGCCTCCCTAACAGCCAAAACTCCTGCTCAGTTGTGGAGATTTAAGTATCACCAATTTTGCCTTTTTTCAATAGAAGGTAGCAAAATAATTCTACTGCTAGAAACATACGTCAGAGGTGGCTATTTTACTACAGGCAAGATGTTGAATGAGGGACAAACCATAAGGCTCATGAAAATTAGAAAAAATGAGTACTGTAAATTCTTCTATTTCTTAAGTCACAGCAATTATGGGAAGCAGAAGACAAAGTTGTCCAAGAAAAGCAGAAAAACACAAATGACACAGAGTGCAAGAAAAAGCAATATGTTCCTGAGAATGATACATGCACAAGGTGCTATTAACCTCAGTATTATGCAAAAATGAAAAAGAGTGTCCAAGTATCAGCATGTGGTACACAAGACACACCTTTTGTTTTTCTTACTCTCCCACTTTTCCTTCCTCAAAAAACTCCACATGTATTCACAAATATGTTGCAAAAGTCAGACAAGCATCACCAGATCCATTATTTCTAATAATCAAATTCAAAAGCCTTTCAATTCCCCAAAATTAAATGTGCACAGTAAATAAATCATTACCATTGCTTAAACTGGAAAGACAGAGGGAATAAATAACATCCATTAAAGGTTCAGGTTATGCTATGGAAAGCTATTCGGCGCACAAATTTAGTATTTATGCATGAAAATCCAATTGACACAAAAGCTTATAACTATTCCAAAGAACCTATTATGGCCCACCGTGTAAGTGGTTACACATAAGGACACAGCCATTATGGCCTGTAGGGCTCTGGATCAGTGAATTAAAATTTCCCTGGGAGAAACAGACTTCGAGCAAACAGGCTCAAAGGAGCTGTCACAAGAAACTATGCTAAGACCTGTCTAACCAACTCCCAATTACACATTAACTCACTAACACAAGATGAATTGTTAAATTTTGGAAAATTCAGTTAGTTACAGTACAGAAACAACATTAAAAGTCAGGGTTCTTGATTATGTACAATACAGATGTCACTGTCTTTACTGTTTCAAGAAAGAGAGTAAGTTGTTTCAAATGTAAGTTGCCGATAACTCATAGTGGGTGGATTTCCTTTTTTCTCTATTCAAATAGGGCATTTAGGTCACTACCAGCTCTTTTAAACTGGATGTCTGTGTCTTACCTTCGGCACAGAACAAATCCATTTGGGGAAAATCACATAATATGAATAGTGCCCGTGAAATCATGGACCTCCTACTACCTTCCTTAAGGCAAACAATAAAACTTAGACATATTTATTAATAATATATGATTTTTCTATTACAACTTTCATTTCTGAAGCTCTGTTTTAGCTTTACTGCGAGGTAGTGATATTCTACTCGCTTTGTGGATGGCAAACATGGCAAAACAGTCCAAAAAAAAGTGCAGCAAAGCTGAAATCTGAACTCTGAGAGTGCCAAGTTCTCTGTCTTGTGCTAGTCAGTGAGGTATTAGTGATGCTTCAGTTGATGTTCAGTTAATGCCAAGACCTCTTTGCAGCCTAACGACATACTTTTCTTTCAACCAAGTCTCTAGATAGGAGTAAGGGCTATTAAAAGAAGCTTGCATTTTCAAACCTATTAAACAATTACAGCATTGTCTAATTTTGAAAAGCTTATTTTGAAATATTTAGAGGGACCTGATCATCACACCTGCATTCTAAAACTTCTGCTAGATTTTTGCAGAAATCTAAATGTCGGCTCTCCATATAGAAAAGCCCAATTGTTCCTCCAATACTCAAGGTTTTTAAAACCCTTTCCCCAGACAGCAATGTTTTCCACTTTTTTCAAGGACATGTGAGTTTTTGTTGGTGGTCTGTAGCTCCCCAGATACTCACTCATCTGGTGTCTCTTTTAGTTTATTTCTCTGTAGATGGGTAAGATTGCGATTTGGAACAGGTGGATAAAATCCCTCTGCAGCCCCTGACCATCCATGGGAATGGCAGCCTTCTGTACCCAGCAGTGCCCAGGAGGTGCCATTTGTGTGCACAGCTCTGTGCAACAGCCAAACCAAGCTCCCAATTCCCACTTCAGGTAAAATGTGACTCAGATCACTGAGATCAGGCAACATTTTATCAATATCACCAGAAGATCAGAATCAGTCCAAAGCCACAGGCTTTAGGATTTTTGTTTATTATTGTGTGGCTGCTGGAAGCCTGCATTTCGTTTCAAACAAAGAACATTTCAAACATCTCTATCTCAGCATTCTCTTTTTTTTTTTTTTCTCCAGAGTTGCCTCTTTATTTTCATGGGAAAATAAAAAGATGTGTTCTTTGCATGCACTAGGCAGGCGCTGAACTGAGCACAGTCAAATTCCCTTGTGACTGGATGTCTACAGCCTCTCTGACTGCACTCCTCCTTTCAATAAGCAGGTAAGGCAAAGAATGGAGCCATTTTCATTTTCTACTGCTTGCTGCTCAGTTGCAGCAATGAGTGGGGAGGCAGCACCATATCTCACTCCAAGCAGACCTTTCTCAGCTGCATGCCCAGAAACTGAAATTTTAAGATGTTTATAAATAAGTAAAAACCTGCCTGTATTTAATGCAATGTGATATTTGCATAATTTCTTTTCAAGGTAATGAGTATAACAGAAGTCAAACCACAGAAAGTTGAATATTTTTAGAGCACCCTGTGCCAGCAAATAAACACAGAACTCTTGTATCAAATTACAGAGTAACTACCATAACCAACATAATTTATTTAGGGAACAATAAGCATCTATTTGTGCTGGGCAGGTGGCCAAGTTGAACAAATGAAAGACATATATGTAATCAAATATTAGATGAGCCATCATTTCAATTCCCACCATTTGTCTGTTGGAATATCTGTAACCAACTCTACTGAAGAAAACAATACAGAATAAAGGTGTCTGTCAAACTACCTCCTCTGAACCCAAGAAAACAATTGGGCTGAAGCAAATAATGAAAATTTGAAAGAAAATATTCTGAGGTGGTGGTTCCTTTCTTCATTAAATGATTAAATGAAGACCAACTACAACTATTGTTTTAAGTGCTTCGAAAATTCATAGGAAAATTTGGTTCCTTCCCCTACATTTCTTTTGCCATACATAGGTTAAACAACACTTCAGAGAAGTCTCAATTGTCAAGAGCTCTTACAGCCGTGTGTGAATATTTTTAATGGAGTTCATTGTAATTTTTTCTTCCTCTTCACAGTAATAACTAAGACAGACTCTATAAATTCTAGGATTTTGGTCTGCAAATAAAAACCTCCTGGATGTGCCCTTGCATTTTTTAATGTGTTACTTACCATGAGATTTTTCCATTGCTTATTTTTAGCAGCTTGTGGCAGGAAACAAATCATAGTAAATCTAAGATCAAGCCATTAATTCTACTGTAACTCAAATGAAATATGAATAACTCACAGGACTCATAAGCTGAAGGGGAAAAGGTTTCAACTTTTTTTTTTTTATTAATCAAAGAAAGACCCTCAAAGCTTGCATTCTCAAAAACATTTGGACACATCAGTGACTTCCCTAGGATTACCTCATGCCAACAAACACTCTGAGCAGGAATGACATAGTATTTTCTGGCAATTTCACCCTTCGAAGTGCTCAGCTTTTCATCAGAAAGCCTGCATAGAAAGTATTTTTCTTCATTTTAATGTTACTAAATATATACCTGATTTGCGCAGACAGCTGTGAATGGGTTAACTCTTGTTCTGCCAGCAGCTGATCTGAAGGTGACAAGCCACAGTGAGGTCATAAGAAACCCAAACATCTAGAAATGTGGGCTTGATATTTCTGAGCCCAGGAGAATCTTAGCTTGCTAATCATTGCTAGCTCTTTTCCCAAGGGAAAGCTGTCAACAGTTTCCTTTTTTTTTTTCAAAACATCTCTCTTTCTTTCTCAAAAGAGGTTGAGTAAACAGTGTTCCTTTTCCCATAACAACTGTCCCCAGGTGTTGTTTCCTATTACTTAACCAATGGAGAGAAGTGTCAGTCCCATGGACCAATAATAGACCTTTTTAGCGCAGCATCTTCTAAAAGAAACTGCTGGAATTGTAAAGAAAGCCTTCTTTCTCTTCTGACAACTCTATGGAGTCAATCTATTTCATGTTCTACCGTGACAGAGAAACACAACTTTTCAAAGCAGTTTTTGAACATCATGAGACAATACAAACTAACATTGCAGAACCCAGTGCCCAAGACCTCCTCTTAGGCTAAAGAAGCAGCGTAATTTTGTCATGGAATCTGGACTCAGTGCACAACAGATGAGCTGGATGGTCACATTCAGGCAGTGTTACAGCTCCCAGTGACCTGGATGATTCCAGAATGTAAGAACAGTGAGGTAGGATGAAAACTCTACCCAGTGTCCTACCCACAGTCTCCAACAGAAACCAGCAGCAGAGTGTAGGCATGGGGATATTTTCTAAGCTTTCAGAAGGTGTGGCTTAAGGGTTTGGTCAGCCACAGAGAGCCTCTCAGTATCCAACAGCTCATGACTGTTTTCTTTGAATTTGTATGCTGCCCTTTTGAGATCCTGACAATTTTTGCCTGTGTTATAACCCACGTGCCAGGAGTTTCACCTTCTTCAGCAGTAAAATGAAACATGAGCTTAGAATTTCATTATACTCACCTGATATTTAAAATTTCTTTCTACTAGATAAAGCCTGTTTCATTGCCTAATTTCTTTATGAATGTCTACAATCATGGAAAAATATTTCCAATGAGTAACTCAAGTGGAACTAAAATAAGACATTTGCAAAGGGACTTTCTAACAGAAGTGCCAAATAAATGTGGATGAATTTTATCAAAAACTTATCAGGACAATATTTGGAAATTTGAATAGAAAATGTAATAATCACTGTAAGATCTAAGTTTTTCCCTTATTCACCACAGTTGATATATATTTATTTGTATATTGGTTTAGACAGACAGGTGTCTGCCAGAGAAAGCTGGAGCTTCCCTTGGAATGGAGAATGTAAACAACCTCCTTCCAAATTATTATAATTTTGCAATTAAGGGCTGGAGAGAGGATGGGTGGTGGAAGGGATAAGGACCATTGCTCCACCTGGTTTTAACAGTTGGCCCATTAACAGAAAGACACCTGTCCCCTCCCCTCCGGAGTTATGAGAAAAACAAATCTCCACGGGTTTCAATGGATTGAGAATAGAATACATGCTTTTGGTTGCATCTTGCATTGCAACCCAAAACAATATGACCTTTATTTATAACAATAGCTCTTGCATAAATTTCTTTTGGGCAGTTATACCTTCCTAATTTTTCCAAGATTTATGCACAAGTAGACAAGTGGTCAAGAAAATGCTTCAGATAATTCTTTTAAAAACTCTGCAGTACAAGTTGTCTCTACCTGCTACATTAAAAAAATAATTTTAGGGAATGATATTTATCATTCTTGTTGTTACTGGTGGAAGTCTATCGAGAGTAAATCATGGGGCAATATCTCTGAGTCAAGCAGAATCAAGTTCTGCATTTTCTGCACATCCATGATCTGACACTAAAGGAGACTGTGGTAGGAGTTTAGAAGTGGGTGAGGCCATCACAGTGTGGAGAAATTTAGTAAAAATGCTGGTGATTTTATCTTGTACAGATCTTTTCTCATCAAGTAGTTAGCCAGTGAATTACTTACTGAGGAATAAATTTCAAGTGAGCCTTCAGTCAAGTCCCAGTTTTGCTATAAAACTAGAAATGAAATCATCAAAAGTTTATCCAGCCAAACATCCGACTCAGTTAAACACATTAAAAGTAGATAAAACAAAAATAAGACCTCTCAGCTGAGTTTATTCTTAATTAAACACAACAGACCAACTGTGCTGTGCACCTCAGGAAACTTTGGGGGCCACAGAAAGCTCCAGATTAGATTACTGTGTACCATCCACAAACTCACCAGGAACTTTGCTCAGCTACAGGCATGTTTTATGTTCCACATGGAGTTTTTTAGAGGGTTAATCAGAAAATTCTGCTCACAGTTTTGTTATTTGTTTGTCTTCTCTTAAAGCACTTATTTTCCCTATGAATAAAGGTATTTGACAAACAGAGGCACCTGTGGTATTTAACGCAGCACCTGAAAATGCTCTTCTGAGGACAACATTATGGGGCTTTTGTGTCCCGAGCACCACAGGATTTAAGGCCTTTGAGACACACATCTCTTAGAGGCATAATTAATACAGTGCTGAAAGTGGGCTAATAAAACAGCCTATTCAATGGGATATTCTAAACTCAGTGTGGGGTTAATGCAATAATTAACATTTTATTAACCTCAGAAGTGACACAGTTTGCTTGTGTCTGCTCAGATCAGAGCGCTCTGAAACCTCCTGGAACCTGTTGGAGTATAGAGACAACCAATACATAAACACTGGGAAACCATGAGCTCATCTACTCAGCCAAGGGCAAGTTTACTCAATTCTTATTTCCTGGACAAAGTCAGGGAGGAGAGGGCAGAAAAGCAAGGAAAAAGAGACTCCTGCTACTACAACTGGATTTCAGGGTGCTGTAACCTCTGCAGTGCTGCAGTGTCCTTTTCACTGTGGAAGAATAGCAGGGTGATGGCCCTTCTTTCTTTCACAAGTGCCAGAAAGTCTCACAATTCATGATCTCAGCCAGCGCTGAAAAAGGAAGAAAATTTTGCCAAGCTTTACAGTGCAAATACAGACAAATAAGAAAGTGTCTGCATCATTCATTGTCTCTAGCTGCACAAAGACTAGAGCTAATCTGAGCCTTTAAAACTTGTAAAAGATACATTGCCTCTGGCAAGTCCATATCACTTACACATTCAAAGTTTCACTCACACGTATTTGTCAAATTCACTACATCAGGGAAACCACCCTCCCACACGTCTTTTATATTGTGATATTATTGCAGAATCCCCTTTCTCTTATTTCAGTTTCCTTCCCTGGATAGATGGAAATGTAAAGCTGAGGACACTTCCTCAGTGTTTCTGTGAAAAGCTGGATAGACCTAGAGCAATCTTAACCATTACTTATCTGATCAAAACCCCACGAATAAGCTTTGCACAAAGGGCAGGAGGCAACTAAAGATAAAACCTAAAACATTCATTTCATCACCAGAAAAAAGCAAATCCTAGCCAGCTGTATTACTAATCCAGTTTCAAATGCAAACCTTGGTACTCGGCGAAGAACAATGATTCTTACTTCAAGGGCTTTTTTCTCACCTTCTGCCAGTGTAACACTTGGCAGCGTGACATTTATTAAAGGAACAGAAAGTGCCAGAGATATTGAAAGGGAATGTCTGACAATTTCATGGTAATTGAAAATTAATTGTATTTGTCTAGCAAATAATCACTACATGTTCAATGTGTAATTTCAAAAAAGAAATTGAAAGCCCATGCTTCATATATATATATTCTCCTGTGTCTTAGTTTGAAAGACTGGTGTCGACTAGGTAAGGCAGGAGCTTCCCTTAGAATGGAGAATGTAAACCCCTTCCCTCCAAATTATTATAATTTTGAAATTAAGGGGCTCTCAGGCAAAGATACGGGTATAGGAGTTACAGGCCTTTACTAGTATGTGTAACAATGCAAACCAACAACAACAACCACAGCATTAATAATAAACAGAACCGGGGGCCCAGGAACAGCTTCCCTGAGCGCGGCATTCTCCCCTTGGGTGCAGTTCTGGGCACGGCCGGCAGGGGCGCTGGTGGCTCCCGGCAGGCGGGGCAGGGGCGATGATCCCCCCGCGGCTGCAGAGGGCGCTGTGGGGCGGGCTCGGGGAGCAGCAGAGATGGCGGCTTTGTCCGAGCCGGGAGGGATGGAAGGGATGGATCGGGAACTGCGGAGCTGTGGCTGAAGGGATGAATCAGAAACTGCGGAGCTGTGGCTGAAGGGATGGATCAGAAACTCCGGAGCTGTGGATGAAGGGATGGAAGGGATGAATCAGAAACTCCAGAGCTGTAGCTGAAGACGTGGGAGGTCTTGGCAGGCAGGGGGTGCGGGCTACAGCGTACTGAAAAACACAGAGCAGTGCTGAAGAAGTAGTGAGGGCAGGGCAACAGTGACCCTGCTCCCAACAGGGCAAAGACGGGCAGGCTCAGGATCCCTGGACACCCAGGAAAATGGCAACAGGTCCCTCTTTTAGTGAGGTGGACGATAACAAGGTCCCAGTTCAGTGGCTGCTCCCAGGAGCAGAGTCTCATCCCACAGCAGAAGAAACAGGACTGAGCTGGGCTCCCGCAGCAGTGAATTCCCTTCCCCAAGCAGCAGCTCCACCATCCTCCTCTGAAGGCCAGAAGGGAGAGAGCTAGAGCCCCCACTCCCATCATCTCAAACACCCAGCAATCAGTGCTTCTTAGCAACTCAATGAGAAAGAATTTCACAGGTAACAAGAAAAGAAAAGAAAAACCCAACCTCCAACATCCTGACTGCTTTATTCAGTCCTCTCTTCCTCAGGCTCCTAATTGGGGTCCTCTCCTTCAGGTTCCTCCTGAGCCCAATGAACTGACTGCTCTGGACTGGGTTCTGACCAGCACAGGGCACACAAAAAGCAGATGTTTCAATATCAGCAATGTGTTGTTCCATTTGTTATAATTTCACTTATCACTAGGGTCTTTATGTGTTACCTAAGGCAGGTATGTGTTTACAAAAACCCTGTGTCTTTCTTTTCAAGAGGGAGGTATAACCAACTTTCTCTCATTTCTTTGTACTTTTGAGGGTAAAGAACAGCTAGAAAATCCCCTTGGGAGCACATTGCTTGGCTCAGTTTCACTGGCTAACCAGGCTTGCTAAAGAATATATTTTAATAGGCTACCATCTGCAACCTTCTCATTATAGCCTCTTCTCCAGGATGTTTGATATGTGACAACTTTGTTAAATGCATACAGGACTAATCTTCCAAGCAACATTATTTCAGTGTGTCATACACTGGAATTCAAATTATGCTGTTCCTCTCAAAAAAAAAAAAATTACCATAACCTTCAAGGAGGAAAGTAATTCTGAGAGTTAGGTTATATTATGGTGTATTTGAACCTAAGTTTAAATTAAACCCAAATTAATTTTGTGGCAGTGGAATGCCCAGAAGAAGGAGAATATAGGAATAGAAATTTCTATGCACTTGGAACTTCTCTGGCAAATCCTGCTCACCATTAAAAGGGACTAAGAGGAAAATGTTTCAATTCTCTTTTTTCTCCTACAGCTACTGAGAATGGGGATGTCCATCAAAGTGTAGAATCACAGAGTGGTTTGGATTGGAAGGACCTTAAAGCCCATCTCATTCCAAGAACCTGCCATGAGCAGGACACCTTCCACTGTCCCAGGCTGCTCAGAACTCCATCCAGTCTTGAGCACTCCCAGCAATGGGGCAGCCTCAGCTTCTCTGGGCACTCTGTGCCAGGCCCTCACCACCCCCACAGGGAACAATTTCTTCCTAAAATTTAATCTGAACCATCTGTCATGTTAAAGTCACCACCCTTTGTCCTGTGTCTCTAGGCTTCCTGTTCGATAACCCTGTCACAGGTATTGACCTAGTACCTTCAAATCCATTTCACAACATTTTGTTCCTTGAAATTACACTTGGGTTTCTGGTAGGCTTCTCCTTTTCAGCTTATAGAATACAGATTCCCCAAGAGTTTTAAAAAAATATTTCTTTAATACCTCTGTTTCTTTAATAGCTCTATTCCTTCCTTCATAGATACAAATTAATTTTGTGCTGCCTTACAAACATGAAGATTTCATTGCAGAAACATCAACTGGTCAATAATCAAGCACAGAGAATCTACTGGAGGTAGGCACTGTGGATGAACAACATGTTGAAAACAGTTTTTGAGAAGGAAAAAAGGAAGTGTAAAAGTCAATACAGCTCTTTGCTCTGACATTCAATTTCCTCATTCCGTTTAACTATGCACGTCTCAAAGTGCAATAGGGAGATAAAAACAGGATTTATGTTGTGAGACTTAAAGTTAAAACCAAGGACCATACTAAGCCAAAATTCTGAAGCAAATTTAAAGATCTGATACAAAGAAAACAAGCAATATATAAAAAAAGTAAAAACCTACAGCAGGCTAGAGTGGTACTTAACCAAACAAATAAGCCACCCTGGGTAAACACATTTTTTAACATTATCTGGATCTTTCTATCTACAATGCACTAACAGAGCATTGGGCAAGACTCTTTCCTTTAGAAGCTCCTCCCCACTACATACAGTAAAATCCATTTACAGCAGCTCAGGCACGAGCTCAGTTTCCCCTGAGAGGCTAACAGGTCACAGGTTAGGCAAATGTCTGTCCTTATGTATCAACAAATAATAGCAATTTGATTATCCTCACAAGTTGCAATGGAAATTAACACATAGAAATACGTGTAATTAATTTTCATTACCCTCTCCCATCATCATCAGTTCTCAAAATTACAAGGAACTTCAAAAGAATTTTCCACTCAAACTAATAGTACCACTCTCAGGAAGAAAAAGGAATGGACATAAATTTTCACCATGCCCAGATTATCTTTACCTTCTAAATTAGAGCAGTTCTTTGAGGAGTTTTTTTAGGCAAAAGCCACAGTTGTGATTAGTCCAAAGATAGAACTTTCTGATACCACCCAAATATAGACAATGCTGCTACCAAAGATTAGAGCCAGGTGCATAGAAAATAAAAGGAAAACCACATATATTTAATTATTTTCTGTTTTCTTATATTTCATAACTATTTTGTCTTTCTTTCAACAGGTATTAAACTATTAGGACTCCTAGGCCATGATGAGTGCCACCCCAAATCCTGTGTCTTGGAACTTGGCCTCTATGAGCAAAGGATCCTAATAACCCAAATATTCCTTTTGGCTCTATTCATATTCAAACCTTTACCTTACGATTTTCTTAAAACCTCAGTATAGGTTAAATTTTAACTCTTTAAATAGATCAATTTCCTACCTGGAAAGGTAGTATTTCATGCACCTGTCAAGAATGATTCTTTTCCTCTCCAGACAAGGAACAAGACCCTGTTATCACTTTATCTGGTCTTAATTTCCTTGTATGACAAAAGTGATAATCTGATAAAAAAAATTTTTTTTTTTTTCTGAAAAAGAAGTCCAGGTTTCAGGTGGAGGAATTTTTGGATGAGGAAAGTACATTGTTATGTAAACATAAAGATGATGAACCATGGCTGCAAAACCCCATGAAAGGGATTTTTGTGATGTTAAATATCAGTCTAATTAGACACAGTAACAATAAGATATTTTGTGTAAGGGAGATCTTACTTTTAGTTCAAGAGTGTCATAATACCGAGTTATGAGTTCCTGTTCAAAATCAGTCAGAATCAGTATTTGAAAATGGATGCAACTAATAGAATTGCATTAGTCTTCCTATTGTTTAATTAAAAAAAAAAAAAGAAGCTTTGTCAGAGATGCAGATATGAAAAGTCTTTCTGTCCAAAAATTCTGAGTTAGGTTCTGCCTTGGCATCAAATAAAATTCTAGTGTCCTGGTTAGAAAAGACAGGTGTCTGCTAGGGAGGGCAGGACCTCCCTTTGGAATGGAGAATTCAAACCCCCTCCCTCCGAATTATTAAGACATTTATATTAAATCAGCTCTCAGGCAAAGATACGGGGATAGGGATAACAGCTCTTTACTAGTATGTATAACAAGGCAAACAGACAACAACAACTACAGCATCAATGATAAACAAAACTCAGAACCTCGAGGGGCTTTTGTTTCACAAAGCCCGGGGCAGTCTGGTCTCTGTGCAGGGCTCCGAGAGCACCAAGCTGGAATGGTGGACAATCCCGGGCTGGTGGATGGGATGTACCAAAGCTCCACGGTGGCAGCTGGAAGGGCAGGGATGTCCTGGCAGAGCCCGGCAGTGCGGGGACACAGAGTATCCAAAGCGGTGCTGAAGAAAAGCGGCGGCGGTGGGACAGGGCCGACCCAGCTCCATCAGGGCAGGAGGAGAGCGCAGAGTTCTTGGGCACACGAGGAGATGATGGTAGATTTCCTCAGGAACAGATCCAGTGATGGCAGTGAAAAACTCTTCCCGCAGCAAGAGCGGCCTGACCCTTCTGTCTCCGATGCCGAGAGCAAGAGAGTGAAGCTGCCCCGATGCCCGCCCTTTACCTACCCAAAACCTCGTGGTATCTCTTTTTTTTCCCCTGGAGAGAAAAACTCTCCGAGACCAAAAAAGGGTGTAGCCTTGGTGCTGCACTCTCCTTTAGCCACTTGTATTGTTTTGGTCAAGCACCCATAAGCACCCAGTAATTAGTCTCCTAGCGACTTTATGGGAAAAAATTCTATAACAAAAAAAACCCCCAAAAAACCAAAAAACCAAACCCAAAAACAAACTAAAACCAAATCTAACCCCCAACATCTAGAAAGGGGAAGAGATTTAGATACCTGTTTTAGCACCAAGAAAGATACAAACTCTGAACTACGAAAGACTCACAGGAACCAGTGATTACTACAGCTATCTGATCAGCACTGTAACATACTCTGCAAAATGTGTTTCCACTTTCTTAGGCATCAGGTTTTCCTTTATAAGATTTCAGTGGGATCCCTAAATTGCCAAACATCTCAATTTAATTACATATAGTACTGATTTAAAACTTGGTAAGGTTTCAGTGCTCAGCTGCAATATCTACTTTTTATCTAGGAGGATGACAGCGATCTTTCTCACAACTGATGTACTAACACACCTGTCAACAAATAATTGTCATGAAAATCAGGCATGGCTTTGATGCATAAATCATGTCAACCTTTACCTACCACATCCTAGATTAAACTCAAAGCCTGATTACACTTGTGATCATTAAGTTCAACTAGCTAAAAATTTGTCACTGTCTCCTGGCTTACATCTCCCCAGGCAGCTGCTTTCTTCAGGCAGAATGACTCTGAAAGGATGAGGCAAAGCAACCCCAGACATCACAGAGCCTTCCCATCAACGATTGCAGACAAGCACATCACATAACTGGGCACAATAAAATCCATCCTAACACCAAATGGCCCCTCTGCCTCTGTGAATGGCCGCTCTAGATCTTAAATCCATTCATAATTCTTCATCACTTCCACCATAAATTTGTTCAGGGACACTGTAGACTCTTTTTTTTTTTTGTTATGCCAGCATTGCCCATCATCTGCAATACTCTTCCAATCTCCATGGTATTCATTCCTCAAGATTTATAGAGAACAGGAAGATCTCTCTACACTTGCTTTTTTGCTTGGCAAATATTAATTTTTAACATGAAGATACTGATTCCCTCCCTACCCCTTTCTGCTGTTCTTGGTGAGGACAAAAGAAAGGAAAGTATTTTCAATGGCTAAATGTGTTCATAGGACACTCTCCTGAAATCATTCCCTTTGGGAGCAAACCTAATTCTTCTAAGGACCAAATAAAACATGTATTTGCTTGCCATATGCCATGAGAACATCCATGCACACCCAAAACCTCCTCTGCAGCTGTTAAGAAGAGGTTGTTTGCCAACATGTCTCTGCTGCCCTAGATTGAAAGCGTCGATTATCACATTTGTTTTTCACTATGAGCAAGGCTATGTTTTCAGAAGAGACTATGGAAGCACAGGGGAAGTCATTAGGACGGATACTGCCACTGGTTGTTCAGATAACTTAATCACACTTCTCTACTTTAAGCTAGGAATTATTTATCATAATTTCTTTAACAAACTAATGTAATACACAGTGTTTCTCATTTTAAGAAGCAAGCTTTTTCTGCTGAGTATTTATCTTTGTTTGAAATGTTTCTGTTAATACTGAGTCTACAGATGAATCAGCTTGTACTGAGAGGGATAATATATAATTTGAATCTGAAGCTACTGTCATTTTGGGTCTTTAGAGAAATATTTTATTCTGAAATACTAGTACTTTCAGGATTCTACTCCTACAGGATTCTCCCAAATTAATTGGCACGTTTCTCTTCTGGGAAGAAGCTGCTCCTCTACAGCATTCAAGGGATGGACTAATCCATTGTAAGCTCTTGTAAAGTGCCACATTATGTAGTCTTGATTATTGGCTTACTATTCCTGGACTCAAGATTTAGGAGAATTAGATATCCTTCTATGCTGAAGTAACAAAATTTAATGCATTTCTTAAATTTCCCAAACCATTTGATTCAACTGACCCTTCATGGACATGAGCCTTTGCTAAAAAGCAAACAACTCCAATTTGAATAATTCTGTAGTTTCCTTTGTTGCCTATTCTCTCACATCAATAAGGGATTAGATCATGTTATAACCTTTAAGTCACTACACTAAAACCAGTCCATTTTTTGATGCAATTTCACAGTAGTTTCACTGCCTGAAAAGCCTGCTGCTCCTCCATTGGAAGCCTGCCCTATTGACTATGTTTTCAGTGCAAAGATGATGAAAGTAAGATTTTTCAGTCAATCCAAGATGGCAATTGCAGTCTGAATATATTTTTATATACATTATATATATACTTAGTATAACATATATGTAATATGATGATATATGATATTGTCCTGCTTTAGGGCGAATATGGGAGGAAACCTCTGAATGGGGCTCCTCTGGAAAAGTAAACCTAAACGGCCCCTCCCCCACAACTGGTTTGGAAAAAAAACTTCCTTGGCGAAAAGTGGAAGAAGTTATTTATTTAATAAACAAAGTGCCCACAAGCACACAGAATGAATAATATGAAACAATAAAACCTTTAGTTGAAGTGAAATGGCAAACTGAGAAAAAGTCCTTGCTGTGGGTGCAGTTTGTCTTTCTCAGTCTCTTAGCAATTCCTCCAGCGCTGGAGAAAAATGCCGTCCTGGGCCCCGGAGGTAACAGGTGTGATCTCTCGGTTCTCTTCTGGGTTTTCAGTCTGGAGCAGGTTTAAACAGTCCCAAGAAAAAGAAAGAAAGGAAAAAAAAAGAAAAAAACAATCCAGGGAAAGGGAACTTCTCTTCCCTAGCTAGCTAAAACTAACTAAAAAAAAAAAGCACAGCAGCTCTCTGTCCCGCAGCAGTCTGTCTGAGCCTCAGCTGAATGAACTATCCAGCAGAGGAATGCAGAGGAGTAACATAGTTTTTCAAAACAAACTGTGCATGCTGAGAATCAACCTTAAAGGTACAGAACACAATATACAGAACAGATGATTGGGGATACAGGCATCATAAAGTCACTCTAGGATGGATATATGTTATATATAATGCATATATACGATTATATACACAATTCCTGTTAACACAGGGACAACCATTAACAAAGGGACATTCATGTCCCCTATGACTTCTATTCCAAATGGAGAACACATTCCTCTCTGCTATGTATTTTTGTCCGTACCACTGCCTTTTCCTGTGACCTTTGTCTCACTTAACCTTAGATACATTTGCTTCTTCCTCACTGCTTTCCCCTTTTGTAAGTCTTCTATAACTTTCAGATAGAACACCACTAAGAGTTCAATATCAATTACTGCTGGAATGCAAAAGCTTCAGCTCTAAGTTTGGAACTGAAGATATGGAAGAACTTGCAGGATAAGGTATTTTTCATTATCAGTCTTTGCCTGAACATACACAACAAATGTGCTTGACAAACCAATTTCATAAAATTGCTACAGGCAAGGGGCATTAACAATTTGGCAAATCTGATTCCTTAGGGAAGTAACCAAGATGAAGTTGCCTATCTGAAACTGCTGTTCTGTCACTGTCTAAATATATACTTTCTTCAGTGCTGCAGGGTGTAAACTGAAAGTAATTTGCTGAGAGGATGCTGACTGAATACTCTGAAGGAGACTTCATTTGTGATGGCAGAGCAGTATGTTGGCACAAACCAGTGATATATTCAGGGGGCTCTTCTTAGGGTTTAGGAAGGGTATTTGTCAAGCCGGTATCATGGTGCTGTGTGGAGTATCTTGTCAAACTCACTGCCATCTGATACAACTAGAACTATTTTATAAGGCCCAGGACACTGAACTATTAATTGTCTGTTTCTGCACAGCCCACATGACCTTCTCCTGCCTCATTCATGGAAATATAAACTGATCTGTTCATGTGCTCATTTTCTTCTAAAGGACATTTTGAGATAGATATAAGATTGATATGCAAAGTACTGAGGCAAAAGTACACTTTCAGATTGATATGCAAAAGTTGTCCACCTGGTAAGAAATGGCTTAATGTGCAAGAGTTTTACGAAACAAGATGAAGCAAAGTCCTAAGCATTCTAACGAGAATTTTGGTGAGCAGTTAATTGTGCTTACAGCTATGTATGGTGATCACCTTTAGCTCTAAAAACATCTAAATAAATACTTTACTACTACTGCTGGTGATATTAGCAAGGAACGTGGCTTCTGTCTGAGATGCAGCATCAAAGCTGACAGGAGATACACAGCAACTCATTTATCAGAGATTCCGGAGAGATGGGAGTGACCTGCTGCTCGGTCTACAGCATTAGTGGAAATTTGCAACTTCAGATGTATTGCAGCTTTAGTGTTACAGACTTATAGTGGCAGAAAAATTCACACTGCTGAGCTGAGAGAATAGATAGTTTCCAGGACTTGGTGTGAATTAACAGTTAAAAAACTAGGAGATGCATTTCCTGAGAAAGGTGAGAATCACTGCATTAAAAATTTCAGACAAGGTTAGGCACAGCTGAGGAAACAGGCAATGGTAAGCACTATTCAAATGTGAAAAGAGAAGCATATCAAAGAGGGATGTAAAAGTGCAATTTTTGTAAGTAATTAACAGTTCAGTGGGAAGCCCAGCAGCAACAATCTTTCAGTACTTGAGCTTATGATAATTTGTGACTTTAGCTGTATAACCTCGCTGTTTGCAGCATCTTGATTCTTTTGGAACTTAAACAAAATGTCCTTCCTCATTAGGCCTTAGCAATATGGTTTTCCATTTCCTAATTTGCCTGCTACTCAGTAAGACAAAAGCTCTTTCAAAAGACACCAAACCCAGGATATCTACAAAACAGAGCTTCAGAGATTAAAGTTTCTCAAAGATCATGGGTATCATGTTTTAAAAGTTGTATTGCAGAAAATGAAGTCCCCTTCAAAACAGAAGTTACCAACTTATTTCTAGCAAGGGATGTCAACCATTAACTGGAATTTGAGGCCACTGAACTCTGCTCTCACCTATTCTGCAGAATACCTAAACAAATTCCACAGCAGTGGGATTCTCCCTCAGTGAAATCAGAGCCACCACGAATACTGGCAGGTGACAGAGTCCCCTGCAAAGACTCTTACTCGGGTACCCTGTACTCAGGGCCTTTCAGCTGCTGTTTTAACCCAGGGATAATAGGCTGAACCAAATCATTATGACAAAAAGTTGCAGTACACATTATATTACTTCCTTCTTTAACCAGACAGAACTCTTATGGCAGAGAAATCCAAAGGGCCAAAATAAAAGAGGAAAACTTTAATATTACATTATTCTTGTTTCCAGAAATATAATTTCTGGCACCTTTAGAGCACTTTGTATTGTAACATGTTGTCTGTGCCAATCCCAAAGCTTTTCTAATTTTAGATGCCTCAAAAAATCTGTTAATAGAATAATGTTGTTTCCACATTGTTTTCACTTTGTCAGAAGCCAAGTCAGATTATTTTGCTTAGCCTTAACTCACCTCAACATGATGCCAAAGCTCAGCATCTGATCTCATTGGAGTGGTCAATAACAGACATTAGCAGAGCCAGCCCATTTCTTACACAACAATAGGGACTATTTCAATTCCTACTGTGAAAAGGATTCATCACTGAAGCATCAAATATACAGCATTGACATGTTCTAATGGAACTTGGGAAAAGGAAAATTTATTAATAAATTAACTCTGCACCATAAAGTAACTACTGTTGTCTGATACAATACTGATACAAAAGCACAAGCAGTGCATATCCTGAGAGCAAGAGACCAAGACAGTAAACATGTGGAACTAGGGTAAAAAACAAACATGTGAAAGAGATACTGCCTTTTTTTTTTAATAGCTTTTATATCTGATTAAGCAGTTCTCTATTAAAGTCATGACCACAAGCCAACAGTTTCAGTAATCATCATGTGATCTTGTAGAGCTCTGAATTTTAGAGAGTGCTGACTATTCCACCCAGCGAAAAATAATCAGACTTCAACATGTCCTAGACTACCCACAAATTAAGGCAATAAAAATCCTCAGTGTGTTTGTGGAAGAAATAATTTTCAAAATGTATCTGTGGAGAGTGTGATGAAAATCCAAAGGGGCAGCTGCTACTCCCTGTGTTTATTGTATACAATTAATTAGCAACCCCAGTGCCCTTACTGGATAAATACTGGCATATCAAAAAATAGCATGTTTTGCCTTGTGAGTGACAGTCATGGTAAAGTGGTTGATTAAATCACTATAGTTCTGTCTCCTATGTCACAAAAACTTGAATCTTACTTGTACATAGGAAAGCACTTACTGAAGAACGTATTTATTCTGGCTAAATCAATTTCAAATATTTAGCAAACATTTGAAACTCTGCAAACTCATATTTTCTCTTCACTGTGTTGTAATTGTAGAAATGAGTCTGAGAATGGTGATTACATGTTTCGCTAATTCTCTGCCCTTTTTCCTCTGCCCTGATGCACAGCATGTTTGGGAGAAACATCTATTACGAATTTTGTCATCCAGATTATATGAAATCTGCTAGGGATGTATATCTAGACCATTTAGGTGTTTGGGGATTTTGGATGGAACATCTAGAAATTAAAGACCCACTTTTAAGAGCAGATATATGTAGGGCAGTAGTATCTGATATACTGTGTTTCATAAGGAGATGTAGAGATCGACCTCATACAGCAAAAAATGGTACAGGCCGATTGCACTCACAGCAAGAATTTGTGGCAGCTGCAGCAACTGATTCATTCCCTCAGCAGATTCTGTTTAAACTCATTTCCAAGTGTGCAAGAGTTCCATATTTCTTAATAGAATGGGATCATAAACCTTTTTTTCCCAGAAATACTTACTATCTTTAGTGATATTAAAGCATCAATTCAGTGCCTTACCCACACAAGCAAGGACATGTGGCTTTCTGATAAGGCTGTCAGGGGTTTATTTTTCACCACTCTCAGAGACTTAATGACGTCCACATCACTACCAATGGCAGTTTAACTCATGCTTGAAGCACTCTCATGTTCCTAGCTCCATTCTCTTTAAGTAATCTTGCTCAGAGAACCAAACAAAAATATAAAACAAACAAGCAAGTTTTAAGCTTCTCATAGGAAAATAAATATTCTTTTGATTCTAAGTTAAACATAATCAGCTTGTTTATTGAGAGTCTTGCAGTTAGTTAATTTCTACAGTTGGCATTGTTTGAGAGGACCAATTACAGCACCTTTCACCAAGGTGGTTGAAAATTAAGCCAAAAAAACCCAATGCTAAATAAATAACAAGCATGTAACAAGGCATAAATAATAAACCATTGTATTGGTTTAGCATAAATGGTAAAAAAACCAATTGTTGGTCTGTTTTGGAACTGACAGCTAAGCTGGCCAATCAGGTAAAAAGTGTACACCCCTTGGGACACCGCTTAAATACAGGAATCTTGGGAGATTCGTTCTTTTTCAACGGACCCCCGCCATGAGGTAACATCGTGGCTGGGCCAGGGTGGCCAGGCCGGGACCAGGGCCCCACCGGCCCCGGGAGCCCCTGGGAGTCCCCGGGAGCCGCGGCCAGGCTGAGGGACCGGGATCAGGGCCAGCCCTCCAGAGAGCCGGGCAGGCTCAGGCATCTGAGCTCGGCAGATGCCGCAGAGAGGGGGAGATGGCCCCAGCCCCCTCCTTCAGCCCCCGGGTCCCCAGAGAGCAGCACCGAGCCCAGGCTGGGCTAAAAATGCACCCCANGCTCACATAATGCAGTGTCGGGCGGGCTGAGTTTGTGGGAGCTGGAAGCCACAAACAGACTGTGTCTCTTGTGGAAAGTTACCAGAAGAATCAGGAGGGACTTGTCTCTCTCAAAAGACTGAATGAAAGACTATTTTATTAAGTGCTACTGACTTAAGAGTTCTGATGCTTTGTCTCTTTGCATTGTTTTCGTGGAAAAGTAGATTGTTGCTAGGGAGGAGGGGGGTTGTCTTTGAGAGGGTTTCGTGGTTGTTTTTTTTGTTTACCTTTTAGTGTATGTTAATAAATCTAACTGTTTTCTATTCTTAAGTTAAGCCTGCTTTGCCTTGTTTTTGTTTTTGTTTTTGTTTTTTTTTAAATTCTATTCCACTAAAAAAAAAAAAGGAAAGTTAGATCCCCACACTACGTTTCACAAAACAAATTCGGCGAATGTGATAACCACTACATTTTTTGGTGTTTCTGCCCGGTTATTGAATTTTAACCCATTCCAACCATTTAAATTGACACAGATGAGATGGACAAGATAGACAAGACTGTGTTCAGCACTGCAACCCTGGCCCATGACCCTATAAATAATACAGATTATTTGCATTTAGGGAGCACTAAGGAATTAAGCTCTCTGAACATGTAACATCAGAGCAGCAGTATCCCACAGTCTTACTGTATGGCCGAAGACTGGCCACAGAATTTAACCTTGCATAAACAGAGCTTAAAGTTTTCCAGTAACCCTCAGTGGGAAGTCACATAGAAACTGACACATAGCTGAAAAATAAAATTACTCCTTGAGCTGGTCAAGCAATCTATATTAAGCTATGTTTGAGTTCAGTTCATATCATATATACAAATGTTGATCAGCAGTTGAAATACTGGTTGGCAAATGTAAAAATTACATTTACAATGCTAGAAGTCAGGACTTCCTTCAGAAACAGCCCAAATAAGTTCTTCATTACTTTAAGTACTTCAACAGATGCAGCAGAAAGAAAAAGACAAAGGCCAGTGTGACTTATTTGAAATTACTCCAGGATTCAATCACAAGGAATTCGAAGAAGTTTTATGAAGCTGCATATGACCTTCAGCTAATACTTCTATTTATTTACATCAGTGAAACCCTTGACTGGTGAAGATGGTAATGCAATAGACTAAAATGCAACTCAACCCTCTCCAGCCTCTTAACAATCAGTAAACAGCGGTTAAAAATATGAAAAAATGCAGGTAATGAACATTATTATGTCCATTACTGAGAAACCTTGGTCTGCTTTCTTTGTTTCATCAACAGATGGCTCATTTGAAAAACAATTCTTTGTCTTTATTAAAACATACATTTTTACTGAACTTCAAGTATTTCAAGGAGGCATTACCAGTTTTGAAAGACTTTTTTGGAATAGGAGGACATTCAACACAGTCAGAAAATGTAACAATTTAGGCACACTGGTAATCAGAGAACTATGGTCTGAGCTTCTGTTCTGTAATTCAGTATTTTGGGAGAGAAGTTCTAATTTTATGTTTTAAAAGTAAAAACCTCTATTTTGCCTGTGATTGAACTGAGAACACATTTCTCAAGAAGAGCAATAGTCTTTTTCCACCAAACTCCATTTCCATTGAAATTATCAATATCATATAGCTGGATCAACATTAATTTGCTGCCAGCCTTCCAAATCAACATTCCCTGGTAAAGATAGCATGCAAATAGTAGTATTTCATTCTATTTGTCTACATCCTTTCATTTACCATCACTGCTCATATTTTATATTTTCAGTCTTTTCTTTTTATAACTAGAAAGTCAATTTCAGATATTTCCCATATTAATAAACTGATACACTACACTTGCAAAGACAAAAAAAAAGTGAATATAATATTTTTACTGATGATTTGAACCTCAAATTAAAGACAAAAAAACCCATGGAAAACATAGTTTTGAGTAGGTACAAAAAGCAGATGAAATGCTGATATGATGGAAGAAAATAGCACAATTTTGTAGGAGGTATTTAGGACAGTCATACAACTTACCAAAAGCTTGGCTTTGGGAGAAAGCAGCCAAATGAATACAGCTATTCATAGATATAACAGACCCGTATGTGCTGAAGAAGGAAATGAGATCTTTGAAGACACAATAATGGGCCAGAGGTCAGAGGTTGTGTCAGCTGCCCTGCAGCAGCACCTTCGCTGTACTGCTCTTCAGTGCTGCCCTTCTCAATTTGCATTATTTTTGACTTAGAAGAAACCAGGTGGTGCCACTTTTCTCACAATTTCTTTGCTGTTTTTTTCATCTTTACAAGAAGAATCTTCTAAGCAGTGATTCTTCTGTACAAGAACCCCGTTTTTTCTCTAAGAAATATCTGTGGCTTAAAGCACCTTCAGCCACAATAGGACAACAGAGTAGGGCAAGATGCATAAGATATCATAAAGTTGAACCACAGCAGACCAGCAGCTTTTGAGTCAGCCCATGAAAAGCTCTCAGAATAAGGCACAGTTTCTCCTTGACCTTTACCTACTGCTGGGCTCTGACTCACAAGATTGTGTTTTCCCTCGTGGTGAACATTTGTTAAACTTCAGCCTCATTTATCATGAATTCTCACACAGACCTTTCACAGAGAAGAGCTAAATGGCAAAAATGAATCGGTCTTTTTGACTAGGCACCTGGGCAGACATTACAACGATGACACCTGAGGTGGATCCCTGCTGTTATTTAGCTTTAAACATGTTCCTCTTTCATCATCTTGTCATAAATACAGTGTCTGCCTGGCAATTTGCTGAAGGTGCCACTTTAAAGAAAGATTGGAAAAGTTGCTAAATACTGAAGACTAAAACTTAACATAAATTTCTTGTAGTTTGTCACTGTCACACAAAACTGTCATAAGAATAAATGATATAATAGCATAGGGAAAAAAATAAGCTGTTTATATACTTTAGTAGTTCACAGAGTGTAGTCGATGATAATCCTTTCCCAGCTGGCTGTCCTAAAGGGCAGACTTTTATCTTTATTTCTAAGTGCTAAGTCATGGATATGAGAGGCAAAGTTGGAGTGTTTTCCAAAAACCACCTTTCCAAATAGTATCAGAAACCGGGACAGAAAACAAAATGTAGGCAGTCTGTTTGTTGGGAAAGATGAAATAGGAAAGCCTTATAAATATGATTCCTTAGCAAAAGATTTTGAAAATATAAAACCTATAAGCGAAGTTGGAATGAAGGCGAACTTTGAGTTCTGAGATGCCAAGCCATTAGTGACTGAGCAACTGGGAAAGACAATGGCTTAGCTAGCTGAAGAAGAATCTCCTCCGACTGAAAAATACCCTTGGCAAATAGGGGGATGCCGAGGGCCCAAAGGTTGGAGGGACCTCACCAAAGTAGCAGGGAAGAAAAAAGGGTCTAGGAATTAGCTTTTAGGGTTTAAAATGTAACACATATGGTAATGTAGTAGTTCTTCTAGGCTGTATGTAATTCTATAGGATTTGTGTCTTGTATTGGTTGGTTAGTGTAAATCAGAATCTTCAACACAGAAAGAGATATAATGCATTGTAACAGGAACTTAGCTTTCTATCTCTCTCTACCTATCTCTCTCTTGCTCTCTCTCTCTCTACCTAGTGCTCTCTGCGCTCTATCTTGTTCTCTTCCTCTCTTTTTCTCTAGCTCTCCCTCTCTACCCCTCCCCACCTCTCTCTCTCTCAGGGCACGCTTCAACTGTGGATTGCAGCTGAAGCAAAGCTCTGATAGCTACAACCTATGGAATAAGCCACATGTTTCATGAGCTACCTTGGACTCCAGAGATCTCTCATCCCCTCCATCCCAGACACATCTGTTCAGTCTCCTACATCTGCTATCCAGGCTTAGGATAGAAGCAGAAGTAGGGAATTCTGTTCTGTGAAATATTCACCTTATCAAAGAGTGAATAATTCAAAAAGGAGGTTTCAATAACTTCTCCCCTCATCAGCAGGAGCATACAAGGCCTCCATCATGTTAGAGGACGGTTATAGCATTCAGAGTTTTTAAAGCTCTAGCCCTGCTCCAATATTCTTGCTTGGTCCAACTATAACCCACCAAACTATGGCATCGCTTCCTCTTGTCAGGCTGGTCTTACACCTACACTGCTCCCGCCAGCTGTGCCTGAGCTCTCTTGCCCTCGGCATCAGAGAGAGAACGGTCAGGCCACTCTTGCTGCGGGTGGAGTTCACTGTCCCACTGGGTCTGGTCCTGAGGAAATCTACCATCATCTCCTCGTGTGCCCAGGAATTCTGAGCTCGCCTCCTCCTGCCCTGCTGCAGCTGGGCTGGCCCCGTCCCACCACCGCTGCTTTTCTTGGGCACCGCTTTGGATACGCTGTATCCCCACACTGCCTTGCTCTGCCAGGACATCCCTGCTGTTCCAGCTACCACCTTGGAGCTTCTGGTACATCCCACCCACCAGCCCGGGACTCTCCATCATTCCAGCTTGGTGCTCTCGGAGTTCCGCGGGGGTGCCAAGATCAGATTACCTGGGCTTTGTGAAAAAAAGGTTCCTGGTTTTTGTTTATCACTAATGCTGTAGTTGTTGTTTGTTTGCCTTGTTGTACATACTAGTAAAGAGCTGTTATTGTATCCCCATCCCTCTGCCTGGAAGCCCCTTTTATTTTCTAAATTATAATAATAATTTGGAAAGAGGGGGTTTGAATTCTCCATTCCAAGGGAGGTCCTGCCCTCCCTAGCAGACAATTGTCTTTCAAACCAAGACAGAGGATCACTCTCAGGAGACAGATATTTCCCTTCAGGGTCTGGGAAAGCGTAGGTACTTAATTTGGGTGAAATACATCCACCACTTGCAGAGTCTAAAATCTTTTGGTTTGAACCCTAACATATTGTGTGCTTAATCTGGTCAGTTCCATTTTTTTTTTTTTAATAACCTTTAATTAAAGTGTAGCTACAAATGCAATGGGTTTAATTAGGGGAATTAAGAGCATAAAGCAATATTTTGGGACAGTTCTCAAATGGAAATGAAAAGCAGAATTCATCAGCAGATTAGTAAAGTCAAACTATCTGCTTAGTCTTAAAAATTACATACGTAACAAGGCTTCCCTACTCTTTCACACAGCTCCTACACCATGCATCCAATTCCCTTTGAGTTCCCTGGTTTTGTGATTGCAGTTGTGGTCATCATTAAAAATAGTCTTCCTCTTTTATTTCGATGGAGCTTTATATGAAAAAAGCCTTGTTTTGGGTTGAATGCCATTAGATGCAGCCTTCCACACTGGGACTTTAGATTTATAATTTATAGAAGTGATCAGCTATATGACATTCCATTATACTGCATACCTAAATTGCATCCTTTCCTACTATAACCCACATTTCCTAGTATCTAAATTGCCTTCATGCTGACTTGCACTGGTTTACTGGTGTGTTATTTACACCACTTATGATACCACTGAATTTGGCTCAAGCAAAGTTCCTGCAAATGGCAGCATGCTGTGCTACAGGTAGATTTGCTGGGCTCGACGAGATGGCAAAATTCTGTTTTGCAATTGTGCTCTTATGTGTGTGTGTCTTTGTGGAAATGACAAGATGAAAACAAAACTAAAGAATCATCACAAGAGAAAAGTGGGGAACCACTGTGAAGTAGGAGACACAGTTAGAAGGCAGATTAACTCTGTTATTGTGCTTATGTATCTCCTTTTAATTAAGGGGTCTTGTTTCCTACAAAAACTCCTTAGAGCCAAGCTGGTGGGTTTGATCCCCCAAAGGGCCATTCATTTGAGAGTTGGACTCAATGATCCTTGTGTGTCCATCCAACTCAAAATATTCTGTGAATCATTTATTGTAACTTCAATAGAAGTAGAGTTAGTTCATTCAGGCAATGTGAATAATGGATATTAGGCAAATTCTATCTTTCACTGAATAATTGTGGGAAGGAGAGTAGACATCACTCTGGCTTAGATTTGTCAGTTCTAAATCCTAGACGAGGGCTTTGCATACCCAACAAAATATTGAGAACCTTCTTGTTTTGTGACATAAAGTGTGAAAGCTCAGTGACATAACTCTGATCTGAAATTGTCAACATCTGAAAAAATGAAGAAAAAAATTACATTTAAATCAGAAAATAAATTAAGAACTCATTTCCCTTTGTTCATTGAAGTAGCACAAGATTCTTGTCAGATAACAGATCTCCTCTTCCAGAAGTTACAATTCCTTACGTATATGTGTACTTCAAATATCCAAAGTTGATTAAAAGCAGGTATAAGCAACTTGGTGTATATAATTTAGTGTAAGTTCAGGCAAAGTTGAGCCAGTTTGGAACTTAACAAAAAGAGTTCCTGTTGAATTCCACTGCTGAACTCACAGAGCTTTTTCTTTCATGGAGTTGTCTATATTTTTCATGACTGAAAAAGACTGAAATATCTCTGAACAAAAATACTCTATTGAGAGAAAAAGAGATCCACTTCCCTCCATGAAAACTCTCACAAACTTAAAATTCATTGCCAGGTCTCCAATGTCAGTTGGAGAACTTAAGTTGCAGTTCTCTGTAGAAGGTGAGCTCTTGTTGATGAGAATGCAGTATCCAGACAGATGCAGTTTAAGGATTTTATTTTGGCATATTTATAACCTGAGTGCTCATTAATGGTTGTGGCACATCAGGTGAACTCTTTGAGCGCATCTTATAATTTAGTTGTATCTGAGAGCAAACCAGCTGACAGGCTCTGAAACAAAAGCACCAGAGATAATGAGGATATTCTTTTCAAAAGCGTGAATCCCAATCCAAATTAAAGGTAGATTCCTGTACACCGCCCATCCCTAATTTAAGCATCAAAGGCAGGCATCATCAAAAGTGAGCATACTGAATTTTAAACTGAATTCATAGCCAGAGGAGTGGCCAGAAGAATGAACAAGCAACTCTTTTAAATGTATGATTCTAATTTCAAATGGCTACAATCCTCAGCATTCGCTTCCTTGCCCTTTCTCAAATACTGTCCTTTTTGATGCAGTGATCATTCACTAAATATCCAGACCCACTTTGCAATTTCTTACATTTTCTCTGTAATCTCACTATGACTTGAATTTGAAAATACTACTTCCAGTTTACTGCTGCAATTAAGACTAAAAATTGACACATGAACTTCAGGGAATATCCCTGGAAAACATACAAGCATTTAGTTAATTTTCTTTTTATCCTAAAGATTTAGGGTCACATTAATACAGAATTCATTTTTCATTTCATAACTGTAGCTCATGAAATGAGTTTTCTAAGCCAGACAAAGTCATGGTTACTTTCTAAACAGTAATTGACACCAATTTTTTCTACAATCACTCTTATTTCTTTGTACTTTGGGAGGTGGTCTCACTGTCTGGGGCTGCAGTGCTCCCAAAGTACACTAATATTTCATTGCAGCCAGCAGCTGAATTTTCTAATCCTCTGCATGGCCCAATCATTCTGTGATTTCCCCGCTTCCATCTGCAGTCTAAAAAATCGCTTGCTACATGCACTAAAAACTCAGGGAGCTCAGGGAGGGTGGAGGGTTTGGGGTGGGGGGTTAAAATAAAATAAAATAAAATGTAATTGTATCCTCAGGAGCTGTGTTACTGAACACAGTAATCAATACAATCAGAAGTTCAATATGGAAATAAAAATGCCACCACACTTGTTCAACTATTCTGCAGTACTTCTCACAGTCCTGGCAAGAGAAGCAATTTCATTGCTTCTGCACCATGCATACCCCCTGTAACTCAGAGATAATCAAAGCAACACACAAGCAGGTCGCTGCGTGTGTTTGAGTGCTCTGCAAACACCAGCCTAAATTCTGCTTTCATCTGCAGGGTTTAATGCAGTGATTAGCATTATCTACTCAAATCAGCCCAGTTCATGGTCTGGTCACTCGATGAATCATTGTGTGCCTTGTAAAAGCAGAGAGAATTCCTTGTGCAAAACCAAAGAAGATGCTAGTACTATCACTGGGGATAAGACTTGAAAATTTCTTCTGTTCCCTTGTGTGCTGAAATTATAGTTTTCACAGAAGAGAAACTAAATCCACTGGTGTGTAATCATCCTTTGGTAACTCATGGGTACCCTCTACAAAACTTTTGAAAGGGAGAAAAGATACAGTGGAAAAGAAAACTTAACAGGGTCATTTTAGTTGTGTTAAAAGGACCACCTTTAAAATATCTCTGCTTCTATTAACAAGTTACACTTAAATATTATTAGGCCAGAGCTATGATGAAAATATAAGTTAACACAGAAACTCCACTTATACAATTCAACCTCCACGTTTTTTTTTTTTTTTCCCTCATCCAGCAAGGCTGACTAAAAAGCATCTCTAAGGAATAAGAAAACAATGGCTTAACCTTTATAGATAGGGGAAGAACTATACACCAGAAAATATTTAGGAAGAGGTACTGTGGCCTCCCATGCCTGTGCACAGAGACTGAGAGAATAGTTCAGGAGCTTAATGCCTACATTTCTGATGTGGAGTACTGGCTGAACCTAATGATTATTTATCATTCTTTTTTGGTACTGATGCTGATATACAGAAACGTAAGGAGAAAAGATAAAAAAAAATACAGCTATGGGGAGATAAAATCTTTTTTAGCTGTGTGGAAGATGTTTTTGCTCTTTCTTTCCAACCTACCTTAAATTAAGATGCTGAGATATGATATTTTCAACAGAAGAAACGGCAGAGGGGCTCTATACATAACAAGAATTATGAAAGATATGATTCACAGACATCAGAGGTAGAATTTTTTTTATAAAACAACTACTGTAGGGTGATATAGGGTGAGTAAAGATGACTTATATGAAGTACTTACTGGTTGGACAGCAGTGTCTGTTTGTATAATAATAATTAAATCACAATCATCTCTTCAGTTACAAACAGCAGCATTAGTGTGAAGGATTGTTCTCATCTACTTTTAGATGCTATGAATTTTCAGAGGTATAAATATGAAACTGGATGGCAATTTGGATAAGAGGTCAGCAAATAAAGATGAAGCACTCTGTTACAGTGTGTCAAAGATGATAGAGGTGGATCAGCAGTGAGAAGGCCAAAAGACAAAGGGTGTAAAAGTGGTACCTGATGCTGTAATTAAATGAAGGCTCCCAGATGTCATTCCAATACAACTCATTAAAAAGAGCACTGGTTGACTTAGGTAAGATTGAATCTATGCAGTTCAGAAAACTGAAGTAACAACAAAAACCTAGGAAACAAAAGCACTGCTGAGTAGATTTATGATTTTCAAAATAAACAAAAAAAAGCAGATATATATATAACTTTGTCTTAAATAAACACCATTTTCATACTATGATGTTCCTTGAAAAAAGGTGTTACTAGAAGTTCTTGGCCCACTCAAATGCTTATTTTGGCTTTGTTCTTTTGAAATTTCAAACAAAATATTCAGAACATCTCAGTGAACCTTGAACCCAGCACAGTAATTTTTAACTGACTGTTTTCTCCAAGTTATAAACTGTGGCAGTCTGACATTTGTACTACACCTCTTTGTTTTCTGTTAACCATGTCCAAGCATTTACAGAAAGCAAGATTCCAGGAAAGGTATGGCAGGGCATACATATTTCAAACAGAATTTTGAAAATTGTTTTGCTCTCATCTAAAATAAAAAATCAATACCTTTCCTTGTTCTCTACAAAAGGCTTCTGACAGGCTGCATCAGAGCCAGGGGCATGGGAGATACATCATTTGTTAAAGCAGAGCAGGCTGTGTGAGAGCAGATCCAGGCAGTGTCAGCTACCAGCAAGGCTCTACCAGAATTTCCAGCCCTGTTTTCTTAATGAAAGTAGACTTATACAATCACATCATCTGTTCCTCTTTCACACTCTCACGCATTCCTAATTTACTGGCCAGTTCACAACTTTGAAAGAGAACTCAAAGGCAGAATGAATTTTGGCTGGTTTGAGGTTTGGGACTGTTTTTTGGGGTGAGGGGGGGCTGTTGGTTTTTGGGTTGGGAATTTTTGAGTTTTATGAGACTGTCCAGCTGGATAAAGAGCAGGAATGTGGAGTGTAAGCAGAACTGTTGGATTGGAGTTGCTTGATGGGCTGTGAGTGCACACACGGCCCTGGCCAAAGCCAGCTGCTCCTGCCCAGGGAACCAGGTGGGACCGGGAGAGGACTAGAGCACCACAGGAGCTTCAGGGAATGTCCTGGAGAATGTCCTGGGGAAGTTGAAAGGGGTGGACAACACAGGAATTTAACGGAGTGACTTACAAAGTAATAAAGCTGTTTCCATAGGTATGTAAGATAAATTCTCAGCAAATCAAACTTCATTAGTTCTGTTGCTTACAAAAGAACATTTTTAACTTAGCTATCACCGTGGAACATTTAATTACACCTAATTAGGAAGTTCTGGCAGAATTCTGATAAAACCTTTTTTCAGACACCACTGATGAATTGTAAGAAGTTTGGGGCTCTATAGGCACCAGAAGCAGCAATGAAAAAGAAGCATTTGAGGTGCTTAACCAATATTACATTATTAAATTCAAACCCCAAGCATTTGCAGTGATTAAATGTTTGAATGGTGAATACACTTCAGATATCTCAATCAATTAATTGGTATTTCTTCATTAAAAATGCATTTCTCCTTCTGGAACACTGTCTGGATCATAAAAATACAGAAACACAAAGGTTATTGAACTGAATCTGTCAAAGGTCTGTCCTCCTCACAGCCTCCCTTGACAGAGAAGGGAGATCTGGAGCATGACTCCTCAGCAAATGAAGTGTGTGTGTGCTTCCCCATTTGTACTTTTCAGAGCTGGTTTGGAATCTGACAGTCAAAGAATCATGGAATCATCTATGTTGTGAATGACCTTTAGGATCGATTCCAACCATTACTCCTGCACTGCCAACCCCACCACTAAACCATATCCCCAAGAACCACATCCAGACATGTTTTAAATCCCTCCAGATATGGCAACTTCATTTTCCCTGGGCAAAAGGCTTGAATTCCCTTTCAGTGAAGAAATTTTCCCTAATATCCAATCTAAACCTCCTCTGGTGCAGCTTACATTGTGAATGTGTGGGAGGGTATTTTTATTGAGCTCCAGTACCAATAAAAAATGCATTGAGTATTTTCCAAGTATCATCCAAAACTACTTACTTCTTTGAAATCTTCTTTTAAATAACAAATGAGGAAGTAATGGCCAAGGAAAGAACAGTGAGAATAACAGCAGAGTTGGAAAATAGATTGTCTAAGACATCCTAGGATGAGGTACTCAGATAGAAAAATGTGGAGTTCATAACTGGAAAGGTGCCTGATTGAATGAGAACAATCTGCACAGCCTAGAAGAATAACAATATTGCTGTGGCTAACTTTATTCTTTCCAATTTCTACGTTTATCATTACTTTCCCAGTTCAGTTTTGCTATGAGCTTGTTTCCTAGTAATGAGAGAGACTGCTGCAAAGAGACTTTCCTGGGGTACTGAATACAGAAAATGTGCAGCAGAGGTCAGCTAGAAATGTATATTGCAGGCTCTCTTTAAGACAGAGAATTAAAAACTGTGTTGAGACAACTTATAACAGAGTGAGGGGAAGATATCTTCACAAAGTATTCAGAGATTATGAAATTCTTTTCCCAAACTAAAAAAAAAAATTATTTTCCTTAAATAGCAGTTTTCACTCCATTAGTGTCAGTGCAACACTAGTCAGTAGCAGCTTGTGAACAGAATGCCAAATGTCCCCAGTGTAACTGTAGCAGTGTGTTTTATAATCTGTGTTGTATGTTAATTTGTGATTCAGTCTATGTACCCCTGTTATACATTTTTCATTGTACCCCTTTATCCCCTCCCCACAGTCATGTATCCATTCCCTACTTCCCTCCTTCAGGGACATACCTGTCAGCTCGGGGCCCTTCCCTGCTGCTGGAAAGCCCCTGAAGGGCATGGAGGGATAGGATGTAGCCAGAGGGGTCCCCCTCCCTTTCGGGGAGATTGGCCCCCACGGGTGTCCCTCACCCCTCGGGCTACTCCCTGCTTTCCCCTGGTTGGTGAATCCCTTATCTCTTTCCCTTCGCCCACCTGAGCATAAAAGTTACTGTTCAGCCTTTGTTCTGGGCTCTGCCAAGGAGAGACCTTGAGGTGAGGAGGTCCCATCAGAGGCCCGAAGAAACTCGTGCCGCAACCCCTCTGCAGAGCCCTCCTTTCTCCTCGCCTTTGACGCTGGCACACGCCCTTGGGCCAGTGCTGTGAGTCGGGTCCTGAGGAACCCCAGGATCAGCCAGTCTGCATGACAGACGGAGCTGTCCCTGCCTGCTGCCTGTGTGCCAGGGTTAGCCCGGGTTGGCAGAGTGGGCACTCTGAGGGGCACCAGCGACATGTAACCAGCAGTATAGCAATGAAGAAGCACCAGAGTGAGGATGATGGCCTTTTGTTTAAACTATTGTTCATAACTTGCAGGAAAATTAGGTTATTTTATTCATAAAGTGGCATCAATACTAATGCCTAAGATGGTAGGAAAGGGACAGAATTAATTTTTCACTCTCTTTTTGCTGTTACAGACTGGCTCTACAAAAATAAAGTGTCCTTGTTCCCATAGGAAAATGCAAGAATTCCAGCTGTCTTTTTTTCACTCCATTCAATGCTCTTGGCCATCTATCAGCTGAAGTGAACAGATAGAGCACAGCATTAGCTGCTATTGGCAGACAAGAATTTTCTTCTCTATGCTTGTAAATCAGTCACTGATTGAACAAACAAACAATGGAGGGGAAGTATTTGATCTATTAAATTTTAGTAGAAAGCATAGCTTTTCTCTAAACTCTAAAAATTGAAGTGGCAACAACTATCTATAAAGATAGAATATCCAGAAAGTTAGTTTATTAAAAAAAAAAAAAAAAAGAAATATTAAGTACATTTAAATATGTGTTACAAGGTCTCAGCCTCCAATTGGGAATGAGTGGTATATTATCCAATAAAAGCCAAATCCACAGTTACTTTCATCTGCCTCCAGCAGCTGCCTACTCATTTCCCATAATAAGATTCTCCCTTTTATTTTCTTCCGCTGTTAGAAAAATGGTGAATAATGGAATAAGAGATTTTCAGAAGTTTGGATTCAGGAGCACAAATCACAGCAGCAAAGAGATTTAGGAGCCAGTTGACTGGGATTCTTGAAAAACTCCTTTGTTTATCTTTTGTGGAGCAACGTTTCTCATTTTGACTTTATTGTTGCTGTTTTATCTTGGAAGACAATTCTTTGAAAAGCTTGAATAGTTTTGCAAAGGCAGATTGTCAAAAGTTAGATAAAGGTTTTTCAGGTACACTTCTGCTACTAACAAACCTTGTAAGAGCAGCTTTCTAAACTTTCAGTGGATCCAAATGGAAGATAATCACATGAAATTAAAAATTTAGTAAATTACAAGGGAAATTCAGGGAATGGATTCTTATTTACAGGCTACAGTCTTGGGCTGTCAGTCCAGATGCCAGACTCCTTGACTTTCAAATAGTCCAGCCATCGAAGCTCTATCGAGGCAAAACTGTAACAGTTTTTAACTGAAAATCTAAGGCACTGCATCTTGAAATGCTAATACGTAGCACTCCTTTACTTCCATTGCCAGTTTTCTTTGTTGGTGTAATGGATTAAAATTCAACAACCGGGCGGAAACACCAATATATGTAGTGGTTATTACATTCGCCTAATTTTCATTTTAGTGGAATAGGATTAAAAGAAAAGCAAAACAGGTTCAATTCAAAAATAGAAACAGTTAGATTTATTAACATACAGTAAAGGTAAACAAACAAAAACCAACTACGAAACCCTCTCAAAAACAACCCCCCTCCTTCCTAGCAATAATCTACTTGTCTATGAAAACAATGCAAAGAGACAACACATTAGAACTCTCAAGTCAGTAGCACTTAATAAAACAGTCTTTCATTCGGTCTTTTGAGAGAGACAAGTCCCTCCTGATTCTTCTGGTAACTTTCCACAAGAGACACAGTCTGTTTGTGGCTTCCAGCTCTACTAACACAGCCCGCCCGACACTGCATTATGTGAGTTTTTCCAAATGCAGCCTTTTATATGACTACATAAGGGCNAGCCTGGGCTCGGTGCTGCTCTCCGGGGACCCGGGGGCTGGAGGGAGGGGGGCCGGGGCCATCTCTTTCGGCGGCATCCTTTCACTCTCCTTCCCTGGCCGCCGCGAGCTGCTGAGGCTCAGAGACCCAGCCCAGCCCGGCTCGGCTCAGCTACCTCAGGGCCGGCCTCGGCACGGCCGCCCTGGCCCAGCCTGGCTCGGCTCAGCTCCCTCAGGGCCGGCCTCGGCACAGCCGCCCTGGCCCAGCCCGACTCCTGGGGCCAGCCGGCCCCTGGGCCTGGGGCCCTCCCGGCCCGGCCGCAATGTTACCTCATGGCAGGGGTCCGTGGAAAGAGGGCGGGTCTCCCAAGATTCCTGTTTTTAAGCGGTGTCCCAGGGGGTGTACACTTTTTACCTGATTGGCCAGCTTAGCTGTTTAGTTCCAAAACAGATCAACAATTGGTTTTTCCTACCATTTATGCTAAACCAATACAGTTGGTCTCCTACCATGGCCCAAGTCTAGCCCAGGAAAAATCAAATCATAAGGAAATGCAAAAATAGCCTATAGGCAGGCGCAGAAAGATGTAGATTTAAAAATTGCATCATTACTCCCTATGTTCAAGCTAATTTTTTATAGCTCTGCAAATCCCGAGAATTTCATATCAGACCTAGCACTGTGCCATTTTAAGGTAAAATAATTCCTCTGTCAGTGAATACCCAGGAATCTTTCACCCCTACCATCCTGTCATCTGTAGCATTGCATAGCTACAAAGTTCATCATGTCCAGAGAAGGTGCAGCTGCTGACGCCGGCAGGGGGACCGACGAGATGAGTCTCTCTTTCGTTAAGCTCGAGAATCCATTTCTTTATCCCCGGGGCCGGGGAGGGGAATGAAGACGAAAGACCAGCAAAGGCAGGGTCGTGGGGTTTTTGTAGGGCGTTGTAAGGGTGGAGTTCAGGGTTTGGGTCAAGGGAGGAGTTAACACAAGTTAACACAAGATCAAATTCCAGCCTCCTTAGAACGGGATGACTCCACAGTCATCAGTTAATTTTGCCATGCACACTGCCACGCTGTGTACAGAAAAAAAGTTTCACCATAAAAGGTGAAATAGTTAAAGCTTATCTTCTAGAGAATCAAAAGATCCACTATTCCAAACTGTCTTCTGACTGAGAGGATATCTGATACCTTTCTTCTTACTGGTGCTCATACTTAAAGGCTACATTCTTTTAGCACATCTTATTAAAGTCTTGGAGATAAGGAGCTCCTGAGAGTTGATTACAGGTATGCACTGAATTGAGGACAACTTGTTCTCTCAATTATCCGAACACTTTTTTCCCAGCACTTCAAGTTTCAAGAGAAGTGCCTGCACAACTTGGTATTATTAGCTCTGTTTGAGTATGAGGCTGGACTAAAAGTCCTTGGTGGTACCGTCCAAAGCAGATTATTCTATAATTCTAAACCAGAGCATATTTTATAGCACAAACACTAGCACTAATAAAAATGTATAATAAGCAAAAATGAAATCTTCAACCCCAGATCTAAATATGTATTCAGGAAAAGATATCTGTAAATCTTCAGCAGCAGCATCTGATGAAGCCTATTTATAGCGCAGCTTGCTCTTATGAGAGAAAAAAAATCATGATTTTTACTGGAAGATGTGTGTGAGCCACATTTAAGGCTTAGAGCCTTACGGTCCCTCTCCAATTTCTGTTTCTGAGAATGAGGGTACCTCAGCCCATTCTTCATTCCTGTATCAATAACACTTGTCTCCTGTTGTTTGGCTTTGGCTAAGCTTTCTCTAATACAACTCAGAAACTGCAGTCAGGGGAGTGAGAAAGTCACAGTAACCAAATCAATATTAATTCCTTATAAATCTTAGTAAAAGCAGCTTCTCCATGTGTGTCTCACACTTTCAGGAGGAGAAGTCTAACAGTGTCTGCACAGTTCACACAGAACCTGAAAGTGCAGAGAACATCAGCGCCTCAGACTCTAAGGCAGTCCATTATTCTGATAGAGCAGCTGCAGTCATCATTCCAGCTCTGTGGAAAGCCCACCCTTGAAGCCTGGACTGGCTCAGCACATTCTTTAGTTATCAAAGACTGGTTGTATCACAATAGCACCTGTTAAGTGAAATAATCTCTATAGAAGGGGGGTTTACCTTCCAAGAACCTAAGTGTCAGCTTAAGCTGTTTAATATCCTGCTTGAACTACATCAGGCAAAAGCACTTCTACACTCAAAACGCTTTGTATCGTGAAAGACAATACCTCACATTCCCTTCTTCATCTCACTTTTAATCTAGAAAAGGCTTCTAAATTCGCATTAAAAATTGGGAGCCGAAATTAAAATTAATCACATTCATTTCCCTTTAATGTCTACATAGAATTGTATTAGCTTGTGTTCCTAAAGCAGAAAAGGCAAAAACAACTGATCCTCAAGAGACTTGAGTTCATAGGGAATTTTCTTACTACTCTTTGTCATCATGCTATTAATTAAAAGAAAACTGTGGTAAACACAAAACCATTCAGAACTTGACCCTGTTCACAGAAACTCATGTTTCTGATGTCTGCAGAGAATTTCAAGGCAAATTGACAAGGTACAAATGCAGAGTCCCTTAAGGCCTTGCCTTGGATTCATGAACAGTAGTAAGTCACTGAGAAATGTTTAGACTGAAATATTTCAGGTTTTACAAAACAGTATTTTCTGATGATTCCTTTTTTTTAAGAATTTTTCAACCAAATGAAAACATTTTTTCTAAATGTTTTACCAACCCATTTTACAACTAAAATATGCTGATGCAATATTCTTCGTATTTGTGATATTAGATTGTAATTCCCCTTTCTTTAAGTCCACATAAAATGTCACTTATTAGATATTAGGCCTTTAAAAGCAGGTATTTGGGCAAGATTGCAAGATTCTGCCAGTTTTATAGTAATTAGGAGAATACAGAACTATATGGGAAATTAGTCTCACACTTCAATATGGATATTGATGCTAACAGATTTAATCATAGGCAATTTTTTGTTCAATATTGAACTGTTGGAGTCCAGGGCAGGTGGAAAACACCTCAAACTACCCTGGGGGGTCTGAAACCCTGGCAGAAACCTTGGCACAGACCCCAGGAAAGCACAGTCTTTGACCTTAGTCCATGGGAAAAGCTTCCAACACTTATAGATGAGTTAAGAAATAATAAAGATTTAAAATAGAGTTAGTTTAGTTTGTCACAGGGTGAAAAATTGTAGTTTTGGGTTTTTAGTATGGAAGTAGATTGAGGCAAGATGGAGGATTTGGGGTGTTGTCTCATGTCCTTCTTCTTCATCTACTCCATCTTCTGCTGTGATGGTGGCACAAAGACATTGGTAGAATGAAATCGAGGTAGAAATTATGTGTTCAGAAGAGGTGATAGTAATTGGCACAAAACCATAAATATAGTGTGGTTTTAAAGTTAATTGGATTAGAAATCTTTAAAACGACCTTGTGGTCGTGCCTCCATGTTCTTGTAGCAAAGCTTTTCCTACCGTGCAGACACTCTTGTAAGACCTTGAGATAAGAAATAGAAGAAACATCTTTGAAGACTGAGCTGCAAGATCCATCTCATCTTTCAACCCTGGTACGGGACTCTGAGAGAGAGAGCACCCTTATTTAGGGGGAATGTTAAGGATCAGAAATCTTAACATTGAACTAAGTTTTGGCAGCCCAGTAAAAAATAAACAGTACCTTTTGACACCAACTGAGCAGCAAACACAATTATTGTAAGAGTTACAGTCTCAATGTAGCTTGGGAAGAAAAGAAGGAGATCAAGGCCAATTTATGAAGAACAGGTGAAAATCAAGTAGTTTTATAAGTGGAAGCACCAACACATACCTCTGTTTTAAGAAAGTGTATAGTTGGCTAGAAACAGACAGTATATTCTGTAACATTATCTTCCCTCTGCTGACTTATGGTGGGGAAGTGCTGCTGTAAAAGGGGCCACACCAAATTTAAAAGGAAACACGATGAGCATGGATAGATTTATTAAATGATGGGAAGTCACCAGCATTAGCATTTTCCAGTGTTATAGGCATAGGAGTCAGGGGGATTTGATGCACATATGGATAATGTATAACTACACATTACCATTTTTATTTTCTTCTTCAACAAGTTTCCATTTTATGAAAAGAGAAATTACTGTCAGCTTCCATCCAGCAAAGACAGATTCTTTGTCTGCTGTCTTATAAAAGTGTCACCATTAGGCCTTTCCAGATCTGTCTCCTTGTTTCATTAGATTTGACACACATTCTTCTCTGAAGTCAGAGATTAAAAGGCTTTCAAAATCCAGCAATTCCTTCCCCCTCCCCACCTCATTCTTGATTGCTACCTCTCTCCTACACAGCTGAAGGCTCTGTCATGGTGCTGCTGTTGTCCCTCTTGCCCCTTAGAACAAATGAGCCCCTGCTGACCTTCTACATCATGCTGCTGTCACAGGCTCATACTTCCAAACTACTAAATAAACTGCAACTGACGTGGCAGCTGTGTTTTCTAGCATCAGTGTCCTGGCAACAGCTACAGGATGCCCTGAAGCTTCACAGACTGTTTGCCTTAGAGAGTATAATAGAGTAATTCACATGGAGATTGTTGCTTTTTGCTCTTCCCAAAGAAAGAACCAACAAGACTGTGGTTATAGGTTGTTGGCTTCAAATACAAACCCCCATTTTATGGTGCACTCTGCAGTGTTGGAACAGTTTTACTTCCCTTGGAAATATTCAGGTTTTTTACCAATCCAGTAACGTAAGATCCATAAAAACACATGTTGATAAATGTAAAAGAGAAAATAGCACAAAATTAATGTGAAAGTTTTAGTACCTGGCTAAAAGGTTTGACCTTTAAAATTTAGTAACAGAACGGACCTTCAAAGTGGCCTTGAAGTAGACAGGAGTACAAAGTAGAGGTACTCAGCAGACTTGCTCTCAAGCAATTTCTGCAAGTATTTGAGCCCACAGCTCTGTATAAATTAAAATTTGGGCTCACCTAATTAGTAGTATACTTTTGAAGGCAAGAGGATACTAAGTTTTGACGATGAGATATGTGCATCCGCCAAAAAGTTTAACAGTGCCTGGCGTATTTTGAAATGAGGGATCTCTCATTTATTGTAAGGAAAGCAAGTTGGGAATTCTGCTTGCAGAGAAACAGTAGGAAGAAATGGAGCAACTGAGTGTGCCAAAGCAATTCATTTGAGCTGCAGTCCACTCTCACAAACTGCCTGTGTAGAAATAGCATTTGTGCAGAGGGATACAGAAGAGCACTGAGAGATAGAGGGAAATAGTGATAAAGAGCAGCATGGAGAGATATGGATGGAAAGAAAGGTTCCCTATGGCAATGTAATTATGTTCCTTGTGTGCTGAATACCATTTCAGGAAGAAAAAAAGTAGTGAGTTTTACTCTGGAATTTTTTCATTCTGGAAGTGGCAATATTTCATGGATCCACTCATAGCTGTAGCTTAGAATAGGTGCATTCTCAGCTGCTATGGCATTGCTTCAGTCATTTTATCAGATTCTTTCCCCATCTGCCCCCACGAAGAGGAGGCAGTGATAGCACTTTGAGGTCTGGCATGACACTCCAAGATTCCACCTCCTACTTTTCCTTGATGCGCTGAGTCTTATCTGGGTTTGGGTTCACAGTGTTCTCCAACATGTAGCAAGAATTCCTTCACCACCTTTCAGAAGAATTGGTATGTGTCCATCTGAAGGCATGACTACTGCTTGAGTAAGGCCCTTTGAACAGAAGAGTCCTTAAATAAAAACCAAACACGCTAGTATTGTTCCCAAACCTAGCCTTTGTCCTACTCCTTGCTTTCTTTTCCTTAATATCTTGTCTTTTATCATGATCCAATTCACATGCCCCTCTGCCTGGGCTTATCTTTTACTCATTTGGGACTTGTATCAAGTGTCTACTCACACAAACCAGCAATTTTTGTAGGTGCCCCACACGTGCTCTTCTGAAACCATAACCTCATCACAACTCTCCTACTTCAGAACACTTTCAGCCTAGTGTCATTACAAAAATCACTTTGCACAGAGGATTTATGTAGGATTATTTTAATCCTTAAATCTCTGCCTTATCAGTTACAATGAGAGCTACAAGCTGGAAAGACATTTTTGAAACGGATTTTTGGTGAAGACAGGTGGAGCTGGCACAGCATTTCTTGCACTGATTTGGCTCAATCATTCCTATCCTCCAATAGAGAATAAACTTTGGTGTTTTGGACCTCTGATTGCAAAGAGCTGAGTATGAACTTCAGGAAAAAATTCCTATGTCAAAAAGTCAAAAGAAATTATGAAAGGATAAGGGAAAAACAGTATAAGAATGCTCTGAAAGATGATGAACTTAGACACTCCACTAGCTTGACACACTATGACCTATTGAAGGATCAAGCATGTAATTTACAGTTTGCAGCTGTTATAAGTAGTCATTTACATATTTACTTCACTGCATGTGCTTCACTTCTTACACTGCAGCACTGTGTGCCATGATCGCTCTATGCAAAAGACAAAATTAAGGAAAATCCCTTCCTTAAACACCAGAAGTTACCTTGGAATGTGTATTGGTTTAGCATAAATGGTAGGAAAAACCAATTGTTGATCCGTTTTGGAACTAACAGCTAAGCTGGCCAATCAGGTAAAAAGTGTACACCCCTTGGGACACCGCTTAAAAACAGGAATCTTGGGAGACCCGCCCTCTTTCCACCGACCTAGCCATGAGGTAACATCGCGGCCGGGCCGGGAGGGGGCCCGGGCCCCAGGGCCCCGGGAGGCCCCGGGAGTCCCCGGGAGCCGTGGCCGGGCCGAGGGGCCGGGATCAGGGCCAGCCCTCCAGAGAGCCGGGCGATCTAGAACATCTGAGCTCGGCGGATGCCGCAGAGAGGGGGAGATNAAGAATAAGAAGTCCTTTATTGTGAAGCTGTGCATCTTTAAAAGGTGAAACCCCGTGCTTTAAATCCACAGCCCTTATGTAGTCATATAAAAGGCTGCATTTGGAAAAACTCACATAATGCAGTGTCGGGCGGGCTGTGTTAGTAGAGCTGGAAGCCACAAACAGACTGTGTCTCTTGTGGAAAGTTACCAGAAGAATCAGGAGGGACTTGTCTCTCTCAAAAGACTGAATGAAAGACTGTTTTATTAAGTGCTACTGACTTGAGAGTTCTGATGTTTTTGTCTCTTTGCATTGTTTTCGTGGACAAGTAGATTATTGCTAGGAAGGAGGGGGGTTGTTTTTGAGAGGGTTTCGTAGTTAGTTTTTTGTTTGTTTACCTTTACTGTATGTTAATAAATCTAACTGTTTCTATTTTTGAATTGAACCTGTTTTGCTTTTCTTTTAATCCTATTCCACTAAAATGAAAATTAGGCGAATGTAATAACCACTACAGAATGTCTGAAGAAAGACATCTGCCTAATTAAGTCTTGCCCAACTCTTTCCCTTCCTGCCCTCTAATGGAAGTCTGAATTCCTAAAACTTCTAAATAATTGAAGGATAGACTCAATCCCTCAATTTGGGGCCATTCCTACTAGCTGATACCCCTTCAAGTGTTATCTCTACTAAATACCATTTAGGGCAATTCTACAATTGGTTTTATTGTGGTCTGCAAGGTTAAGATACTACAGATAAAACCTCAGACTCCCTCCCCTTCTGCTGTTGTGCACTGTTGTCAGAGTTTATAACTAATTCATAAGGGAACTCTGCACTAACAAACTATGAGTCCTTGTTTAATGTGTGTGTTTCCATCTGCATAGGGTGAAAAAGCAAATTAGATGTGAAAGATAGAGTAAACTGACTTGGCATTGTACACAGAAATATTTTCAGCTTGTCTGTCTGAAAATACATCTTAAGTAATACAATTCATTCTGAATGATTTGTCATGGGAATCCTAGTCATAAATCCTGAAACTGACATTCTAAAATCAGATTTTCTTTTCATTTTCAAGCAGTAAAATGACTTCTCCATCTCGACATGATTTATCATTTTTTTCTGGTTGAACTAACTAAACAGGCCAAAACCTCTGGCTGCAAAAACTCATTATAAAGTATCATCCTCTATTTATGGCATGCATCCTTTTCTTTCATATTTGTCTTAAAGGAAATAGATTAAAAAAATATTTAAACATAATGATTCCTTTAAGATACTCATTCCTGTCAATGAATGCATTCATTTATTTCCAACTGCATACAAAAGGTGCTATATAAAAACTGAGTGAATATGGGAGTATGGAGATTTTCTTAGCTTCCAGTAGTCCTTATCAACTTGAGGAAGAAAATTACTGATTTAATTTTTCATGAACAGCCCATGTGAAAAGATTAGTTCTGGCCTGACCTGTTCCCATAGGATGTATCTCATCACAGAGTAATTTTCACCCTCTATGCCAAGTCTCAGGAGAACTTCACAGTTTACATAGATTTGGAGATACCTTTTTTTCTAAAGACAGCAAACTGTTACTGTCCATTGATCCACTCTGAAAAAACACATAAAGGATGACTTCAGCTATATGGGTATAGATTGACATCAATTAAGAGTGTACCTGTGACTAAACTACATGGACTTCTAGAACTCCCTGATTTTATCAACTCTATTTCTGGGCATCTGCTATTGTTACAGAAGTCTTTAATCACACGCTTTAGTGGAGCCAAGTAAGTTACATAAAATAATAAATCCCTTCCTACTCAGAGCAGAAAAAAACTTGCCTCAAGAAATACCTTAAGAAACTTATTGCATATAGGTCACTATGTTATTAACTGGGAAAGCAAAGGGCTATGCTGCTGAAGGCTGAATCCACATTTTCAAAATGAAATTTATTTTAGAGCGGTTTATAATTTGGCCATGAAAAACTCCTTTGGGCTGAATTTCTGCTATGGAGACTTAGTTTAAACAGAAGATTCTCTCTGAAAGTGAACAGTCTCTAAGACCTGGTTCAGACATTAAGGAGTTTAGTAAAAATTACAGAAATAACACATTTCTCAACTGAAATTTGTAAAAAAAATCCATTGCAACAGGTGGGCAACTGATTAAATTGTCAGATTTTCATTTTTCCAGACTCATTCTCAGATAATCAATTCCATACGCATTTATGCAAACCTAACTCTAAACTGGGAAAGCGCAGGGCTTATGGGCCCAGCACACTGCATGATTTTTATAATCATACACTTAAAAATGCAGCGGTTTTAGAAGCCTATTTATATTTCTAGTGGCTATAAATGGTATCTATCAGTCTTGCAACCAAAGGACCTGAGTTTTAGAAACTTTCAAGTGTATAAAAGTTGCACAGTCTTGGACTTGCTTCCAAATAGATGCCAACAGGTAGACCACAACATTCTGCTGCAGACACACTGTTTTGTACAAAACAGTCTAAATTTTGAAGCAAACCTGAAAGAACACCACACTAAGTAGACAACTGGGATGATGTTTCCTGTAATGGAAATGGCTTTTTTTTTTTTTTTTCCTGCCAGTCCTGTGGGGTAGAAAGAAAAGCAAGGATTCCAAACCAGATTCACAGTGAGCGCGAAATGCTCCAACTGAGCCTCCTTCCAGACACACAGAACCCTCTCTCCTATAGATAAAGGACCAGACTGGAGAGCTGAAGATTTCCTCCTACAGACTGACACACACACACACAGAGTATTCTATTACTTGAGACCTCTTTAATTTTAGGACAATACAAAGGCAGAAATTTCTAAATATATTTTTTGTACATAATTTTGTACATAATTTGTCCCAGCATAAACTGGACTACAGTCTGGGTGGTCTTAAATGCGGCAGAAAAGACACTTTGACACTTTTTTTTTTCTAAACAGAATAAAAAGTTGTCAACAGCACTGTTTTTCTTGAGTGTGAGGTACATGAATGCTATGAAACTGCATCTTTTAGGTTGCCTGCAAGGTGATTCCTGCTCCTTACAGAGGAACTAATTTAGCCTCAGTAAAATAAACTAAGAATTCTTCTTGAAAGGAAGTTGTGTATTAAGGATATAAAGGGCTGGGTTTTACCCACATGAAAGAGACTGAAGTGTGTATTTAAGGGCAGTGTGGGACTATTTGGTTGGTCAAAGCAGTAGAGAATTTCTGGTTTAAGATTCACTTAGGCCTTCTCTCCAGTAGTCATTTATCAACAAACTGCCATACCTTTGTGCTTCATCAGTCAATTTTGCCAGTTTCACACCTGTGAAATAATTTTATCTTCCAAACCACTGCAAATGAAACAGAACCTAAAGCCCAGACTTGAAACTGATGTGATGCTGTAGAGTTATAAGAAAACCTCTTTGCCACTGTTGGCAAAATAAGCTTTTGCTCATTGTTGCACTAAAACCCCCTCCAACCTATTAAAAAATTGTCTATTCATTTAATTTTGGATCTAATCAGTGTTGCTTCTTCTTTTACTTGGCCTTTTACAGGAACAGAAACAGGAACAGAGATTCTTATGGACTTAAATAAGTGAGCTATTTAAACCAGACAGAATATTTCTTACAAAATTACCCACCAAACAAAGTGTCAGAGATTAGACAGAAAATAAAACAGACCTTGTAATAAAACCTGAGGCAACAGACCTCAGGCTATTGTCATTACCTTCACTGCCTGAACATCCAACCTACCTGAAACTTTTCTATCTAACACTCAAATATGTTACCCTGAAATAGAAGCACCAGTTTTGCTGTTCATAAAATAAACTCCTGAATGCCTTTATCATTTATAAATGAAAACAAACCAGGATATAAAAGGCCTGAAGGGCCAAAATAAAGTAAACAATGCCTAACTCTTTATTCCAGTGAGAACAGAATTTCCTTGCCAGTGTCCTGGCTTCTAACTTTGGCTCCCTATGCTGTCTTAGCATGAAATCCAATTAATTTTAAATGAAAAACCACTAAGCAGTCCTTGAAATCCAGAAAAACTTCCTCTGCTTCATTATTCTTCCTGTTTTATAGCTATCAACAGTATTTTCCTGTACTTTCCAAATTGTAATTGGATTTTGTAACATGAGGAATAATTTTTATCCTTAGGCTAATCTTCCAAAGATCCATTAGCTTCAGTGGGTATCCATAACTAATATTGCTAAACCAGGAAAAAATATAACCTAAGACACTCAACTCTCACTCAGGACACTTGCAAATAACAGTTATTTCTTCAGGACATCACTGGCTAAAGCAAAGCTCTGTTTATTCCTAAAGCAGTGTTTAATCTTCCAGGTTTGCAACTCCAAATGGTGCTGAGCTGCCACACAGCATCCAGACTGGTTTTTCTCACTCTGGCAGCTGTTACTGCCTATGAGAAATGTTGTCAGACATAGGCATCCCTATTCCCTCGCAGTAGTCACTTCACAGACAGAACATGTGCATCCCATCACTTGGTTATTTCAGGGACAATCTGTGAGTTCCTGTGGTTGATATGAGCATAATGTCTCACCAAACTCAGGTCAACATGATACTAGAAAATGTAATGATTGTTTTCTGAGAATTGTTACATTCTCTGGGGACTCCTTTCCCTAATTTAAATAAATTACACATCCTTTAGAGCTTCTCAAAGGCAGAAAATGATTATTGTGTGATTATAATGTACCTATGCATAAACATTAACTTGAAAACTAGCTGGAAGTAGTTCATGCTCCTGTTAATCTCGGACGCTGCGTTCTCCATTGCTGTCCGGATGCCATCAGCCGGAGCGCTGGTAGCACCCTGTGGCTGGAGAGATGAGCCTGGTAGCTGCCTGCTGCTCCTGCTGCTGCTCAGCCTTTGCTCTTCCCCTGGCTCTCACGGTGCTACTGAGAACTACCAGGTACAGCACACAAATGAAACTTGGAGTTTCATTACATACTTATATGTCAAATAGTCTACTTATTTAACTTGATTTCCAAGAACAAGAAGGGTAGAATGCTGTCCAAGAAATCCTGAGATAATGGGAATGCAGGCCTTGGACAAGCTCTGCAGGGATCAGGAGGTGCTCCAAGCCTCATTACCCAACTGTGCCTGCCACAGCACCCTGCCTGGCACTGCCAAACTGAGCTGCAGGCCAGGCCATCCCAGCTATTTCTGAAAACCTACTGGTTATTCATCTTGTCAAATAACATTTGTACCAATGTGGGTGGCAAGGAGCTGACAGCAGGCCTGCCCCGAGCTGGACACAGATGGTTCCAGGCAGCTCCTGTACAGCCCCAGAGGACAGCAGAGCCAGGATAACCCTGGAAAAGGCATTCCATGATTCTTGGACAAAAGGAAGCAGAAATGCAACTGAACTCCTTTTAAAGGTGTCTTTAAAGCTGCATGAATTAATAAATCCCAGAATTTTTATTCTGCCTTTCTCTCAACAACGGAATCAAGGTGCAGTTTTCTGTTTCTGGAACAGAAAATCACAACTCAACAATGGCATCTGATTACCTTCCTGTGATCATTCAGCCTCAATCTGTTAGAAAAAAGCTACATGACATGAATTTAGAACTGCAGAAGTATAGGGACATTAAAGATAAACTAATACCTACTTTGGAACTAAAGAGAAAGTAGATCATAAAAAGAAAGTGGCTTTTTAACTCTACAGGACAACAGGAAGCTCCCTCTTGCAGCTTGAGCATCCATTTAATGTGAGAAACAAAAGCCATAAATCAGGGAGGACATCTTTCCTCTCTTTTGGAGGGGATTGGGAATTCTAGTGACAATGACTATTGAGTTTATATACCAGCTAAGTCCCTTGATAATTAACTGAATTACTACACTTACTAAATCCACCCAGTAACAGCCCAGCCAGCACATCTTTTCCCAGTAAATTAAGGAGCAGCGGATCCCTCTCAGCAGCACATCAAACACAGAAAGAGGGACCATTAGGAAAATGAGAAATGGAAGTGATATTGTATAAGGAAAACCACTATTTTTAGGAAAAACGAGAATGATCTTGCCTGTCTCAGCCTTTTAGATAATTTTCATGTCATTTTCCATTCAGATTCTTGTTTGTACTTTTTATTAACTTATGGTTTTTGTGTTGTCTGTACTTGACCATAAATGTTTTTCATATTACATTTAATTATATATTCTTATTCGTTTTTCAGAACAGTCTTGCATTGCTCAGCTATAGAATCAGTGAATTTATTATTGTGATTTGATTTTTCCTCCCTGTTCTTAAACAGTTTTACCTTTTCCCACAAAATGGTTGCCACTTCCCTGGATCAGTGTCGCAGCCAGCCTGTGCTTCCTCTTCCCAGAGGAACAGAACCTCTTTCTTGCCATGTGATAGAGTCATAGCCTTTAAAATATGCTTGAATTCAGCCTTTCCTATGTGAAAAGCTATAACCTTGGCAAGTATCACATGAGTGGAGTTCGGGAAAAAGCTGTTTCTCAACAGAATTCCCATCTACCGAAGTTTCAACATGTATGAAAGAGGATGTAACCGGTGTCACCTTATGTCTAAAAAAGTAGGTGCACTATTAGTTAGGGAAGTGTTATCACATAGGACTTAGATACTAGCAATTTACCTCAATTTGATAGTGTGATGTTTTTCACAGACAAAAAGTTCCGTATGTGATTTCAATAGATTTGTCTGAATAATATTATTTCTCGACCTTTAAAGCACATGGCTGAGGAATTTTGCAAATGTGAATATAAAACAGGAATGTTAGATTTGTGTAAACATTGCATCTAGTAGCACTTGTTCTTTTATTATTTCTAGAAGCATAAGGATATTTGCAAATAATGAGATCATAAATATGTTGTAAAATAAAATGTTGCTAAGAGTTCATAAATGCTGCATTTCGCAAGTTCTGCTACTACTACTCAAGGATCAATTTTCCAGCTGATACTTCTGCATTACTGTTGACCCTACTGGAAAGTAGCAATGCAGATTTCAGCAGCAACTACATCCCTCATTGATAGGACATCAGAACAGCCAAACATGGAAAACTGCCACAGAAGAGAAAAAACCCAGACAAATATTCATCAGCATGGTCCTATATTCATATTTGCAAATCAATGACTGTTTTTTGAAGTGTGACAATTTGATTTTCTCCCTAGCTTTAACCTTTACACTAGTAGATTACAAGGAAATGAGCTATTTTTCTCACTACAAATCCCAGAAGCCTTTACAAATTTCAAAATGCATGTGAGTTGAGAGGAATGTCTGAATTTGGAAGAGATCCCTCATGTAGAAGTCTGAATAAAAACCCAAAATACATTCACATACACAAATGACTAATCCTGTGAGTTCATTGCTCTTGGTCACACTTGGAGTAATTAAAAGAGAACTTTAAAGAAAATGAAATTTGGAGGTGATGGAAGGGAATGACAGTTCCATGTTAGTTTCATTCAGGACAGTAAGCCTGAGTTCCTGGTTAGTGCTTTTTTTTACGAAAGTTATCAAAACTATGAATGCAGTCACCAACAACCTGACTGCAAAAGCTCTCAAGCTAACATGTAGAGACTTTACCTATTTTGGTGTCTTGAGCACCAGCCAGTGCTCTCCTGGAATGAGTAAGTTGGTTTGTAAAGGCCCAAGGAGACCTGAGACCACATCAGATATCCAGAGTAAGATAGAGCAAAGGCTTTTCCAACAGGTCAATTTTGGAATCATTACTCTTGCTCTTCCTACCTCATTTGTAGAAGTTCTGGTACATACCCAAGAAAACATTTTATCCAGAATTTCTTCTCTGCTTTTTACTAGTTCAACAAATGAGAAACTTCTCAAAACAGCAGAAGCAATCAGTAGAAAAATTTCACAAATATTCAGCTACATCTTTTTTAACAAGTTCTTCATGGTCCATTCTCTATTTGCTTGAAAGCTGGGGTGTTTATTTGCAGTCTTGAAAAGCAGACATTGGTTATTTGCTAAAAACCAATTCATGAAACCCCACTATACAATCACAAGCATTGAAATGCATCTTAGGAAATTCTTAGCTATCTACCCAGTGATTACATTTCCCACAGTCATAAAATTACTTCTAAAATGTGGCATTTCCAATACAACAAAAAAAATCTATCAACTCTAGATGGATCTTAGTGGATGAGCTTTGATGAACTAGATTCCTGGTGAGCCTCAATAAACCATTTCTAGCACTAATCTTTGCCCTTTCTCCCCTGACTAGTTTCTTCCAGCATCAGGTGCAGTGGGTGTGTCCTCTCCTGGTGGTAAGTGCCAGCAGATCCACACAGAGTGACGCAGTTTGTCACACACACACAAACACACACAAACACCTTGATTAGAAGGCATGAACTAAAAACTACCTTTATTTGAAAGTCTGACTCCATTATATAGTATATCCACAAAGGCCAGGGACTGGGGGAGAAGGTTGACACCTCTCCCCATCCCATTGGTCAAGACAAGTGTCCATCAGCTGTCCACATCTCTAAGACAAAGAATGAAAACTACCTTGAAGTTATGATAAACATTTGCCGGTGTTTACAGACCAGAGAGTGAGAAAGAACTTAAAACATAAAACTGTGAAACAGAAGAGAAGGCTGAAAAAATCAGGGCGACACATGGAGAATTGTGCATCAGTGCTGCTCACTTAGCTCACAATCCAGGCAGCTGCTGCTCTTCTGCACGAACACCTTCCTGAGAAAAGTCTATCCTGTCTAATCTTGAAAAGAGACAGTGATAAAGTTTGTTAGCTTAGGGGTAGTATTGGAGATCTGCTTCTACACAGAAACTGAGAGTACAACTTTCCCTGATAAAGATAGTATTCAAATTATCTATTGGCTGTTTCTGTAGTTTCCCCAATGAGAACATGTTAGTGCAACCCTGGAATCTCACCTTAATCTANAATGCAGTCACCAACAACCTGACTGCAAAAGCTCTCAAGCTAACATGTAGAGACTTTACCTATTTTGGTGTCTTGAGCACCAGCCAGTGCTCTCCTGGAATGAGTAAGTTGGTTTGTAAAGGCCCAAGGAGACCTGAGACCACATCAGATATCCAGAGTAAGATAGAGCAAAGGCTTTTCCAACAGGTCAATTTTGGAATCATTACTCTTGCTCTTCCTACCTCATTTGTAGAAGTTCTGGTACATACCCAAGAAAACATTTTATCCAGAATTTCTTCTCTGCTTTTTACTAGTTCAACAAATGAGAAACTTCTCAAAACAGCAGAAGCAATCAGTAGAAAAATTTCACAAATATTCAGCTACATCTTTTTTAACAAGTTCTTCATGGTCCATTCTCTATTTGCTTGAAAGCTGGGGTGTTTATTTGCAGTCTTGAAAAGCAGACATTGGTTATTTGCTAAAAACCAATTCATGAAACCCCACTATACAATCACAAGCATTGAAATGCATCTTAGGAAATTCTTAGCTATCTACCCAGTGATTACATTTCCCACAGTCATAAAATTACTTCTAAAATGTGGCATTTCCAATACAACAAAAAAAATCTATCAACTCTAGATGGATCTTAGTGGATGAGCTTTGATGAACTAGATTCCTGGTGAGCCTCAATAAACCATTTCTAGCACTAATCTTTGCCCTTTCTCCCCTGACTAGTTTCTTCCAGCATCAGGTGCAGTGGGTGTGTCCTCTCCTGGTGGTAAGTGCCAGCAGATCCACACAGAGTGACGCAGTTTGTCACACACACACAAACACACACAAACACCTTGATTAGAAGGCATGAACTAAAAACTACCTTTATTTGAAAGTCTGACTCCATTATATAGTATATCCACAAAGGCCAGGGACTGGGGGAGAAGGTTGACACCTCTCCCCATCCCATTGGTCAAGACAAGTGTCCATCAGCTGTCCACATCTCTAAGACAAAGAATGAAAACTACCTTGAAGTTATGATAAACATTTGCCGGTGTTTACAGACCAGAGAGTGAGAAAGAACTTAAAACATAAAACTGTGAAACAGAAGAGAAGGCTGAAAAAATCAGGGCGACACATGGAGAATTGTGCATCAGTGCTGCTCACTTAGCTCACAATCCAGGCAGCTGCTGCTCTTCTGCACGAACACCTTCCTGAGAAAAGTCTATCCTGTCTAATCTTGAAAAGAGACAGTGATAAAGTTTGTTAGCTTAGGGGTAGTATTGGAGATCTGCTTCTACACAGAAACTGAGAGTACAACTTTCCCTGATAAAGATAGTATTCAAATTATCTATTGGCTGTTTCTGTAGTTTCCCCAATGAGAACATGTTAGTGCAACCCTGGAATCTCACCTTAATCTATTTGTACTTTGGCTACTTATAAAAAAATTATTTGTACTATGGCTACTTATAAAAAATTTTAAAGCTCAGCTTTTGACTGATGGAGTGCAATGGGAATGTAATTAAAACCACTGTGGCTGGAATAGCAGCTCCGCTGCTTGAGCTACACTCTGTATCCCAGAACCTGCATTTTTGTTTGCCAATTTACCTGTCTCCCATTCAAATTTGCCAATTTACCCTTTTCCATGCTGAAAACTGGTCAGAGTTTTGTTTGAATAACCAAGTCCAAGAAATGTTGATGCATCCTCTACACACCAGGAACAGGTGCAAGACACAGAGTTGGCCAAAAGACCTTATGTCTGCATGTCCTGGGTTAGGGCAAGTTTGGGAGGAAATCTCCAAATGGGGTTCCTCTGGAAATGCAAACCCAAACGGCCCCTTCCCCACAACTGGTCCGGAAAAAAAACTTCCTTGGAGAAAATTGGAAAAAGCTATTTATTTAACAAACAAAATGCCCACGAACACACAGGATGAATAATATGAAACAATAAAACCTTTCATTGAAGTGAGATGGCAAATTGATAAGAGTCCTTGCCGTGGGTGCAGCTCATCTCTCTCAATCTCTTATCAATTCCTCCGGTGCTGGAGAAAAATGCCGTCCTGGGCCCCGAAGGGCACAGGTGTGATCTCTCAGTTCTTCTCTGGGTTTTCAATCCAGAGCAGGTTTAACCAGTCCCAAGAAAAAAAGGCAAAAAAAAAAAAAAACAACCCACAAAAAATAGTCCAGGGAACTTCTCTGCCCTAGCTAGCTAAAACTAACTAAAAAGCACAGGTGATCTCTGTCCTGATGCAGTCTGTCCAAGCCTCAGCTGAGCAAAACCATCTGGGATAAGAATGCAGAGGAGTAACATAGTTTTTCAAAACAAACTGTGCGCTTCTTCTTTCCCTGTTTTGCTTTGAGAATCAGTCTTAAAGGTACAGAACATAATATACAGAACAGACAACTGGGGATACAGGCATCATAAAGTCACTTTAGGACACTGCATCAGAAACATACAATACCAAAAGAAATTAGCTGCAGAGACAATGAGATTTGCATTGCCATAGGTTACTATAACTGAAAATAAACTTCTGAGTGAAAAAGCCACTGTAAGCTTACGAAGTGGACTAAATCACATGATCCATAGAAAGGGTAAAAACATGACTCCTGTGATCTCTGACAAATGAGACACAGGCTAAAATTCTTTGCTTACTCTTGAATATAATGATAAAGCAAATGCAACAGTCACGTGACTCTGCAGCTTGGGCCTGTTGCCTGGTAGGACATTGAAAGTTAAAAATGCCTGCAAGTGCAAAGTGTGTAGTGCATACACTGTGCTGTCACTCTTCAGAAGGCAGACATAGGACTTGAGTGTTGTTGTGTCCTGTGAAGACCCCAGGCTGACATATCTGCTCTGTTCTTCATTTCTAAGAGTTTGCAGCTCTATTTTAATGGACAAAACACCAGTTTAGGAGGTATGGCTGATCCCAGATCATTCTCCTGTCCAAACTCACTGCTGTGACAGGCCATTGGTTTGGTGCATGGACTACTTTTGAAGGATGCACATCACACCAGAACAGGCCATTCACAAAGGATAGCAAGGTTTTGGTCAGATACAGAGGTATTATGAAGCATCCACTGGTTGCAGTTGTAGGCAGATTTCACCTAAGGTGATTTCCCACCATCTGGTCAGGTGCAGTTAAGTTCGTTTTCAAACAGCGAATCAGTACTTAAAAGAGCACTGAGTTTTAGCTTGTGTGGTTATATAAGCTAATAGACTTAGCCCATTGCTGAGAAATGGGATGTGAATTCATTTCCAGTTCATTTCCTTTTATACAGCATATGTCACATTCATTGGTCACTGTCCAACTTAAGAAATGCTTATCAATTTACAGGAATTTCTAATGATTGCAATTCCAAAAAACATCTGTCTGAACTAAGTCAATAAATACTTTGGCATTTTATCCTAACACAGGTGTCTTAAAAGCCAACTTCTTTTACAGCCATTTGGAGTTTTATTGACAATAGGCTATTTACCCTGTTAAAGAGACAGAAAAAAAGCACAGTTACACAAAACTGTTAAAAAAAAAAAAAGTTTCTTCATTTCCAAAGGCAGTGTGCATAAGAAAATCAGTTAAAGAAAAAAACGAAACCAAACAAACCCCCATACATCAACCTTTTGTATATGTTGCAAAATAGAATTATGGATCCAGATGCTAAACCTAGGTATTTCAAGCAAAAAGTATAATATAAAACAAAAATAAAGATATTTCAGGAGTTTTTTACCTAATTACTTGTTTTCAGATTGTCAGTTACCAAATGATAATTATTCTTCCAAACACAATGACATGTGAACCATAGATACAGAGCAGGCTTTTTCATGTATCCCATTAAAAAAAATTAAAAAAGAAAAAAAAAAAAAAGAGGGACTTTTGTAAACTGACAGATTTTTCCAGAGCAAGTAATGTAAAGAAGGATTTACAGAGGTCAATCTCAATGCAATTTATTTAGAGAGAAACATTAGAAAGTGTCAGCACTGAAGATACATATTTCACTTATCTCTCACAGCCCAAAGCATTAGTCTTGAGGCATTCTGCAATCTTTTCAGGGCATATTTTCACCACAACTGACAGAAAAAACAACAGCAACAACCAAAATAATAGAGAGAGAACTAAAGAAAGAAAGATAGTGCCTAATGGGATGTAAGAGTGTTCAACCTGCTGGTGAAGCCTTGACTTTTTTTTTGTCAGTGTTTGCAGCTTTACGTGACCAATAATAAACATAAGAAAAGCTTTCTGTCATCCTTGATGACATTATTTAGTTTCCTGAAGAAAAAGAGTAAAATTATCAAAACAAGAGCTTGATACCATCAACCAACTGATTTAATAAAATACTCTTTGAAAATAAAATTGCAGTTTATGAGTCAGCTGAAGTGGACTGGGAGATGTATATGACAGCAAATATCAGAAAAAGGCTGCAGAGTAGGACTGCTATCAAAGATCTATTTAATTTAGGATTTCTCTCTCTTAAATCACTTTCTGGTGTATTTGTTCAGGTTAATTAGTTCACATCTAAAATTCACATTACAAAAATGGTAAGGAAATAGTCTTCACAACTGTTCATCCACCAGCTCCTGATCCACAAGATTCTTGCAGTGCAGTTATAGAGCAAAGAGCCAGGCTCTTCTCATGTGTTAATTATGCATTGTTATTCCAGGAAAATAACAAATCACTGTATAAAAGTTCTACTCATGCACATATTTATACTTACTACTGTAAAAACTAATTTAAATAGTTTAATTCCTACCATTGACCTCTATGTTCTAATGTAGAATATGTGCTGTGATTGTGAACCTGCTCATGCCAGTTTAGATTTCTAAAGACAAGTTAGATTTCTAAGAACTGCCTCTCATGGCTTTTTTTCTGCCTCCATCAGCTCATCCATCAGCTGTGCTTTGCTGTATGCAGTGGACAAATGGCTAACTTCAAATTTGTTGATAATTTTTAGTTTGTTTCAGTTTGTTCCTTTGATGCACCCTGAATGTAAAACTGTTTCAACATGCTTCAGTTTTATTATTTATTAACAATTCCTGTCATGCATTATGAAAAAAACTAAAATTATGTTGATCTGATTTTTTTTCTCCCTTCACTTCCACTCCCAAAATGTATTTTGGTTTCTACATTTCTGAAAATGCAACATAATGCATAACTTTTATTATTATAAAGATGTACTCTGTGGTCCAATATTAAATTCTGTTTTGATTAACATGCTAGTGCACATGGGCATTGCTGAGGTAAACAATATCAAGTACAGGCTATAGTACAAGAAGGTAACAAAACAGATTTTAAAATTACTAGATTGATATTCGCTAAAGTTTTGGGATGAAAGGGCTAATTTAGATTAAATAAGGGCTGGTCATGAATGAACCACAGGATTCCATAACCTTAAACGGAGGCTGGTCCATTTATTTTCTTTCAATTTCTTTCCCTTCATTACCCAACATCAAAATCTTTGAAAAGTTAGAATTTTAAACCCAAGGGTAATATTAAAACCAACATTCTCACAGCAACTCAGATGAAATGCGAGATAAATGTCCAGCTCTTCTACATAACTGTAGTACTATGATGCTCAGAAATTTTAGGAGGCTTATCTTTACCTATGAACCAAAAGACATATTACCTATTTATAAATAGATGAGGAACAGAGAATAAAATAGTAACTTGCTCAAAGTTATGCTTCAATAGAAGGAAGGGAAAACCAAAACACAGGCTGTCTGATAATTATTTAAGACTGCAGAATAAAAGATGACTCTTCCTAGTGAGCCCAGGAAAGATTAAAAGTCTCTGATACAGTTCATCTGGGGAAAATTTCCAACCCATTTTTCATCTGCTTAATTCCATTTTAGATAAACACCCAGATTCCTGAGCACTTACTGAAACCAAATTGAAATCCTGGATACTCATTCATTATTACCAAGTACCATATGTCTAATTTTATTTTTAGAATTTTCTTTGGCAATAGCACACTCTGTCTGAAGCTCTGTGGCAAAGACTCAGATCTGGTGGTTCTGAAAAGAGATTTCATGGGGGAACACTGTACTGCAGATCCTGAATAGAATGTATAATACTGTGCAGCTTCTGCCTTGGCTTTGGACAGAGGCTGTTTTGGTGACCTGTTGGCCACTAATAAGCAGAAGTGTGAAATAAAGAACAAAAAATCTTTCTTGTGACGCCCACACAAAGGTAGAAATAAAGAAGCTTGATAGACAAATTCAATAATGTAATTTCCTCTTGTCTAAGGATTTCCTTCACCATTTTGTTCCAGAAGTTGGCTCATTTGGCTTTTAAAGCCCTTTGCTTGTCTAGTGTCATTAAAAATACATATTGCATCTTTCTCTCAGGTTCACATCTAAAAGGCACATTTCTGTGCCTGGGCAGTTCCATCATTTACCACTGTCTGCCTTGAGGGACTACAGAAATTTGCATGGCCTGGAGGCCAAGGCCATTCTCTTCAGTCACCACAGCACCTCTCACATGGACCTTCTCAAGTTTTTCATCCACTTCAAAGTGCTACATTTTGTGTACTTGAATCACAGGGACTTAAAAGCAGCTCCAATTAAGAAACATTATCTTTTTAGTCATGTATGATACTGTGAAAATGATCTAGTTAACTTATTTATCCCACATGAGTCACCTCTCAGAGCACAAAAGTGCCTCTCTACCCCATTACTGCTGTTTGGAGTGGGGTTTTTTTTCACTTAAGCCATAGTTGAAGCTGAGGTTTTATGGGAAAACCTTACTTCTTAGATATATAAGTGTCGCGGTGCCTTACAGAGAATGTCTTCTTCACCTGCTGGGCTAGCCCTGGCACCGTGGCAGTGAGCAGGTACAGCCCTGTCTGCTGGCAGACACGACTGATCCTGTGGGTTCCGGTGAACACCGGAGCAGAGGCACAAGCAAGCTGGAGTGTGCCGGCGACGGAGACGAGGAAAGAAGGAGGACTCTGACTGGGGGCAACCAAGTTTATTGGAGGGCCCGTACGGGGGACCTCCTCACCCTGCAACCCAGATCCAGAGACAGAGCCGTAGACTCATCCTGCGCTGACTTTTGAACTGGGGAGGGGAAAGGGGAGTGAACAAAGGAAAGTCCAATAGGGACAAACCGGGGAGTGGCTCAGGGAATGAGGGACACCCTCAGGAGCCTATTCCCTTAAGGAGGAGGGGCATCTCTCTGGCTGTAGCCTACCACTCGATGCCCTTCCCAGAGCTTTCCAGAAGCTGGGTCGGGTTTCCGAGTGACAGGCAGCTCACCAGAGGGGGGGAGAGAGATACATTGGTTGTCAAGGAGATGGGGAAAGGGATACAATGTTGGGAAGGGCAAACAGGGTACATCTATGAACCATATAACAGAAGGGGTGTAAGGGGCAAACCATTTAACTATACAAAAGCAAATTAATAAAAAACACACCGCAACATATAAGTTCAGCTCTTATGAAAGTCCACCAGGAGCTTTGCTGTGCTGTCAGACCCCCTGAGCTCTTTGGAAAGGCCTCTCTGCCCCAAAACATGCCTGCAATATTCCCTTGAGCCCAAGAAGGAGGTTCCCTACATAGCTATAATGAAAACAGCAGAACTCCACTGTGCAGTTTCAGCTTTAGCTGCAGCACCACACAGGCAAGGTTCTGCCAGGACCCACTGCACCACTCTCTATGGCACTGTACTGCATGAAAATACACCACAGTGCTCTGTTCTGGGAAAATGCACCTCCAAATGTGGCAACAGATTCATTAATTATGGTAGAGTTGATAACTGGCAAAATCTTCCATCCCGTTTACTGTAGTTTAGATTTCTTTGTTAACAATTTAGAAGAAAACCTACTATTTCTTATATAGCAGAGTAAGTTTTAAAAAATTATCATCTGCTGTCTCTATCTTGAGCTTTGATTAAAGATTACTTTTTCTTTCGTTCCATGTTTGCTACTGGACTTTATATCTAATGTAATAGCAGAGCTGTATAATAATCACTATATAATAGTCAGCTCTAAATAAAATTCAAAACATGTATAGATGTTTAAAAAACTTACCATCCAAACTCAACTGAATATTTATGTATCTTTTATTCATGAAGAATCTTTCACATCCCATTTATGACCACAGCTCAACATTAAAGAATTCCTTGTGAACTAAAGATAGACTTAGGAGTCTATTGCTTTTTTTCCATTTCCCATTTTCTCTCCCTAGGACAGCTTTAAATGCCTTTCATTGGAGCTACTGCAGTGAAGACTTAGGTATTTCAGTAAAGAATGTTCTTTTCAAAATTAAAATTAACTACAACACCGAGTTAGCATACAGACTACAAATGCACCACAATGCCATTAACTAAGGTAAAGCAAAAAACAGCCCTGAATTCTTGGCTGCAGAGAGATTTTTACCAAATGAAGGAATTTTAAAATTAGATACTGTAAGCAGAGAGAGATAATGGTGAGGAAAAATGGGACACATAACAGTTTATTTGGTTTCCTAGAACCTACAAAGAATGTAAGCAAATTTACAGTGCCCAGAAAGTCTTATTTGTTGCCCGGCACTGATTTGACAATCACTAAGGGCAGGAGAGTAGTACCTATGCCTCCAATTAACACAGAGCAGCGAATGAGATGTTACAGCTTAACCTACTGACTGATTGTATCAAACACCAGCCATAGTGCAAATAGTAAATAATATTGAGAGAAGAAACAAATTGACTGCACAACCTCTAAACTTATTTTTTTAAATGAAATTAAGTAGGAACAGACAATTCAAAAATATTTCGCACCCAATAAGCGCTACAGAACAGGTTGAGTGTTAAATGTGTAAATGATTGGAGCTGAAGGGCTCAAAAAGCTAAAGTTGAGGAGGATATAGGACAATAGGGTGTCAAAGACCTCAAGGAGCAGAGTGGAGAAAGGACAGGCAAAATTCCAAAAAGCGATGGCTGGAGCCAGAGGACTCCCAAGTGGAGAGTAGTTTGCAGCTTATTTAATTAATGGCCTTGAGAAACATTTTGTTCCAGACAATTTCATTGCTCCAGGCACATTGAAACCATAACCTTATAAATGCTATTCTCCAACATTATTTTGATTTTGAGGACATTTAAAATATTTTAAAATCAAAATGACAACAAAAATTTCAAGGAAGTTGTAGTGCTGGATTGCTAAAAGACAATAGTCAAAATTACTTTCTGACAATAGTGCAGTTGTATTGGTTTAGCATAAGTGGTAGGAAAAACCAATTGTTAATCCATTTTGGAACTAACAGCTAAGCTGGCCAATCAGGTAAAAGGTGTACACCCCCTGGGACACCGCTTAAAAACAGGAATCTTGGGAGACCCGCCCTCTTTCCAGGGGCGCCGAGCCATGAAGTAACACTGCGGCCGGGCCGGGAGGGGGCCGGGCCTCAGGGCCCCGGGAG
>WBMY01010759.1:0-24784 GCA_013397315.1 Donacobius atricapilla | reverse complement strand
TGTGAAGCTGTGCATCTTTAAAAGGTGAAACCCCGTGCTTTAAAATCCACAAGCCCTTATGTAGTCATATAAAAAGCTACATTTTGGGAAGCTCACATGATGCAGTGTCAGGCGGGCTGCGTTAGTGGAGCTAGAAGCCACAGACTGTGTCTCTTGTGAAAAGTTATCAGAAAAATCAGGAGGGACTTGTCTCTCTCAAAAGACTGAATGAAAGACTATTTTATTAAGTGATGCTGACTTAAGAGTTCTGATGTTTTGTCCCTTTGCATTGTTTTTCGTGGAAAAGTAGATTGTTGCTAGGGAGGAAGAGGGGTTGTTTTTGAGAGGGTTTCGTAGTTGGTTTTTGTTTGTTTACCTTTACTGTATGTTAATAAATCTAACTGTTTCTATTTTTGAATTGAACCTGTTTTGCTTTTCTTTTAATCCTATTCCACTAAAATGAAAATTAGGCGAATGTGATAACCACTACAGCAGTCTTTCTGGCAAAATCTATATCAGCTCTGCTTAAGAACATTCTAGAACTTGACTGCAGAGCAGCAGCAGGAAATGACAAGCAGGGAATAAACCACAGAAGTTAAACTGTGAGGTGACTTGTCCCAGTGGCTGGAAACAAGAAATGCTCAGTAACAGCTGACACCTCACACCATGGAAGGACGATGGAAGGGACACTACTCTTAAATCCAGTTTCAGCACAGCAGCATCACAAGATCTCTCTCATTCTACTGCTGCTTCAGAGCTTCAGCAGTGAATCAAAGAAACCTGCAATTCAGTACACTTTGCATTACTAATGACTCTAAATTTTTCTGTGTTTATTTCTTCATACTGTTGTGTTCATTTCCTTCTATCTCTTTAAGCTTTTATCCAGTGCCATGCTGGTTGTTTAGCTGACTGAAGGACAAGCAAACAATAGCTTCTATTAACAAACATTGATTTTTTTCTTAAACTGTGCGCAAATTCAGCCCTGTGAAAACATTACACTAGGCGATATTGTTTACATTAGAAAGTTACCATCCAGGATTAAAAATATTGGAAGAATGTTTAAAAAAACCCTGCTGTATTAGTCACATAAATTTGATTGTGGTCTGGCTTATGAATGCGTCAGGTATTTTCTGCACAACTTCCTATGCAGTAATATAGCCACAACAGTGGCATTCAAGTGATTTTGAGAGCACAATGAAATCTTTTGAAAGAAAAGACTATGAAAATCTCTACTGAAATAATTGACTTTTCACTGAATATTAAAGAGAATATTTCTGCAAAACAAGCTGGAAAAAATTAGAGACTTTTTTACAGTGAAATATTTTATTCAAAACATATTGAAATAAACTTCCACTTTAAAAGCCAATATCTGTTTCCTCATGCAAACATGTGCTTCTGTACCCAAGCATTAAGAAAAAGGTGGCAGTGTCCTCCTTGGCATTTAAAGGAAAATGATTGGGGAACTCCTTAGTCTCAACCATTCTGTCCAGCAATTTATAGGTCTGAATTTGGCACCACAAACATCTCCTAGAGAATTCTGTGTACGTATCTCCTTCCTGATTAATTCCTCATATATGTGTGTATATATCTCTAATGTATATTTATTTATAAAACCCTTAAGATGCACTTTCAAAAGTTCCCCTATCACCTATTTACTCCATTTGCAGAAGCATTATATCTCTCAAGCAAATAGTTAATTAAATAGCCACTGAACTGAATGTAATTAAGGGAATAATAAAGTGTGCATTATATGACGAATGTGATGGCCACCATGGACCTTGGAATGCTCTGCCATCCACAGAGGGACCCCCTGATGGTGCGCACACTTCCTAAAGCACTTCAAAAGATGCTGCTGTTGCCTCTTCATCCCTGGGCTCCTTGCACTTAGCCATCTCAAGGGAATTAAACAGAGTCACAACTGCTGTCATTCCATGGCTAAAAGTTGAAACTTTACACTCCCACAAAGGGGAAGTCATGTATTACTGTGGATCAGTCTGTAACTCCATTATGAAATTGTGCTCTGTAACTCTCCCTAGGTAATGCAATACCTTTAGATTGGGATGGCCTCTGCACACAGAAATGCCCTGACTGCATAAAATTCACCTGAAATCACAGCAGGCCTGGAACATTTCCCTCACCTGAACCAGCACTGAGGAAATATTGTTTCAGTACTATTAGAAATGAGAAATAACATGAAAATAACCTGCTCCTCTACATTGGATTTCTCAAATTCAGACAGGTAAAAGGGGTGAAACAAATGAGATACAAATTCACTATTCTTTATAGACTGACTAACATGACTTCATAAACAGCAAGAAATAGGAATATTGAGCAAATTAAAAGTTGATCCAGAGTTAGCAGTGTAGGGAGAAAGGTGGAAAAGCAGAGGTTCTCTCATGACTGCAAAACATATAGGAGGTGTCACCTTCCTTTTCTTTATTTGATGAAGCTGAACTCTCAGCTCTCCATCCTCCTTGGATGCTGCAATCTAAAAAATGACATTACTGCTACTCCTTTAAGTAGTCTTACAATGTAGACAGAAATTAGTTGCTAAAAAGATTGAGGTGGCAGTGTATGGATGAATAACATTTCATAATCAAATAAAAACCCACAAGTATATGAATTAATAAAAACCTGGCTTGTTCACTTTTCCTAGTATGGATTTGCACAGGTTCTCAGCTGTCCCCTTTTATGTCTCCTGATGTAGTTTAATTGTTTTGCTATTACAGATGGACACAAAGCCTGACTATTTGAGCATCTGAGGACAGGGTGACATGGCTAACATTGTTTTATATAGGTACGAAACAATAAATTATGTTCTTTCCTTTCCTTGCTTTTATTGTGCTTGAGTTCTGTAGGAGAGATTGATAAGCAGCAATCTTAACAGTATTCAAACAATTCGTCTTTGTGACTTTTTTCCTTTTAGAAATATCTTAATTAACAAGTTCTGAAGGAAGGAGTCAACTAAAGGAAAAGAGTGAAACTTTCAGAAGTCTGCAGAAAGTTCAGTTCAAGTGAAGTGTGTCACAGCTCCCCATGCTGTCCTACTCGTAAGGGCTACAGACAGAGAAAACAGTCTCAGATCTCACAGAATCAACTGCCCCCTCACACACACAGATACATCTGTAGCTTTCTCTCAAAAAATATGACAAAAGGTTTAACACATAAATACAGAACAGGAGGAGACGGCTTAATCCAACCAGATGAGCACTTTGCTGAAGGAATGTAATGATGTGATGGGATTGCTCACCTCAGTAGGAGGTGTCTCCCACAAGTGCTAAAGTTGAATTTAATCTTGAAAGATTTTTTTAGTATTTTGCTGCACTCCTTTCTGACTTTCTTCCAGAATGATAATCCTGCGGCATTACCACACATAACGTATAAATTATCTCTGTCACTACATTTATTGCAATATGTAGTATTTAAAAGTTCATCATATGCTGCTTAATGGTGACATACTGGGACAAATTTTGAAATGTAAGTCCCCTCTAGAAGAACTTCTGCTGTGCATACAGATGAATGCTTAGGGAAAGTAGTCAAAATAACCTAAATCTTCACAAAAGCAGACAAATTTTATTTTTATCTTGTTGATAAGCTCAAGTTGCAATACTTGGATCTGTCCCTTTCATGTTATGGCATTTAAGACCCAATCCTAGAGAAAGGATTTTAAAAAAACTTGATAATTAACATTTTCTCAGGATAGTTTTGAATTTTTAATAAAAATTTTGTCCAAATTATGTGGGGAAAGTTTTCCAGCTTTCAGAGTGGACCTACTTTCAAATGATTCTTTAGTATTCTGATAGGATATAAACCCAGAAAGATTCATTTTGATTTCAATCCTTGGTTGAAACAAGAAATTTAATGTACAATTCATAGGAGAGCAGCTATTTAAATTTTCTTTTTCTTAACAACAACCAAAAAATATTTTAAAAAACCTCTGAAAATGAAAACCCAAGCCAAAACAAGTTAGAATAAAAGTAATAATGCCTTGCTAAGCACAGCCTCTAAAATACAAATGATGCTCATGCATTTAGGAGAATACATATTCCTGATGGTTTTCTCATGAGCCTTATGGGTCACTACCAACACTGCCATTGAAAATTTAGGCCTCCCAGTAAAACATCAAACCCATATGACTAGAGAAAATTTCCAAGCACAACACACTTAAAGGATGTGACTGCTGCTTGCTTAATAAAGCATTTGCATCTGACTTTTTTCTCATCTCTCTAAAACCAATTTCTAATTTATTTTTGTGTACAGTGAAGATCCAGTCACAGTGGGGCATGAACTTATTATGTGGAAATGCATACAGATACTCTCACTCAGCATAAATCCTTCTGATGTCAGTGAAAGTTTTGACCAAGTCAAAAAAATCAAAATTACTCACTGTTAAATTTTTGAGTTGATATTTTGGATCCTGGGATAAGATACTCCATCTTTCTAAGAGACATGCTGGCTATGGAGATTTTGAACAAGTTACTTCAGCTGAAACAGAAGATCTGGAAGGGACTGCCTGGACTATTAAGTTCTCTCTACCCTCACAAATAATTACATTGTGAAATCTCTTTCTTAAACTCATCAAGCTCCTCCTAAAAATTAGTTGGGCCTTTTTTCTCTGTACTGAAAGGCTGTTCTAGAACCTCTTTTTTGTCATAACTAAAACCCATGTTCTGATTTCCAGTCTCAACCTACTCTTGGAAAGTTTTTATATAATTATTCCTTAGCTTAAGCACTGGCTTAGTGTTACTGTACTATTTGCCAAGTTAAGTTTCATTTTCTCCTATAAATTACTTCATCTTTCCAGATCTGCTTCCTTTCAGTAGTTTTAATTACTCTGTACTTTACTTTTTAAAGATACTTCTAAGGAAGTAGCAACACTTCTTCAGTCCATATCAGAAATCTGAGGTTTTTCAGGCTTGAGAAAAGAATATTGACAGGGGAGGTAACAGTTACCACCTTATTGAAAGGCATTGCAGGAACATGGGTAAGTAATTGTTCTACCCTATCCACAGGGGAAGGGACAACATGGAATGAGTTTATGGAGGAAAGAGCCTTTAGGTCAGATACCAGAAAAACCTTACAGCTGAGCCACTGGACTTTATTGCTACATCTCCTTTGCTATGGGTTTTTATAGGAAGGGAGACAAGCCTCAGTCAGGGATGTACTGGGTGCAGCTGCCCACAGGCAGATGCTCTCCAGGACGTTGCCCACACTTCCTGCTGGAGTAAATTCAACTGTTCCAAGGGGGATATTTATTATATAGCAAGTTGGAACTGATAGTGGCCATGCAGACGTAGTAGTTTTTCATGAAAATGAAGAGATAATGGAAATATCTCCAGGATCAATGTCTTCTTTCTCAAGAAGCAGCACTGGATGTCTGTCTTTTAAGATTCTTCTCTTTAGAGGCAATAATAAAAAACTCCATGAACTTAACTGCATATGCCTTTTTTAGGAATTAAGCCATCAGAATTCCTCTATTTTCAAGGGCCCTGAAACCACAGCTCCTTATAATTTTCCTCTTCTTCAAAAAAGCCCACAACAGCCTTATGTAGTGTCCTGTTCTTAATTAGAAAAGGTTACTTAAAGGCTAATAAGCACACAACCTCCAAATATTGATTGGAGAAATATTATTATTTTCATTTTTTTTGAAGGGATAAACTGAAGTTATTTTTAAGTAAAATAAGAAGCCAAACTGAATGAAATGTATTGAACAACTTTATCTGGATTGTGATCCTTTTGTGCTTGGTTTAATGCAAAAATATGGGGTCAGTTCATCCTCTGTGGTTGAGTAATTGCAGAATGGAGAAGGAGACTCTACCCAGAAGCAGAAGCAATGCAGGTTTGATGAAGTCACCTACATCTAAAATTACATCTCTGTAACCCACTTTTAACACTGAAAAGCAAAACAAAACCAGTGTGGATTGCTATGCAGAGTGCTTCTTTGGAAGTTTTGCCATTTAGCTGCAACTCCAAGAAACACTATTTGAAAGCCAAAATCGAACAATAAATCACAGAGAAAACTCGGGCACAAATCATTTGGATATAAAAGTTATCTCACAAGTTAATGAATGCACACACATCACGTAAAGACAGGGATTAAACTAGAAATCCCTCAGCAGAAAGGGTATGGCTTTCCAGCAGTCTTGACATTTTAATGCAGAACAGATAAAGAGAAAGTTTTTATTAGGAAAAGAAACAAACTGGAAGTGTTTCCCTGAGGAAAGCATTGTGGCCTAGCAGCTGCCATCACTGATCAACCTCCAGGTGCCTGCTTTAAAAGTCAGTCTTTGGGTGCTGGAAATGTCCAGCATTGCTCCATCATGCACTAGGACAAGCAACACCAGGACACTTTAACTCCCTTCGTACAAGCCCTGTGCCCCACAGAAGGAATTGCTTCCCAAATAAGGAATTTGCAAACAAGGATGACAAAACACAGCCTATCATTGCTTTCTTTCTATCACTATTAAGTAAACTGAAAATCATATTCCTACTAACAGCAAAATTTTGACAACTGCAGTCAAGGCTGATGAGATGAATTAAATGCAAAGATATCCTTCGGTGTGCTTGGCTTCAAAGGCACTGCTTCATTTTAGCACCAGGGATTGCCAATTACTCCTGCTTGAGGCACTCTGTCCTCCTGCCTTCCACAGACCTGGAGGGAGAGTTCACCTTGCACAGAGTTCTTACTACATATTTTAAAAGTTAATAATCCCTACTGGCCAACATCTTTCAGCTCACTGTCTCAGGGAATTCTGCATACTGTAAAACCATCATTGCTTGTGACAGAATCAGTCAGCTTTGTTTCTTGTCTCTCTCCCTTATGACAATTTGGCTCATGCTATTTCCCTGACCTGACTGCTTTGTCTTTGTAGCAGCTAAGTATCCCCAAAAGCAAATGATATTTTATACTTCCTATGTTTCCACCAGCCAGGGAAATATGAGCTACAAAGGCAAATAGCACCAACACTAAATGTCACACGGGGCAGAGAGCCGACTGAAATTACAGGATCAGTCAGCATCACAGCCTGTTTTGTGGGCTCTGCTTCCATCCATCAGCCCTGGCAGTAGAGACCAAGTTGTCCTCTCTTCTTTGCAGCGACAAACAGTTCACCATTTTCCCTGACTGACCTAGTTACACTGTGAATGCTACCTACGTTTCTGGAACAATTTACACATGTTAAAACACCCTTGCTGCACACATACTCTGCGACTACCCCATTAATCGCTGCAAAATGGGAGAAAGACTGTTCCACTGAAGAGAAGAGCAGTATAAGGGTGGGTAACCAGCTCTCCCTGGAATTCAAATGCAGCTCTTGAGAATAATGTGCAAATGGCTTTTTAAATCTGGAACATGTTAAGTCTAAGTTCTTGCCAACTTCATTCTGACAGTTATGGATTCATTTCCTGTAATTTGCTGTGCTCTTCTGCAATTTCTGACAGAGAAATGATGTATTTAAAATGCCTCATGTATTCTGTAATTACCGTCGTGAGCAGCACTGCTTTGACCTTTTCAGTAGGCTGTAATTTCATTTGCTGCCAGGGTTATTAAGGTTGTTCTCTTCTGCCTCAGGTTCTCTAAACTGCAGGTAACAGACAAAAATGGCCAACCAGCCAAACAACAACAAGAAATTTAAATTGGATCTCAAAGTATAATAAAAAAGAGCAAGAGAAATAAGAAGGGGGACACTCAAAACTAGAAGGGGGACACTCAAAACTGACCAAGACAGCATATCCAAGACAGGATATATTTTTAAGCAGATGACAGAGAATCTGAAAGGAACTGAAACATTGAAAACCTTTTTTATTCATTCTTCAGTGTATCACAGCATTTTCTACATTTACCAGAGTACTCTCTTTAGCCACAGTCCTCTCATAATCATCACTTCCCACAGAGGTAAAGAGAAAAAAGGGAAGTAACTATTTTAATTTTCAGCACCGAAAAAAGGGCTTGATCTTCTGACAAGCAAATAGGTTGCAACAACTCTCCTTATTACATGTACAGTCATTTCTTGGTAACTTTCTGTTTACTTATTCAATAGAATTATTTATTTCTGATAGAGTGTCATTGGGAGTTCTTGGAACACATTGCAAATATGTGCCAGACTTCCTTACAGAAAAATGCTCTTAGAGTCATCCAATTCATATGCTTAAATAAGGCTGCGGTAAATAAGGAGAGAGGAAAGAAGAGAGAATTTTTGCAGTTGACAAGGGGATTTTTATGTTTGTGCTTTTGAGGGGTTTGTGCTTGTTGGACTTTTTTCAACATTTGCTGAAACTTTGAGAACATGCCAATGCTTATAGCATTTTTCTCAAAGTACAGCTTTGAGTTTGATCTCTGCATAACTTTTATTTTTCTCTGCTAATGCAGGCTGTCCCATAGACAGATCATATGGTCACCTAGAGAACAGATAGGAAGAATAATCATTCCTATTGAGAAGAATCTGTGTTGGGTTTTTTATTTTAGAAAATTGAAAACAAAGGATTTTACATCATCTTACTAGTATCATATAGTAAGATCATCAAGAAAGTCTATTAATTTTAATTAATAATTCAGGGCAATACTTATCATCTTATCATCTGGTTTGTTGGTTGTTTTTTTTTTTTTTTTCCCAGACAGGAAGCTACATTGCAGTCATGCACCTCCTAGAACAGCCCTCAGAGCACTCCTGAACATAAAGTGACAATGGGTGAACTGTCTCCATGACCACTGCTGTGATTGAGCACGTGCAGGAAATAAGCCCCAAATGTGGCATGTGTCAGTCATCTGAGGCACAAACTGACTAAACCCAGCTCCACCTCTCTGTCCCTAGCCTCTTGTATTAGTTGGCTAAAACACTAACGTGAACTCCTCCTGGTTTTTTCCTGATAACAGGTCTCTGTACTGGAACTTGTTTTCACCACCTAATGCAGAGCTGAGATCCTGATTCCATCAGGAGCCACCAAAAATGTTTACCCTAAACTGCAATGGGGAAGGAATACCAATGAGATAGCCAAATAATGAAAAGGTTTTACTTCTAGATAGAGTCCAGAGGAGAATAGTATGATCTTCCATAATTAGAATTTCAGCATGTTTCTTCTGTGACCCAAATATTTTTTGTAGCTCTCTTGAGACTGATCTGTCTTCTCAAGAGCAGTCTAAATGCTATCCTAGGAGTTACATAAATACATTTAAAATGTAATAAGTGTTACCTCATATTTTTCACTGGCTGTGCTCTGTGCTGCTTAAGCATCTCTGCTGCCACTTGCACTGTTCACACCAAGTAACTTCAGGTTCTCTTGTTTCCTTCCTAGCAATCAGATACTGCATTGAAGGGTGAGCCATAATGATGACAGCACCTCCAGGAGAGCTCTGCAAGAGCATCTGGTGCTCACACCAAGACATTGGTCTGGCTGTTCAACTCCAATCTAACCAACCTATCTCCTAAAGTTAAAATCCACAAAGCTATGTTAAAAACCTGAATACTAATTTGTTCTCAGACACTAAGATCCTTAGATGTAAATTACCTTAACTGTAGTCACAAAAGTTCACCAGTTCAGGAAACTGGGTTCAGCTTATTAGCCAGTAACAGATTAATGTATTAAGGTGACAGAAACAGGTCTCAGTAAAATCAGTAGTAAATGACAAATCAAGCTTCCTTCTTAGGATGTGATGTTAATTACACTGTGCTGGCCATCAAGTACCCAAACTCTACTTAATGATGTGACTGTAGGCAACACAGAAGCTGGATACAGATGTGACCTGACGTATAAAACTAGTGAGAAGTTAGTGTGTCCTGCACACTGATATGCTGAATTGGAAAACCAGGCTGCAGGGGGGAAAACAACAAAAAACCCCTCCTTTATGAGTTACCAAGAAGTCTTGAAAAACTCCCTTTTAACAGATGTAAAGGAAACTTTAGGCTACACAACTCTCCCACAAACTGCACCTATCTTGACAAAACCCTACACAGTTTTACTTTAAAGCCATATGGACTAAAAAAAATAATATGGCCTATTTCTGTGGAAAATAGTGTGTAAAGAAAGAAAAGAATGACCTTTCATTTGTAACACCAGTTCAAGTACCCATATTATTTTATAAAACAATAATTCAGGTTGCAAAGAGCAAGATCTCAAAATTGCATTTTTGTCTAAAGTAATCTTGTGTGGAAAAGGAAGGATCTGTCAGTAAATAGACTGTGATGTGCCACACTATGGGGAAAAAACCCCACAGAAGTAACATTAGATATTTTTGAAATGTGTCATTTTAGAGGAGGAGTGGCAGGACTGGCAACACCATTAGTAAAGTGTGACATTGGTGAGTATGGCCCGTTCCTGAAGACAACTAATAACCCGCAGAACAAAACAACCAGGTTTTGAGATGGTTATAATTCTTCAAGATATCCCAAGCATCCCATCTGCTATACCAGAAGTCATCTACTTTGCAGGGTGTTGAGTCCCTTGGGGATTCATATCAGGGTTCCTATTGCTATTTTGGCATTTACCTGTGCTGCCTATGGGGACAGAGCTGCCAAAAATCTATGTAACCCAGTGTCATTATAAACACAGTAAATTCAAAAATGAGCAACAAACCCTTTTCTACCTGTCTAAAAATCAGCAATTTACATCAGAATCTGAGTGGCCCGAGCTGCTGTCCCTGGCAGAGGAAACTAAAGCAGCCCCTTCTCAGTGCAATCCACAGACGGGTGATGCTATGGAGGAAGGGGCAGCAACTTTGGCAAATTGCAATTATCAGTTCCCCATTTTCAAAGTGACGGAGGGAAAAGTTGGACAGAACTTCTGCTTTTCCCTCAAATACTGCACTATCCTTGAAGAGGTGGACAGACACCAGGTCTGAAATAGGATAATATCTCTCTGTGGTTGCTATTGTGTGTTTTATTTTTCACCAGAAGATAATGACGGGCAAGGCACATAGCACTGTTTTAAGGTAATGAAGACACAGCTTAGGACCCAGAATTTTGTGTAGAAAACAGTAATGCTGCAACAGCTGCTGCAGTATGTAGTACAGACTTTGGGGCTCTGCCAATGAAACAGTTGGATTTGCTTCTGCCCGTGTGACCAGATTTACTTCCCACAAAACACTACAAATTTCTACAGATGCAGAGGGAATCATAGCCTTAGAGCAAAGAGAAAGTGGTGGTGGCAGAGAGGGAGGAGAGAATGACAAGTTATTGCAGCATGTGAAGTTATTGATGGATTCTGATAGCATGGCCAAAGGAATTGTTTCATTTCTATTTAAGTGTCATGACTTGATGCTGGCTGGATGCCAGGCACCCACAAAAAAAGCTTCTTGCTCACCCTCTGGAACTGGACAGAGAGACAAAATATAATGAAGGGTTCATGGGTTGAGATAAGGATTGGGAGAAAACAGTTATCAATTACCATCAAGGGCAAAACCAGGCCCAACTTGGAGACACAAAGTGAATTTATTATCAAAAAAATCAGATCAGGGTAATGAGAATTTAAAAAAGCCCTTAAAAGCACCTTTCCCCCCCAGTCCCCCCATCCTTCCCACTGACAGTGCAGAGAGACAGGGAATGGAGGTTATGGTCAGTCCATCACCTCTGGTTTCTCTCACTGCTCAGGGAGAGGAACCTCTCCCCTGCTGCCCTGTGCTTCTCCCAGGGGCCCCCTCTGTGGTCCCTGCACTCCCAAAAACCAGGCCATGCAAAACCAATACAATAAAAAAACCAAACGCAACCAAAAACCCCACCAAACAAACAAACAAAACACAAAGAAACCCAACCAGCCAACCAACAGACCAAAAGCCCGAAACAAACAAAAAGCCCACCAAGCTAAATCTAAGAGTCCAAGTAATCGAGAAAACGATTAAGAGCTGTCAATTCACAATAGATACAAGGCATGCACTGTGTAAGGATGTTTACACCCATGTTTTTCTACAGCATGCTACTGAAGAGACAGAAACATAAGGTAAAAAACCCCTAAACCTTTGTTCTAGGAAACTCACAATATACTATTTTAAAAAGAAAAGTTAATATAGTGTCCACTGTACAGTTTATTTGACTTGCCAGAGGAAGTCCCTGTGGACACACATCTAAAAGGACATACTTTGAATGCACATACATTGGCAGATCAATACAAATTAACTGTTTTCCACATTATGAAATACTAACTTTATAGGTGCAGTTAATGAATTTTCAAACACTGCACTCCTTTTGTTGCTGTGTGCAAGACCAGTTCAAAACAAGCCGCAAAACCATAACCTAGTCCCCCTTCTGAGGCAGGATCATTATCCAGCACATCATCCTGTCTTTACATCTTATATTCAAATGCTGGTGTAACACTGTTACAAACACATCTGCTCTGGATTTGGTTTTGAAACAGGGCTATTTTGTAGTGCCCATGAAAGCTATCCAAGTTGCAACACACAGATTTCTCTATGTCTTTTATGATCTCAAGCACCCCAATTATTTAATTCCTTTTCCCCTCTTAAGCACAGTGAGAAAAAAACCGTTAATCCAGAATTAACAGTAGAAAGCATTACAAGGCCCACTTCTGTTAAGAAGCCAACAGTGACCACCTAAAGCGAAAAGCTATATTCTACATGAAAATTGGAAAAACAACTGAGTTGTGGTGTTTTACCTCTGCTATTGCCAGTAATTCTACTCATCTTTCTGGAGTTTGTTCTTGGATTTACCTGAACCACCTCTCTAGTGAGAGGAATTTATCTCTGAGCAGTCTCAACCACAGAACAGAGCTGAGTATTCAGAACAGGCTGAACTGCTGAACAGCCGTACATGGAAAATAAGGATATAAGCACAGCTGATAATGTCTCCCAAACTCCTTGAATGATATTCATAATATAAAAACTATTTGTTCGTTTCTCTCTACAGGGTTAGGCTGTGACTGATCCTTGAAAAACCATGTAGAAAATTAATTTGCAAAATGCTTAAATACAGGTCTCTCACAGTGCAGACTTTGCATTCAGATTGAATCCCTCAAGAGGATCCCTGTTTTACTGCCTGTTGGATCAGCCACCAAGGAGTGGCTGCCCCCTCCTGTGGACTGTGCTCCATCCCTCCTTTCACACTAATACCATAGTGTATGCTCACTAGCATGGTACGGAACAAAATCCACTGATTCTACCACCTAAAGAAAGCAGTTTGGTAAAACAGGAGAGCTCTGAATCCACAGGGACACTACTAGGAGGAGTTACTGCACTGCTTTAAGTTTTCTGAGCTCTTTCAGACAGCTCTTTCCTGGTCCCAGGCCTTGAGAGACCCCTGTGTCCCAAGGCAGGCGCTGGATCTGGCGGTGAGCCTGGCTCTGTGATGAACACACACCACATTTGCATCGCTACAGGGCAGGGGTTCATCTCCCTGGGCTGGACATGTGCCTAAACCCTCCTGTTTTGCTCCCTCTGGGGAAGTTGCAGTGGTCTTCACTGACACAGTCACTGCAGCACTTGACATTAGCAAACTACTTCTAATATCCTTTCCATGCTCTTTCTCCGCAGAGCCTATTCATCTCAAATATTTGTATTCCAAGACAGCCAGATGGTTAGAGAGAGGCTCCTTGAAACCTCTACTTTTTAGTGCAAGATTAGTACATTCCTCCTTGAAAAACTAGTCTGTGACTTTTCTGTACAGCAAATGTGATCTTCATTGGCAGATAATGAGCATTTGGCTACTTTCACACTGCTGAATCAATAAATGCACACAGAATTTCAAGTAAGTTGAAATAAACTCATTTGGTTGTCCCCATAAAAGTTGCATGAAAACATTCATAACCTTGTTACATATCAGCTTTACATCTGTCATCTCTCTTATTTTCCCTTTCTTTAATCATTTCTTCTCCCAGTTCATCTTTCTTTTGTATTCTTTATTTTGGTTCTATTCCCTTTTATTCCACTTGCCTTTTGATCTTATTTCCAGAGGGCAAGAACTGATAGCAGTGGTGCAGAGAAAGCATTCAAGTTTTGGAAAACAGAGGGGAATCAAGTAATCTCTCACAAAAAAAAATTATGCATTTAATTCATATTCTGGAACATCAGATTGAATAAAATTAATTTTCTTTTCAATACAAAGAAATGAAAGTTTCCAATCTTGAATGATTTGGCACAAGTGAAAGTATCCTGCCTTTCAAGCAAGAAATGTAACTAGCAGTGCTATTTTTGCAGGTCTGACAATTAAGTTTTTAGATAATAAAGGAAGATTATCTTATTATTTACAGAACTGCAATGTGTAAATACTACTTATTTTCAAAAGTATAATAGAATGAATGTTAGTTGGTGATAAAAACATCAATCAAAATAATGTAAAGCTTCCATAGATACTCAGTCTTTCATTCATATCGTCTTGTGGACATATGGTCACCATACCAAGTTCTGATACTGCATAGGTTGGTGAGTCGGGCTGGATTCACATGGAACTTAACAAGCAACTACTGTGAATAACATCATTATTAAAAGAACCACGATTCAGATGTTATATACTTAGCTAGAAAATGAGGTTCCTTCATATTGACATTTGGAAGGTGTTAAAATGTTACGAGAAGTTATTCTTGTTCTATAGTGGCTTGATACAGCCCCAAGCAAGCACAATGGGATCAATTAAGTTCTGCTGGACTTCCCAGATTTCTTCAGTTTTTGGTTGCAGGGATTGAGAAGAGGTGGTAGAGACTGAAGGGATCCTTTTGGAGTCAATAGCCCAGCTTTTTGTGTCCTTACTTTATTGACTAGCCAGTGCCTTTTAAACTTCCTTTACTCTCATAAAAGCACAGAGGGAATGAATTCCACCTCTTATTTATTGCGAATATCTATTTTGTTATTAGAAGGAATAAATAGTAATACATATCATAAATTCAAATCAATCTACATCTATATTTGTTCTGACAAAAGTAATAGACACAGAAGTAACATTACCTCAGCAATTGTTTCTGGAATGCAGCTCCAGCACTGTATGTTAACCCCAGCACAGAATACAGGTCCACACAGCACAGTGCAGAAAAACACGGAATATGGCCCCAGTGGGGTACCTTGCTGATCTGGTTGTTTTGCTTTCATGACCAGGCCCATTTCTTTTTATAAAGTATGAAATAGTGCTGCTTCATTTTGTGCAGCACTTAATATAGAACTGGACCAAAAGTTTCCAACACTGAAGTTGTGTATCTGATTATTTTGTATTTTGGGTCATCCTTTTAAGAGATAGATGAAATTTTTTTTCTAAATAACTTGTGTACATGCTATATTGGTTAGTGTCATACTGCTTTAAACTGAGAATTATACTGAAGGTTAATGTGCTTCAAAAAGTTGAGGATCCAATGTCCTTATGTCACTAAATACAAGTTTGACATTAACTGAACTTCAGTCCCAGGCAAAATCAGAAGTTACTTAATAGAGTTGTAACCTTGCTAAACACATATGCTATTTCTATTTTATATCAAGAGGTATTTAATTTCCCCTAATAATTGATAGATAGTTGTTTATCAGTTTCTAACTACTTTTTCAAACTTATTTTTATAATTTTTCATTGAAATCCTATATGTTCATTACCTACTTTTCCTTCCTTTAGCTGTGGCTTCCAAGATCTATTGTGAACTGTTTATGTTGTTAAAATATCCTAAAAATTCACATTTTACATTGTGGGGCAACCCGCACTATCAGTTGTATTTAGAAATTAACTCTCAAAGCCATGTTTAGGGGCATTAGCCCCTAAATATGTGCTCTTAACAAAAAAGCAAATATTTTTGGTGTGTTTTCTGTTCCAAACTTGGTGTTACTTATTTGCATGGCAAGTTGCTGAAATTGAATTAAGAACTACAGAAATGCTGGACGCATTCTAATGAATACAAAATTACTTCATTAATAATATCTGCTATTCTAAAAGCAACTGGACAAAAGAACTGTCACAAGGTTGTATATGCCTGTTGTTCCATGGTGATATTTTAGCTGTCATTCATTTAAAGGAACTGGTATAATTTTTACTTTTTGGTTCCTGGTGAGTTGGTAGACTGCTAAAAGGTGATTTTTCCTCATGCTATTTTTTGACTAATCAAATTAGCCAAGAAGAAAATTCCTTCAGTTTAGTGTATTCTCTATCAACTTTGTACTTGCACTCAAGGGAAATTCCTTTCTTGCAGAAAGTACAACCTTGGTACTACACAGATCAAATCAGATTTTAGAGTAAGACGCTTGAGTATTCCTGTTCATTTTTAATATGACAACTCAAATTCACAAGGTCAAATAAATCAGTAATAAAAGATCACTTCTCCTCACAGCATCTGCTAAAACCTTCGCTTTTGATTTGATTTGATTGCAGCACCTCTGGCCTAAAACTAAATTGCTTGTATTTTCAGACTCCTAACTTCAGACCTCTTTTCCTCCAACCAAAACCCACATGGCACACTCCCAAAATCTAACTTTATTCTGCAAGTACTCTTTGAGTACTTCTCAATTCTCACTTTCTTTAGGCAACTTATTCACTCACTAGGATTGCAAGGAAAAGTACATTTTGAAACAAGATAAAAGACGTTGCATAGAAAAAGAACCACTGGGCACTAGGTTGCTTTATAAACCATCAGAAGCATGAGTTCACCAATTTTATACACTCAAAGTAGCTTTGTGGTATAGAAAGGAAAAATGGTCTCCATATAGAACAAGGAACATCTCCAGCATCATTCCCAGCTGACTCTGACCTTAGCTTATCACCTGTATGAATTCCATGAGCATTTCCTATGGGAATCCTCAAGTCTGGCTGCCTTCAACAGCCAGGTTATACTCAATATGTCTATAAAATAAATGTTTAAATTATGTTTGTAACATTCAGAAATATTAATTTTTTCTTTTTATACCTTTATTTGATCACACACCAAGCTACAATTACCCATAACAGGAATTATGACAACCTCTGGGTCATATTTTCAAATACAGAGCAGAAATGCAGTTAACTATTCCTAAGTACCACTAAGCATCACTTGTCCTTGCAGATCTATTCAGAGCCTGTTGTGAGTAAAGGGCAATGACATTGTAGCAGCATAATGGACACCACAGAGGGAGATCCATACTAACAGAATTAGGTGTTTGATTTAGCAAGACTAAGGGCAGCTAGGGACAAGATTGCTGTTGAAGTTCAATTGCCATGAAAACATAAACGCTGGTGAATGCTGTGCAGAACAGGGCTGCACCAGAGTTTGTGCACACAAACTGTGGGTGCCCACACAATCCACATGTGACAAAGGAGAGCTCCAGAGCTGTCCTGCTGCACAGGAGCTGCAGTGATGGGACAGCAGCCCAGCCTGGGAATGGGACCATACAGACCCAAATCTATCAGAGCAGGGTCCATTAGCAAATCTTCACCACACACTGCAGCTCCTTTCAAACTCTTGGGATTTTGCAGGCATGCAGGAAGTTTCACTCCACTGGAAAATAGAAAGCATGTGCAATCTCTACAGTAAGGGTTTCTGGATAGCAAGTGATCATCATACTCTCTGGTTCTTTACTTCAATCTTCTTAATTTGTAATCTTAATTTACTTTAGAGCATTTTTGTTGTGTAATGTCTCACTAGGATGATACGGGAGATTAAACCATATGTGATATATAAATTGTATGGGTTATTGACAATGATATTATAAAGGGTACATGGAGCATTTAATGGAATACTCTAACGTACACTGTAATGGCTCTGTAGCAAACAGTGCTATTGAAGGGACACAGGGCACCACCACGACCGACAATGTCCATCACTCAACCTCTTCAGTGGCATTATATCATCTCCACAGCCCTCCCTTTGTCTGTCCTGCAGTTAGAGCGTCTCAGCACAATCATGTTAATGTCTCCTTTACTAATTGCTTGCAGTAGCCAAGTCTGATAAAGGTCAATTACTAAACTTGTTTTGCAAAATGCCAGGAATTTTTTGTTTGTCCTCTTCTTTTGTACATCTCAAACCAAACTGCCTTACTTGTCTCCTATGCAATTATTTACAGAAGAAAAAATTTCATCCTGAACAAAGTAACAGAATGCAGTGATCTGCGTGTTACTTTTTGGACTCACAGCAATATATTCATAAAGGACTCAGATGAGGTTTGTTTTTTTTTTTTAATTACATGAAACAGTAAATTAAATTAGGACAAGAAGATTGAAAAAACATTCAGATGTCTCTGATAAAAATACTCATTAAGTAATTTATGAGGAAAACTGAGATACTCCTCCCCTTCCCTACCCCAAAACATTACATAAGTTAATAATATTAGATAATACTTGAGAATAAACCTCATCCCTTTAAAGCTAGATTTCACCTTTTGATGGAGTGTCCCCGCTGTAACAGACTAGCACACAGATGATGTGGAATGGTGCACATATTTTCAGTCACAGACTGGCAGTCAATATAAGTATAAAAGAGTTTTATGTAATATTTAACAAATTATGTAAACATGATTTCTTTAAAAAAAAATTGAAACAGAGATCAAAAAATAGAAAAATTACTCCTGTTTACTGTAGATAAACACACTTCATTGTAACTTTCAATTTACTTTCACTTCATATAATAAGCCTATTTTGTTTGGCAGGCAAATTCTTTGCCACTTTTTCCTTTGACTTTGATTGACACATGCACAATTTGACTTACAGACACGTTAATTAATTTAGCAAATGAACACTATGACTGAACAGTGTTCATTAAATGGAAGCATAAAATTCAATCATAACTAAACATGTTTAAACAAGTCAACCTTGTTTCAAGAGCGTGGACTTATTTTAATAAATTGATTTGGATGTATAAGTGTACCATTATTCAAATATTTTAAAAAGTAACACAGCTCAAAGGAAAATGCCATTTTCTACACCAACAGAGCATGTAATAGTTTGTCATTACAAGCAGAGGTTAACTTGCACAGAAGTTGACTCTAGCTCCTTGCAAGCTCTGTTCTAGAAGGAATGGGTCAGGCTTCAGCATGATGCAGCACATTGACATGTTGACTGCTTGTTGTGGCCCATTTCTGACCTTTATTTTAGAGGCATAAAAGTCACCTTTCCTTTCCATGGTATGTTCCTTACTTTTTGTGGTCTGCATTGACTGTAAATACTCATCCACTCAAAAAGGTCTGAAATGCACTTTGAAAAGCAGTTCACAATGCATACCTACATCAAAACTCTCTTTAGAATTCACTTACCTTGTAAGAGTTCCTGTACATTTTCATTTCTCTATTACAGGATGGGGAAATGCTTTGAATCTTGAGTTATTTTACATCCCTGACACAGTAGATGTCCTGTATTATTTAAATTACTATTGCTGATTAAAAGCATATTTGAAGTGAACTCTGTATAGATACTCAGGTGCCACTAGCCAATCAATAAACACTTGGGAAGAGCTCCCTGGAAGCTGAGTGCACACACATCTCATATAAACCTGTACAAAACTGTCACTCCTGGACTTCAATGAGCAATTAGAAGCTTTAAAGAATAATTGCACTTCAGATTAATATTGAAATGAACTCTCTTTTCTAACAGCAATACACCATGTCCCCTTTTTCATCAGAACACTACTTGAAAATATGTTCTTTACAGTTCATTCTATCCCTGCAAATGTGGGGGACAGAATAACAGTATAGAAAGTGGCATGTAGCACTTTCAACATAGGAGTAAATAATACCACCTGAGGTTCATTTCTGTAAACCCTTATATTTGGATCTACAGCTTCAGAATTATTCTAAAACTTAACCTGTCATAGCTCCTATTAAAAAAAAAAATCATTTTAACCTCTTTCCTTACCTATCATTTGAGAGACTTTTTTTCTTCTGTGCTAACATAGAAATTGTGTACATCCTACAGAGCCTTGATCTTTTGAGAGGCTATTCCACCCATTTGGGTTCCTCCAGGTGAATAAGCAGGAAAAGGTGTTCTTGAAGAGCACTATTATTTACAACTGGCATCTTAAGACACACCAGCAATGTCTGTCCCTAGGAATGAGTATCTGACTTAAGGTGTCTAAAAGCTAATATCTAATCAGAGACCTTCATCTTGGCTACCTTTGCATTCAGTGGTTATTCACTTCTGGAGGCTGACCAATCTATGAGACATGTAACTAAAGATGTTTATGTAACTCAAGCATCCCTTAAAAATGCAGAAAACTACCTTAATTATCAAAAAAATTAGGATTATAATCTAAACCAGGTGAAGCAAATCTCATTGCTATCAGCAGCTGGGAAATACCTCCATTACAATCAATTGCAATACAGCTTGATTTCCGCATATAATTGTCAAATAAAACTCATTTGATTTCAGTACTTGTGAAATTTGCACAGGATAATGTAAAGCTCGGTGAAACTACTTAAACTTGCATGTACGGTTTCATAATTAGCATGGGCTCCAAGCACAGCCTCAGTTGCCCCGCTCGGGGAGTGAAGCAGTATTTCAGATGACAGGAACTCCACCCCCAGCCACCCAACTCGCACCTGAGGCTGCGCATCGGGAACAGGGCAGAGCTCAGGTGCCTTCTACAAACTAATCAGGAAAGGCTCTGGATGGCCTGGCAGCTGAGACATTTCAGGTCTCAACCCTGTCTCTAAATCTTCTTCTTACTTATTAGCAGCCTGCTAATAAGTGTTTCTATGACCCCGGCCCATGTTTCTCATCCCCTTGTGGCTGTTACACTTCCAGGGCAGCTTTTGCTGAGCACATGCCCTGCCCCAGTGACTCAGGAAGCTGCTGCTAAAGCCTCAGGCACTAAAAGCACCGAGTATTTCCAGAAAAAAAACTACAATCTGGGAGAGGCTGATAAAGCACTTTTTAGTGAAAAGAATCACAGTTTAAACAATTCAAGAAACAATCATTTTATACAGCATGATGGTGTTAATAAGACACTGTAAACAATAATCTTTATAAAAAGAGGAGAGACATCCTTAATAAAGATATAAAATTTATATTTTCATATAAAAATATGAAACTGAATCAGTAACAGAAGGCTCTGGAAAGCATGTTAAAAGAGGACATTTCCCTTTCAGCCACCTTGCTTTTATTTCTCACATTTTTCCAGCTAATGGAGTGAGAAACTACTGTTATTCCTCACATATTGTGGCAACAGTGAAACCTGAAAATGAGCACAAACACTGAAACCAATTGATAGATTCCTGTGTAATTACCAGCGCTACCTTACCACACAGGAAACAACTATCTTCCTTCCTCAGTTATTCCTTGGTCACCAAAGCGGCAATCAGCTTTCTTGCGCTCATTGTAGTCACATTTTTTTCTGAAAAACACATGTTCTAAACCCTTTCAATCTAAACAAAGCACCTACACCATAATATTTCCCAAAGCAGATATTTTGTTATATCTTGCAGAATTGTTGCCTACCTTTGTCTCTCAGCAGCTCCCTGCAAGAACACCTCTCCTGTGACCTTCTGGTGTGTGGACCACCTTCTACTTGAGAAAAGGGATGTTGAAAAGCTGATGTTTTACTCATTGAAACAAGAATCTTTTTCTAGGCTCTCTAAATAAATAGTTGCCCTTAAGCTCTTGGTATAGCAGCATTTAAAATAATTTCCTGACATGCTCAATATGTGGGTTTTTTATAATTTGATCTCTCATCAAACTTAACAAGAAAGCAAAATCAGTTCTTAGAGCCTGAAGTATCTTTATGGAAAACCAGGTTGTGGAATAAAAGAAAATTCATTAATTTATATCAAACCATAGTGTTTTTATTAATACAGATCTTTAGTCTTAATATGTGTTCAGCATTTTATTTTTAATGCATTTTTGGAAACAAATTTCAACACATTCTGTTCATTAAAAGCATTTTTTCACTAGAATACAAGATCACAGGGCAGAGAGAAATGAAGGTGAATCAAAACACATGGTTTCCCTTTTCTTTCACATGAGAATCCTGACGTGCATAAAAGCTCTATGCCAGAAACATCAGTGAATTGTGATTTGATGAAAGCAAATCTGTTTTCCAGGAGCTAATTTGTGCATAAAACTTCCCTTGAAGCTGCTACAATTTAGACCTCAACTCACAATAAAACTATGATCTTTATAGTTCTTTGTATCTCAGATCTTGCCAGGAATATTTACTTTAGTAGTTGACAATGTTGATGAGACAGTAAATCTGTTTGCTGTGAATGCAAACAAAGGAACTGTGCTTGTCTTGGGAGTGGTTTGATTATTTAGAAAGTGTATTTATCCCCATAATTATTTCATCTTCAGACTGGGATAGCAGTGGTTTTTTTTTTGGGGGGGGGGGTACATAGCTGATGAAACTATTTCCACATGGAAGAAGAAAATAAAGGGAACAGTATTTTTTCCCATCATCCTCAATGTGTTTTATCAGTATTCTTATCTTTCATGACTATAGTAGAGATTAATATGTAAATGTTGGATTATGGGTCAGTCCTGTCAGCACCTACAGCAAGAATGTGAATGCAGGATATCTGATTTAGGAAATCAATTGAACAATTATATCAGATCTCCCCTGTATTTTCCATAGCAGACAAGCTTATGAGGAGATTGGAGGATATTCCTATTGACACATTTTAAACCTGACATTATGTCCTATTAAATAAAGAAGTATCAATTTGTCTGGATTCTCAGCTTCCACATACAGTGTCCTTTCACCCACATGTTTTCTCATTTTGTAATTTTATAACCATGAATCATTACATTTAGCAAATGACTTGCAGGTCCCTCCTCCTTTCTCAGCTGCTGTCTGCAGATTGATGTCCCTCTGAACTCCTCTTTTTTTTGTGGCAGTACTTCCATTAATGTATTATTACAAAATCTGATATTACTTTATTCCAAGTAGGAGAGAAGAGATGACCTTTCCTCTGAAGACACCAAGTCCTGCCTGTGTCAGGCAGCTGAGCTCTCAGTCCTCCTCTGCAGCAGGATGTCTGTCCTCTGAGGCAGTGCAAGCAACTGTGAAGCATAAAACTATTTGTTTTGCTAAGTAGTGTTATGAGTAATTGTTTGTACTACAAGGGAGTCTGGGAAGCCCAGGCACAGATGAGGATATTGCATGAACCTGGAGCTAATTCTTCACTGATAGTAAGAGAATTTGTCTTGATAATGAACTAACAAAATCAAAGTTCTGAAGATCTGGCATATAGAAAGGGTGGTAGTGGACTTCAGCACGTCATGTTTTGTGTTTGTTCTTGGCAAGCCACTGCAACTCTTTCATTCAGAAGTTATTCAGAATTTCTGAAATTTGGGAATACAGCTCATGATTGATAAATAGCTGCTGGTGTAAAACCAAAAATAATTTCCTCCAAATGTCCATACACTTCTAACATTAGTACTCAAGAAAATTAGAAGTAAAGTCTACCCTGTTTACAAGAATGTTTTGACTTACTTTAGCTGAAAATTTTTCTCAGTTTCTCAGTTTTTCTTTGAAAGATGCAGAAAAAATAACTGTGAAGGCTTTTTATATCAAGAAGCAAACTGAAGGGTCTCTTTACGTGAATCTAGGCTAGACCATTTTGCCAGTTTTTCTGCTAAGGAGAATATAGTAATTTTTTTCAAAGAACTTATAGTGTGTGACTGAATAAACACTGTAGGTGGCAGGCAAATGCAGTGGACCTTGAGAAAGCTATTTCAGTGATTAATCAACTTCATAGTTCTGACACTTCTGACTCCTTGGCTCCTAAATATGATAGAAAGAGCTATGTGAACTGCAGTTCATAATAGTTGATCAAATGTAAGCACAGTCCGTTTCCATGATGCCCAAACTAAATTCTTCATCTTCACTGCATTTAGACAGTCATTAGACAGCAGTAAGTTGTCTGAAACCCGTCCTAGAAATTTTAGGGAAAAAGAGAGGCCTTAATATCTGGGAATAGCATTGCTAATGTGTGTCAGGGAAAAAAAAAAAAAAAAAAGGCTTTTTTTGTAAAGATAGAGACCAAATCTTGGAGTAATTGTTAATTTCAAGATATTAACTTTCCTTATGTACTGGCTGTAGCGGTATTTGTCCAGTAAAATGTGGGGAGCTGTAACATTGGAATGCAGGTCTTGGATGGGGGGGAAAAGAGTAATGGTGGTTTGTGTGATGAAGTTTCTGTGCTGCTGCATTATCCAAAGTCTGGCTTGTAATCTCTTGCAAAGAAACAACTATGTGAGTAAAGTTTTTACATTCAGGTTTAATATCTGCAGAGTGACTGCAGTCTCTGTGCCATGAGCAGGGATTTAACTACTCTGCTTATAGCGACGCTGACAGGTCTGCCTGGGTCTGCAGTGTTAGCTGTAGCAAAACATTTCCTTGGAAAGCTCCTCCCTTATGAACACACCTTCTCCTAATGAATTCTTTTAGTATGTGTTTATTGTACCTGTATTCTTATGACCATCCATAACCACACAGAGAACAGGTCATCTCCTCTCCTCCAGGCTGGAATAGCTGCTGCCCAGCCACCAGAGAGAAGAGCTGTCTCCTGCTGGCCCGGGTCATGGGCCAGCACTTTTCTCACCCCTCTCTTACATAGTTTCAAACCACTTCCAGCACTAACCAGCGAGTCTGGGAAATATCATTTCATTGGTAAACCAACATGACATTGCTCAGCAAAGTAAATGAGGAATCTTTATTCCTGTTGGTAGGCATAATTCTGAAATATCTATATACACATCTCTTTTGCCCTGACTGCAAACCAAATAATTTCCAGGTTTACCCTTTTTTTTTTACCCTGAATATCTGACTTAAGAATCATACTATGTTTTTTAGGGAACACACAATCCATATACCGACAATAAATGCTTAGCCATCAAACTAGAGCAAAATCAGTTCCAACAATTCTGTTTGGAAATAAGAACCTGCCGATGAAATATCTCAGAGGAAGGAACTTGCCAAGGGCCTTCTCACCTGAGGCTAC